>MU972928.1:0-144617 GCA_038497805.1 Lipomyces mesembrius
CGTCACTGCCGTCATTGAGTAAGTGATAGTCGATTCTCTGAGAGCGCCGAGCCCGTTTGGATAAGCCGACGGACAATTCATCGGTCCAGCTGAAAACATGATTTTTTGCGAGTCGCGAGCGACATATTGCCAGCTTAGGTGCAACCAAGGGCATTGCCTAAATTTCAAAAACTTGCGGGGATAACCCTTATCAGCCACTTCCATTGTTATAAAGCATACGAATAAGCATCCAGTCTAACCACTCCTCCTCGCCGCGTTCATCAACCGCGGTCACAGTACAGCCGTAGTAGTCATACGCTTATCTTCCATAGATAGCCACGACAAAGGGTCTGATACTTCTCGCTTTACCTAGGTCGACTAACTATCTTTCATTGCCAACAAAGCTGTTAGCTGACAAATGTTGTATAATAGTTTTTACGCGCCATGGCAATTAAAATTCTAGGTTCAATCTTAGTTGCTCTAGCAGGAGTCGTCTGTGTCATCAATTATGATCCGAGCACTATAGTATTGCCCCCAGAAGATGTAGTGGCATTGCATCACAATAATGACACCTGGATGCAACAGTACTTGGCAAACCTTACAGCATTGAGTTACTACCTTAGATCACAGGGTATTGATCACGATTTGATCTCATATAAGGTGTTCATGCCAAACACGTGAAGTGTATTAGCCACAACAAGCCCGGCGAATTTGCTGTAGAAGCGCGTATCACATTGAGGGTTTCGTGGACACTTACCAGTAGCAGTAGTTACACAAATGTTGAGATTTATGGGTCAGGATTACTTTTCAATGCTGTATCACAATAGGTTCAAAAGTGCTTCGGTTTCACCAAGTTACGGCTGTAATCGTATGTATGCCACAAATATTGTTTGGCATGAAAACAGTCACCTACCAGTGATTCCCTATATGGCATACGTATTTCAATGTCAGTTACCAAGGGAAGAAAAGGGCTTAAATTTACGCACGTCCATTCCGCATACTTCTTAAGCGCATTGAACACGAAGTAATTACTTGTTAAAAATAATCGAACTATTTTTGTTTTGTTTTAGCGTGCATTGCAGAAATTATAGCTCCCTTCGAACACCGAGGTGCTATCTAGAAGTCCGGCGCGTGCGGCTTTCGACCTTTGAAATAAAGGAGATTCACGGGGCAACTACCAACCATTCCTCTTTGGGACTAGCGTAAGTAGACGTCGGTACCTGGAAGTCAGTTCCTGTACTCCATCAAGGAAGCCCTAGTCCGGGTTTCGTACTCTACACTATGTAATATCTGGCTCTAACTATACGAAGCCGCTCTCGAAATCAGCATCCCGCTCATCACCATCATCGACATCATCTTCTTCTGCCATCGCCTCATTATTGTCTGTCACATGTACTCTTTCCTTTGTGCCTGTTGCTTGAGACCACTCTCTTAATAATCCTGGACACCTGCGTCGGTTGTGGCCGATCTTGTGGCAGGATCCAAATCGTCGCACTTTCTCCATACGATCAGCGGCTTTCTGGACGATCTCAGCAGAGGTCTTAAGCCTCCACGTTCCCCTTGGACGGCCTTTTAATCGGAAGTGCGACCGGCGGATCTTGAAGGACTGATAGTCTGTCAGGATGAACTCTCCAGAGGATGAATATCTGGATCCGATGTGAGCATGGCAAGAGGTAACGGTTCGCAGTCGCACAACTGCATTGATATTTTGTGCCCTCTTCCTCCTGTCTATGTATCTTTTTCATGACCTCAGCATACATGAGGTCCAATGCTGACCTAGAAATAGCCATACAGAGTTTGGCAGTCTCCGGCTGATTACGAATTTCCAGTCTTAACCCTCAAATTTTCGCTTGAACCCAGGATGCTGAGCTGTTCTGCGCGATCTCTTCCTTTGTGGTTAGCCTTGTTGCCAACTGTACAGAGATTCCCCGAGGACGACGGCTACCTTCCACTCGCTAGGTGGTACTAATCCCTAAGTTCGGATGCTTACGAAAATGAACTTCGGCCAGCGTTCGCACTGACTATTCAATTACCACTGGGTGAGAAAGTAGTTCGATGGTTCTGCCGGATAATCAGTCTGGAGCTGTGCCAACATGTTGTCTTGATATTCCCTGTCTAGAGAGCTTGCAATCTGTTTGATGTATTTCATGAATACTCGTCTTGAAGTATTTGCGGCAAATTTTCAAGATATTTTGCTCTGAGGACAGTACCTTCATGAGAGACTTGTCTAATCATCTTCCTCTTCCCCAGGCATGTATTACTCTGTCTCATTGTATAGTCAAGGACCGTCGTATCCAGCAGTTTTCTTCGAGGGTGTGATCCAGTCCTCCCACCAGCATGTATATAGCCAGGTACCGCAAAGGTGCTGACGCAAATTTCTAGATTCCCAACTCTTCAGTACGATGGTTTTCGAATAAGTGTAGTCCTTTTCATGGCGACATGGTGGGTCAGCTGCTCTGTAGGATCTATGGTTCAGTCGACAGGATGCCAGGGGTCGACGAAAACATTAAAGATGGCGGTCCTACTTCAATCCATAGGAGAACCACCAGAGATGCTGGCGACACATCCACAACAAGGAATTGGGATGGTGCCTAAGTGTACCTCACTGGGGAGAGCAAGACGTTGATGGTTGCAGTCGGCCAAACGGAAATCCTCAATCGCATTATCGAGAACTATCTCCGCGCTTTTGAACCTCGAGCAGATGAACTGGGCAAGACTGTTACCAACGCTATGTACGCCTACAACAACAGTTCAATCACACGCTCAAAATGACACCCTTTAAGGCGATGTATGGCTACGACCAAGATTTTCATGTCGACCTCCCCAACAACGACTCCCGAAGCGCACGAGGCCCGCTAGACCGCGTCAAAAGACTTTAGGAATTAAGAGACTCACTGAAGGCTCAGTGGGTTCAAGCACAAGAATATCAGAAGCAATACTAGGACGCACGACACACACCAATGCAATTTAAGAGAGGAGCAATCGTGAAACTCTCCACGGCCAATCTAAAATTACAGAACAAAATGCTCCAGCCAAAATTCATTGGACCTCTCCAAGTTGGATCTACGAGAGCCTGAGAGCCGCAAATTCGTTGTCAGTATGTGCGCTCCGCTGCCGAGTAGGAATTGCAATGTGTATCAGCCAAAGGGACCGTAGAACTAGGCCAACGATCCGATACTATGCGACTCGCGAGGAGAAAAGGGCGGCAATAAAGGAGTGGAGCACACCTTACAGGCTCAACTCCAGGCCAATCCATTTGGACCGCTGGAAATAGGGGAAGACACCTGGTCCGGCAAAGTCGCGAGTGTGGTCCTGGAGTCCTTTTTGTGCATGGTGATACACTCCCACCTGTTGGAAACCGCCATGGAACGTGTCGAAGGATAAGACTGAAGTTCAACGTGTGTAGGTGTTCGGTGCTGTTGCTTGTTTGATTTTCATGCATAGCTTTTGTATCATTGGAGAGACATGCAATATGTTACTGGTAGGCCATTACTGCCTGATAGGAAGATACCTTTCTGCGTAAGATGTGCTTGTGGTACTCTCACCCGAAACCCGGACCTAACCCCCCACACAAATTTTTATTACGCCAAAACATGCACATATATTCTGTTAAAAATATACATAACTTCATTTTTACCTTATTCTAAATTGTTCGCACTGACTTTTATTAAAAAACACTAAGAATTGAGGGACCGTTACCTGTGGCTGGTAACAGCGCGTCATCGATCGCGCTCATAATCGGAGTAGGATAACTACCAAGTTCTCTGGGGTGGCAAGAGGTCGACATGTTCCCAGAGCTTCAGACATGCTACGAAATTTGAAGGACAGGAATGTTGAAATCTACCGTAATGGGCAGACGTTAAGCGATTTGGACTCGGACTGGATTGCTTCTACTGGAGAACAGTACAAGTTCTTTTGTTCATCGACCGCAGAGCATTTTCTCTGACGTCATAATGCCGAGACCCGAGCCGCACTGGGCCGAGAGCGGCTTAGACAATCAGCGCCGGTTAGTCCCAAAAGGAATAGCGGGTACGGTTCCAATATTTTCTCCTTACTTTTGTTAATTGCCTATTTACATTGGGAAAATATGCACGTGTGCCCAGCTAATCTTGTTAGAACGCATTCATTCATGCTCGTATATTTTCATTTTGTCACATATTAATGAGTTTTCTGTGGTCTCAAGTACGCGATAGTTCCATGTCAGTCTTAAATTCTCCAATTTCTTATACACGCCACGCCATCTAGAGCGAATCGGGCCAATATCGACAACTTTCAGAGTCAGAAATATCAACTGATACTCGAAGGTACGATAAAGACAGTTTATCGTGTCTTTACAATCGGTATTAGATGTCACAAAATCGGTTACTACTTATTTATCAGAGACCACGTCACTGCAAGACTTTATATTAGAAATTTATGGACGAAGAGTTTGAAGACAACCTTGACCTCCTCCACAATCTACACCGGCGCTGTCCTCCATCGCCGCATTCAAACGATATGGCGGAAGAATGTGCTCTGAAAAAAGGTGGTACTTTGTCTCTCCTTGTAACATCACTGACTTCTCCAATCATGAGTTCGCCTGATCACAAGAATCGCCATGCCTAGGTTCGTTAATACTAGGCAGCGACGTAAACGGCGGCTACAACTGTCGGTAGGCTTCATTGACGAGGACAAATCACAAACAAGACTTACTGATATATTTTACGATTTATCAACAACATAGAATATATGGCCTGCCGAACTTGCCATCCCCGAACCAAAGCAAGAGTCAAATAACTTAAGCCCACGAAAATGCGTCCTCAAAGTAATCGACACGCCCCAGTCCTTTATCGACATTCTCGGCGACCGCCTTCCGGCACCCGTCAGCCAGTGATCCAGGGCCGCATGACACAACTGCAACACTGCCCTCGGCTTTTCGGACAGTATCACTAATAACGGAACGAATATCTGGATGCTGATTGTATTTCACGTGCAGCTGCGAGACGACAGCTTTGTTCTTCTCGGACAGGTCGCTTATAGATGTACTCTCAGACTCAGAATGATTCTTCTCGTCGATTTCCTCTGTCTCTCCGGTGACATAGATGTGGATATCGATGAGACCGCCCTCTGTTAGTTCTTGGAGTTGGTCCTGGACCCATCCAAGCGAGCCGTGCTCACGAACCATCCAGTATAGTCTGACGTCCTGCGGAGAGTTGCGACGTTTTAAGTCAAGAGCATACGACATGATAGCTGTGATGCCGATACCTCCAGCAACAAGTAGAACACTTTCGTATCGTGCAATAGGATAGGAGTCCCCATAAGGTCCCTCGATCCAGACACTGACTGCGGCATTGCCGTCCTGCTTTGTGACGCTTTTGTGTATTTTCTTCGTCAAGCCTTTGTGTGCCTTGGCGACAAAGATGTAATGCTTATCTCGAGTCTCCATGATCGAAAATGGGTGAGATTCCCAGAAATTGTGGCGGAGGACATACAGGAACGCGTACTGGCCTGGCTTAGGCTGGAAGTGAACGGCTGGCTTAACAGAGACGTAAACTGCGTCGCCAGAGACATTTATCTTAGCCTTTAAATAGGGGCCTGCTAGCAGAATTCTGCCAAGGCGTATGAAACGGTCGAAACCCCAAATTGCAACACAGGTGTAGAAGTACTCCATGTAGTTGTGCGGTTTGACATGGTGCCAAGCCGTAGCAAAGTAGCATATCACGGTTGCGACATGGAGAACCAAGAAAACTTCGTACCAGTGATGCCTTAGTACATAGCAAGCCTGAACAAGAATAATACCAATGAGAACAATAGCCTTTTCAGTAAGTTAGCAACTGGGAGCCGGAGACTGAGAGTGAGTACATACAACAATGCCGAGGTAGTTGTCCCTATCATCCAAAATTTGCTCTTTCCAGTATGCAAAGTTGCTCACACCGTTATATTCACCAGTATGCCGATAGTAGTAAGTGAAAGACCACCCGTGAACTGCAAAGTTGATGAACATCATACGGCCAATCCATCTGTGGAAGACATTGAATGTCTCAAATGACCAACCTGTGAAGAACAGTAGCACATTATTACGGCCGCCAAACAAGAACAAAATTGGGAACAGAGCTACTCCGAGAAGAGCAGCACGGTCGGCGATGTTTCGAGCTCTCATGATCGCATCGGTATAGTAAATTGTATTGTTGGGAACAGTCCACATGTCGACAAAGAGAAAAATAATGTTGAGGGCAATAAAGAAGAAAACAACGACGCTCTGCCATCGAGTTGGAATGACATTGACAGGAACGTTTCCTAATCTCTGAGGCTCAACGTGCTTTCCGCCCCATGTGGCCGGGAGTGTCACATGTTCGCGGAACTTAGAAACAACAGATAATGGTCTGCTGTCCTTACGGGGATACAATCGGAGCGTGATAAGTCGTCCAAACGCCAAGAGAATGAGAAATCCCCAGTAGGCGTTCAAAATGTTGCTGCGTGTCGTTAGTTCCTCTGTGCACACTATCTACAATGAACATACCCATAATATTCACTCCATTTCATGTTGTGGTTCTTCTCTGCTCGGGCCAAAAGATTCTGCAGAACGACCGACCGCGTAGGCTTAACCGCAGCTGAGACGACGTCCTTGCTGGTGATGGTTGCCTGATCAACATAATCAGTTTCCGCGAGCGCAAGGTACTTCCGGTGGGCTCCTTCCAGAGAAGCTCCCGCAGCATCGCAGCTACTTTTCAGGGACCTCCATGCAGATGCTTGTTCTTCTGCAGGGCATATGTCGACACACATGGCGTATGACCTAGGGAATATTTCATCCGTGCACATACAAGTATAGTCTTGCTTTGAGCATTTAGAAGCAGTTTTGAAAGACCCGGTCATGTAAGAAGAGCAAATCGTGGTACACGGAACAGCATACTTGCGCTTCGCTGCCTGAACATCTTTGACGGCGAAACCAAGAATAGTGAGAAGCAGCAGGAGACATGGACCAGTGGCGGACTTCATTGGTGGTTAGACAGACTTAAGGAGAGTTAACATGAAGTCCGAATGTCTAGCAGACGGCCACCGTTCTTATATGACAGAAAGAAGATACAGGTGCAAAGAGCAGATTCCAGTAAATGTTGAGTTGGCTTGTGGTTCGCTGTACTCGTTTTGCATTTCGACGACCGATTGCAGTTAATCTAGCTGTGAGCCAAGAGAGAATACTGAGCACTCGACCAAATTCGATAAGTGATACATCCTGTTCCCGTTTATCGTCTTGCTTTATGCTTGGCAACGCCACAATTATGCGGTAAATAGTTTCGCGGTACCAGTTTGTACTGGTCGCCGAGCTCTAAAATCTGATAATAATCACAAGATAAAGTTCACCATCTGATATCCCAGCACCTCCGAAAATAACTTCCTTCCCTCGCCATCAGATGTCGCGACTTTTTATTACGAGCGTGATGACGATCTGATTAGGGATCTCTTATCTCATGCCTATCAAAAGTTAAGGCTTCAGGAACAGTGATGGCTAGACAGGTAGCAGGCTGATTATACCGCGTACAATCTTGGTGGCTAGTCCTAGAACTCAAAGTCTAACCATCTCGAGGAGAGTTAAATGTCCGCAGCGAGCGCTGAAGTTGATGTACTCAATCCGGAGGAATGTTGGTGTAGTCGCAAACTAGCGGTCGGTAAGAGGCAATTGCCAAGAATGGGATGAAGTTCAATATTGTCATTCGGACTTGCGAGGTTATTCGAGTGGGATACCAAAAAGGCTAACTCCTTATCAGATTCGATCGAGTAATCTAAGCTTGAAAGTGTAGCCGATTGGCGTCGTGTGTAGTGAGTCTCGGCGGGATTTCGAGTTGCGGGTCCGCCTCTGATTTAGACTTTACGGGCCGCGTTCTTGCCACTAAACGTGGCATGGTCCAACCCAGTCTCAAGTATTAACTGGAAAAACTGACTATCAAGTTAGCCATACAGATCTAGGTCGCGACTCTGAGCCCGTTTAAATGCCAGCAACGTTAATCCCATCATATCGGAATTCAGAAGGGACAGACTGGCCTCGGACGGGACTGACATCGCTGATATTTTCCGTGTACCAACAAATACTAACTCTAAAGATGCCACATAATTCAATGTCCGTTCGCCTGCGATTTAAGTTGTGATCGACACCCAGAGATTCTAGACTTTATTGAATCTTTGAAGCCTAGAGTTTCGCAGACGCATACAATCCAGCTACATGTATCATTCATAATAGCTGAATACAGCAAGCTCTATTGTTTGCTAAGGACTAATGTCAAATTTTCCATTCCAATTACTCTCATATCACTATTAGACCTGTCAGTGTCGAGAATTTGTGGTCGTCGACGAGGCAATTCTGGTATGGACGACTCGGTTACAGTTGCACTCGGTAACCTCAAACTTGGCGTCGGGGCGTTGGGCCCAGACTCTAGTCGCTGCCATTTCAAGCGGTATCCGTCCAGCGTTTTCGCTTGCAACTTTGATAGTACCGATTTACCTAACGTACAAATACTTTCAGTACGGTGGTCACGTTAAGTACTGACAAAATAGAAGGACCGTTCTCACCTCGCCGCACCCAAATGCACGCGAGCAAGTTCTCGAATGAATGTCGCCCAGTCTGATTCGATCACATTCCGTCTGTAGCGTAAAACACTGCATTGGTCACGAGGTGAACAGCAAAATGTTGGATATTTCACAAAATTTGCTCGTCCCAGACTTGCTTCCGACGTCTTTTGATACGTTGTCGGGAAATTAAAGTAGCTGTAGTAAAGCTGCTCTCAGGATTGCTGAAGTCAACTAGTATCAGCGTACTGATTATACTGCAGGGCTGTGGTGGATGCGGATATCCGCCAAATTTTCGCATATCCGCATCCGCCATCCGCCTTTTAGAAATTGGGAGATATGTATCCTTTGTAGAAATTTGCAAAATTCATTAATATTATATATCTAGTTTCTTTAAAAATTCCGCAAAGTTCACTAACATGATAATTTCCTAAATGGACTCGCTGATGGCGGACCCAACTTATTTGCTCGGTCATCCCCGCTACATGGGAGCATGTACGCCAGTGCTAGACTAACCTCTTGTCCGTCGAGTACAGATTGTTCGATACTGTGATTTCATTAACATGTTCATCATCTACTTTTCAGACCGTAATTTGACTCATTTGATATTGCGCTTCTTTGAGTTCGCGATTGTTTGCTGAGGATGTTAGATTTTGACCGTTCTTTAAATTTAATTAGAGAATATACAAATTATCCGCCTACAGCCCTGGATTATAGCATCTCTCGTATCCGATGACAGAAGTTCGAAAATATGCGTACAGATGTCTTCATGTCAAGCATAGAGAAAATACCTGACGTATGCCGCAGCTTCTATTAATTAACAGACCCACGCTCCCATCTTTCATCTTAGACAAAAGTAGTTCTAGTCTAACAGCCATTATGCAAGGGCGTTTTCGATCTCTTATCACTTTCCCATCCTGCTTAAGCCAGCCATTGGTGATTAGTTCACATACAGTAACAGGCTAGTCATGATTTAACAAGGTGGAGGAAATTGCTTGCCAGGCAATTATCAACTTTCCTAGTCTTGACATCCGACCCTCAGAAGTCCGCGCCAACGTTACAGGGACTCGCCTATAATGCCTTCTAATCCATTGTATAGATAAATAGACTGAGACAGAATAAGCAGACTTCTAAAGCTCAAAGGTGCATGGCATATACTATTCAGCACATATATTGCTAACTGCATCGCAATGTACCTCTCCGAACGATTCCAAAGTAGACATAACTCTTACAATCCCAATTTGTAATAACGTCTTCTAGCCCTAATATTTGGTCACCGACATTGACCTGCACAATCGCACCAACATTGCATTAATTCATTACGTGATATATACAAATTACCTAGACAAAATACGTCGCCCTGTTGAACTCAACCGGATCTTCCTCCGGCGGTGGCTGACTGTACAATAACTTCCCTTTGACAAAATCCTTCAATATCACCCTTGCCGCTTTCGACTCGTCCGGTCTACCGCCTTTACTGCTTCTAATCAACCCTCTCGCGACGGCATACGCACCGAGCAACTCATCCGCCGTAGGAATTCCAGTGCCACCGTCAATTTCGGGTCTTGTCTGAACCTTAATACCGTACACTTTTTCGATATATTCTTTCGGGATGCGTTTGGCAACTAATGCCGCTGGGCCTGTATATTCCCGAAGCTGATCGATCGGTAAGACACCATTGCACACTAAATCGGCTTTTGTGGATGCAAAGTTCGGGAACACAAGACCCGGACAATCGCAGAGAACAACTTTATCACTGAGATGAATTGTTTGGAAATGCTTTGTCTTTCCAGGTGTAGCAGACACAGAAACCTTCTTCGCGCCAATAAGAGCGTTGATCGTCGACGACTTTCCGACGTTAGGGTAGCCAACTAAGCCAATGTAAATCCTGTCTGTCTCATTCTCCGTAGGCGGCGGCGCAGTCTTCAGAAACAGTGCTTCAAGTTCCGCAACTGAAAGAACATGAATATCTTCCGCCGCGACGTCATCCAAATCCTTCTCCAGCTCAAGCTCCTGTCGGACTTCATCCCTAATGTTCAGTTCCACAAAACCATCCTCCAAGCCAGCCATCGTAGCAGAGAAAAACGCGAATGAAATACCTTCCCGCTTAAAATATCTCGCCCACAACCTACGCTGGCGCACGGTCAACATGTCAGCTTTGTTAATCAGTAACAGGTTCCGCTTGTCCTTGCCGTGTTTCTCAGCGAGTTCACGCACATATGCTTCTAAGTCTCGCGACCGATAAAATAGTGGATTCCGCGCATCGAGAATTTGCACGACAACGCAAGATCGTTCGACCACGCGCCACAGCTGTCTCCAAACCTCCAGATTGCGCTCAAATGGAGTTAAAATTAAATCATGCCGTTCTTCCAACTCTGCGAGACCACGTCGCCAATCTAAGAATGCGGCGCGTTCTCGCCGGTCGAGTTCTCCGGGAGAAGTTGTGTCGTCCCAGGCCGGTCTTCTCGGAACAGTAAGCTGCTGTCGATGCGACTGTTGCCGCTGACTCGTCTCGACCTCTTGTTCCGTCGTCAACAAATACTGGTTCTGCTGATCCTGGTGCAAGATCTTAATATTCAGCTTTGTTGCAGTGAAATCTGTACCAGCAAGCTCAGCCGTTGACAAGAATTCATCGAGATCGCGCTCCTGCGTGACTGATTGCAAGCGCATCCAGTTTGGCTGCCGCTGCTCGTGATATTGATCTGTTCCATCTTGACCGGCTCGCTGGCTTCGGCGGGCATTGTTGCGGGAGTTGATGATCGCGTGCCCGAGGCCGCTGGCGTGGCGGTATTGTTTTTGGACCTTAATTATGTAAGTCATGATCGCCAGTGCATTTCATGTGCCTACCATTATAACACTCTCCTATCGTTTGTTCAAAAGTATATGCGTATAATTTAGTGAGAATAAATCAACTAGTTCGCCTGGCCACTGTCAACCTCGTATTTCAGTGCCCTGTCACGATCTCGCGTTGAAGCAACAGCAATGATATCCACCGAGAAAAATGTTAACAGAATGAGAAAGCATGCGGCTTGACGCTAGCCTTATTTCAACGCAGGGCCTTCCTATACATTAGCGCGGTTTCTACAAAACCCGTACTACTTACTACTCATCGCACTCCCAAGGACACCCCTGATTAAATACAAAGCAACATATATTATTAGGGCGATTAATGCGAAACCATATGACCTCATCACCCCCAAGCGCATCTTAATTTTAGTTGCTTCCATCTTCTCAGTTTTACTTCCGCATATACTGTCCTCGAATAAGCGCTGCCAAACATGTTACGAAGATGTCAGTACACATGTCGAACACTCCTCAGAGCTATCGAATCTCGGAACACATCCTATCATGTCTCGTACAACATAAATGCGCGACAATGTGTCCAATTTCCCCAATATACACCGCTACTTGTCCGGCATGCAAGCATGTTCCCCGGTGCCCGTCGCAAGCCAGGTGATCGCAGCCAGTCTTCCCCGGACTCAATAGACGAAGATCTGAAATCCCTAGGGCTTGACGAAGACGACTACGTAGCCGGCGACCCCCTCGACGTCATCGATAACCGCCAGGACCCCGACTACCCGACCGAGGAAGAAATCAAGAATGCGACAATACCAAGTAATCTCGATGTATATTTCGTGAGAGTCACCTGCCGCACTTGCGACACACGGTCGGGTCATTTTATATCTCAGGCGGCGTATAATGAGGGGACAGCTATCCTATTTTGTCCGGGCTGCAATACTGGGCATATTTTCGTAGATAATCTGCAGGTAGGGCGATTTGTGGAGTTTGTTATCGACTACGGTTAACAAGATAGGCATTTTCGGATGACGTCGAAAATGCAACACTGCAAGACGTGATGCGCATCTCCGGTGATCTAATCGCCAAAGGCAACCGCGGTTTCCACCGTGACAACGTGATCGAGTTCCGGCCGCCCGGACCGATGGGTTTAGAAGAAATCGACGAGTACATGGAGCAAATGCAAGCCAACGCGGAAATTGAATCTACCAATTATGAGGATTTTTTAGAAGATCTGGATGAGCGGGATCGAAAGACTGCGACTGCGCTGATAGAGGAGATGAGGCAGCGGGCAGGCAGTGTAGAGGAGGATGAGGAAGGGTGGTTACATGAGACGTCCACTGATACTCCGGGTACGAGTAACAGTGAGTATGAGCCGTACGTGCATGATGAGGATATTGATAGTGCGTTTTCCCAGTTTTTCAAGAACAGCGGACTCGATGACGTTCCGTTTGGTGGTATAGATCGTCCAGTTACGCCTGAGGAAAGCGAACGAATAAACAGCATGACAGAAGAAGAACTAAAACTAGCGTTGCAAGAGCTATTTGCAAAGTATCGTGAGAAGAAGGGGTTGTGATTTAGATGTATATATGTATAATAGGAAGGCGTATAATAAATTAGTGAACGTTTGGTCACTGTTATAGCTAACCTGCACGCAAACAACTCCGGAATAATACATATATACATATGTTACAGGAATATATACAACTACTGAACTGTAAGGTCAATACGTGCTAGCCTCTTCTCAACCCATTCGTAAGTTTTGCGCGGTTAGGCAACTCGTCGAACGCTCTCCGCCAAATATTCTTCGCCTTATAGAGGTTCACAACCCGCAACCGTTCATTGTCCAAATGGGCGTGATCGCTAGCCTGGCCACATGGCAACTGCGCTGCCGGAGCGTCAAACTCTTTCTCCAGAAACCGCACGGCGGGGATGGTTCCTCCTTCGCGAATATACAGCGGATAGACTCCCCATGCCTCCTTAACAGCACTCGCGAGCGTCTTGAAAGCCGCATTCTCCGGATCACCTAGCCATGCATCTGCTTGTCGATTAATCTTGATAGATAAATGATTACGAGACTTGAACGCCGCAAATTGCGAAACAAGAAACTGTTGAATGGTCGCGCTCACGGCGTCGGTATCTTGATCTGGCACAATACGAAGCGATATCGTCGCTGTCGCTTTGTGAGGGATAATGGTCTGATTCGGCGGGCCAGATACATTGATCGCGTGTACTGTCAATGACGGCAAGCGCCATTTCGCCATCAACAATTCTTTGGACAACCCGATCGACGAATTCTCGCCAATCTGCTCGTATAAGCGTTCCTCTGCCTCCGCGATCGGTCTCACGGGCTCGTAGAATCCAGGAACGAGCACCTTGCCAGCGTCATCTGTCAATTTGGCCAACAGTTTCGTCAAATCCATAAGCGGCTCGCGGTCGATACCCCCGTCGACGCCAGAATGCAAATCAGGACGATCGCTACTGACTTCGACGGTTAAATGGATAACACCCCGCAACCCATAGTTCAAACAAGGGACTTCATCGTCTAACCAGTAAGAATTTGACAAGAGAATCCAGTCGATATCATTGCCAATGAGGTCTTTCTTTGCGGATACAGACGCTTGAAAACCTATTGAGCCGCATTCTTCCTCGCCTTCGATCAGGAACACGACATTTGTACGTAACTTTCCTTCTTGGAACAACTCTGCAGCCGCGAAGACCGCGGCCAGAACCGGACCTTTATTGTCGGACACACCGCGGCCATACAAGTACCCGTTCATACCAGACAGCGAATGTGGTTCAGTCTCCCACTTACCAGAGCCGGATGCATCAATCACGTCGTAATGTCCGTAAAATAGGACCGTGGTATCAGTCTTATCGGAAGCCTTAGCAGAAAATCGCCCGTATACGATCGGATTCCGATTATTATCCGTAACAATCAAATGCGAGGCAGCACCAAATTTTTTCAGAAGAGACTTTAGAAAGGTTGCGCAGCGACGACAGTCGGCGAGATACTCTTCAGATCCCGAAACAGTTCGGAACGACACAAATGTAGCCAACGAGGCAAGAAGCTGGTCATTTGCAAACGACAAGTCTGGTCGACAATTTGGAAACGAGTCTGTGATGTCCCATAGTGCGATAGAATCGTCATTTCCGCCGGTGATTAACACTCTTCGCTTATCTCGTTCGACTGTGATTGTCGAAAGAATTAGTCCTTTATGGCATTCCCACCGACTTCCAAGCGACAGGTCTCGAGACCATTTCCTTACATATCCCGCGCTCCCGCTGAATACGCAGTTACCAAACGACGCGATAGAAAGAACGTCTTCTTTGTGTGCGTGTACGGACTTTATCAGCTGAAATGCATCGAGGTCCCAGATGTTGATCACACCATCCGTCAGACCACAGTACAAAAATGTATCCATGACAGTCATACACAACACGCTAGTGCTATTTGACAACTTCCGCAGACACACCAATGTGCCATTCCTCATTGCCCACAAATTTACATTCCCATCACCGCCGCCAGACAAAATATACTCTTCAGCAACGCCTAATGGCGTGTGCACCGGTGGCTGATAAATCTGCATACAATAAACGTATCCAAAATGCGCATAAGGAACGACATTATGATACGGTAACTCTATCAACGTTTTCGGTACCGCAAGCATAGTTTCCTTCGGCACGGGACTGCTCTTACCTCCAGGCCCAGATGAATTGAAAAACTTACTGAATCTATTTGATGGCAGGCCGGATTTGTCTAGCGAGGTGTGCCGGTCGATTGTTGTCATGTTACACCATTGAATTGAGGCATTTTGAGACCCGAAAAATACTGTTTCAAGCATCTCGCTGTACAGCACAGCGAAAATGTCGCCAATGTCAAACACTGAGTATATTGTGTATAATTCTTGGAGCGAGTCCGTGTCCCACACCTATAAGTATCCTGTTAGATTCGTCCTTTCAAATTGGTGTTTACTCACTTTCAGAATCGAATCGCTGCCGCCAGAAAATAGTAGTGACTTGCGGGTTGAGACATAGAGACACAAAACACTTCCGCCATGGCCAGTCAAAGTGCCAACCTGCTGATATGTCTCTGTATCAAATACCTACGCCAGTGACGTCAGCACCACAACTCTTGTCCACAAATACACATATAGGCGTACCTGGATTTCGTTCCCGCCAGTTCCAGCAAATATGTATCTATCCGATGCAGCTAATGACAGTATCGAATTTGACTGCTGCCATCTGTGAACTATACTCGGGATATACTCACTCAACGGCACCTTCGAGTCAGAGTCATATGACCCTGCAACATTGTTGGCCTCCGGATCCTAGACACTGCTCAGAGAATACATACCGTCGTCATCTAATGAAGGCGTGGCAATCCGCGAAAGAGGCCATCCCTTCGCGCCCGAGTCCGCGAAGAGCGCAGAGGTGCCGTTGACCATTTGCACTCGGCGTCCGCGGCTGATCGAATATTTTGCTACGGCACCAAGTCCAGCAACTTGAAATCTCGACAATGCTCTATATTTCCAGTTCGGCTGGCCGTTATAGTCCCGCAATCATGGCGCGTGTGCAGTTTGCGGTGTGGAAATCAAGGGTAAACAAGAGCGGTAGCGAGAAATATTGCGACCGTAATCAGCCCGGATAAGGTTGCAAATGGGGCCATTCTGTGACCAGGGCTACGGTGCGATTTGAACACAGGATGCCCCTATTATTGGTGTACCATTCCAAACTCTTAATGCCCAAACTGAATAAGTATTGACGTGATAAATAAGAATGCTGTTGTTAGGTTTTGCCGGGGAATAATTAAGAGCAGTAGGTAAATTCCAGAATGTACGCACTCACATGCATTACGGCTTATATAGTCTAATATCATGAATCTTGTCAGCCAACAAGTGTGCGATTTAATCCGGCAGACAGGAACAGCTACGACCAGTAAACAACTTGCGCGGAAACACGAAAGGCGTGTGCTTTGATGTTCGACACTCGGGTGTCCGGCATTGAGACGACCAAAGACGCACATTTGGCAGTACTGCAATACAACCACTCAACTCAGTATTCAGCAGCGGTTGTGGGTCAAATATTTATTTATTAAATCCAAATTATGATATCATCATAAAACTTGCAAATTACCAGTTGGCGTTCTTCTTGATAGCCTCGTTCTGGATGATCTCGACCCAGTAGTTATCCTCATCCAAAATAAAGGCGACATTCTTCATGCGACCGTCCGTGAGCCTCTTCTTCCAATTAACGCCCAATTTCTCAAACCGCTCGCATGCCGCATCGAGATCATCGACTGACACACAAATATGTCCGAAACCCTGTGGCTGGTCGTTCCCGTTATGGTATCCTTTGAACTCAGGATCCTTCTCAGTGCCCCAATTCCACGTCAACTCGAGTATGCCTTCGAAATTGTGCACGCCGACGCCGGAGTTGATCACGAAGTTGGGGTCGTTGTTGTACCCGAGGAAGTAGAGAGTGAACTTCGCGGCCTCGTGTTCACCAGTTCGGAGAAGCTTCATGCCGAGCACGTCCTGGTAGAACTTGAGCGACTTCTCGGGGTCCTTCACGCGGATCTAGAATGACGCTGTTTAGCATATGTACATCAACTAAGGTAAAATAAACCACGCCTCCTCTCCGCCGGTGGTTAATACCATGGTGTGGTTAAGTCTGTACGCCGATGGGTCGGTCACATTCTCGACCTTCGCAGTACGGCTCGATATAAGCTCAACCCAGTAGCCATCAGGGTCAAGTGCAAACGCAATGTCCTTCTCTGTATCCAAATCAGCCATCCGAATCTCGTGTATGGTATATAACGCCCTCGAAAACATACGTCGGCCATCGGTAAGCTTCTTCTGGAACTTAACGCCAGAGCTAATTAGCCTATCACACACAAGATCGATGTTATCGACAGAGACACAAATATGTCCGAATCCACGATACGGGTCCGCGTTGCCGTTGTTGACCTTATACTCTGGATCGCTTTCAGTACCGTAATTATGAGTGAGCTCCAACACGCCCTCTCTGACCAAGTCAGCACAAGATTAGCCCAATCCATTTGTAATTCCGCGTACCGGTCAGTCCACTCCTTGCCGGCATTCAACGCATTCTCCCCATCATAGACAAGAAAGTAAAGCGAGAACTTGGCCTCGGGGAAATCCAATGTCCGGATGAGTTTCATACCGAGTTTGTCCTGGTAGAACTCCAAAGACGCCTTTGGGTCCTTCACACGGAGCCTATTTCGTATCAGTACATATCTTAGAATTAAGAGGTGGTAATGTAGAACATGCATAGTGTGATTGAGCTTATAAGTCGACGGATCTGTCATTTTTGCGAATTGTGCTAGAAATCTGCGATTGTAGAGTCGGTTTACAGCAAATTGTTGTCGCCTCAAAAAAATTGAACTAGTAGACTGAATGAATTTTGAGCAGGTGCGGATAAATTGCGAGCCCAACATTAAGGTAGATCGCAGCACCGTGGAAGTTCCATCGTTATTATAAAGGCCCAGTTGTATTTGAACTCCATAGTGGAGGGACGACAGTGCTAGTCACGCCTAATTCAAGCCATAATCGGTTTAGTTAGCGCCAAATGGAGAAGCATGTTGTGGCGATATTAGTTATCCCGCCCAATCACGATCCTAGTAGTTTCTGCATGCTGATTAAATTTGATGCTAGCTTCCATTCCATAATATTGTAGCAATAACATATTATTCCGGTACTTCTACACAATTACGATGCTACTGCCTAATAAGATCGAATTCTAATGAATTATCGGTACCTTATCTAAACAAACTATAATGTAGGCCATCTGTTATGGCGAATTCATCAGCGACGTCAGAGGTAGGCACATCCCTGTTGTCAATTCTATTTGTGTCTATATTACCTGAATCGTAACAATTTCAGACTGTTCAGTAGAATCGCATGCCAGTGCTGCTGGTCATAGCCACGTACCGAGCACGCAAAATGCAAGTGCCCCACAAGATTCACGAACGGAATCATGACTTTGTGCACTTTAGATGGAGCCCTTGACATAGTTCGTTTGCCGATCAACGACACTAGGAATGCTGCCAGTATTAGAATTACGTGACGCAACCAACAACAGGACCATCGTACCCATGCCTCGTGAGGGTTCACTCGCAAATGCAGCGCTCGCTGGACACTGCTCTCACGTCCATGGGCTAGCTGGAGATGCGTAAAGAGTACGGGCGTTGTACTGCTTGGTATCGTTGCAGTCTGGATATCGACACTGAGTGGGGCCACCTGCCATTGTGGTACCTGTATCTGTTCTCATGGTAGCTTGGCAGTGTGGTGTAGACCTTGCCGGGTTCACAGCCGTGAGGATATGCCTTTTGTTCGAACTTGTGAATGGATCTGATGTGAGCAAGAAGCACATTATTGTCGTAAAGGGCCCGAACATACGGTGCAACCAAAGCTGAAGTTGGCGCCCGCTTCGTCCTTCGCAATGACTCTAGCAACGAGGATCTCGTTACAGACGCGATCACGCTCAGTAATGATGTCCCTTCGGATATGGCAGTACCGATACATCGGGTTCTTCCTGCAGTGGAATTCTAGCGGTGTGGGGTCGTCACGCAAATCCCCTCTTGCTGTCCGATAACCTTCCGTGAATGGTGTCTTTCCGTTCAGGTAGTTGGGCCACGGTTGTGAAGGAAACCAGCTTGTACGCAGGAAGCTCGTGATTGTAGCGTTTCGTCTCTGAATTCTATATCGTCGACGCTTGCTGGAATTAACTTGTCCAAGTCAGAATCAGTATCTTCTTTAGCCAGAGCTCTTTGGGTCCGGGAAAGTTCCGTAATATGAGATGATGCGGAACCCATTGACTACTACGACAACGTCGTCGACAGCTGCTTTACCTCTGCAGCGAAGATGTAACTCCACTGAAGGTACGCTCAAAGACTACTAGAGTGTGTGTTTGCCGAATGCAATACCTCTCGACCCAGAGGTTTTGTTGAGCTCTAGTGCTGGGCGCACAATGTCCGAGCGCTTGTAATGTAATTCGCATTCTTTGAGTTAGTAATAGTAGTCTATATCGCATTCGAGCGTCGATATTTCCGCTAATAAGTAGTCACTTTTTATAGGATGAACCACCAAATTGGGTCATGTCACTGTAGCCAATTTTCCTCACATGATATAGCCCCCACTGCGGCAAAGAGCATGATCACTCAATTAAACTGGTGTATATTTATTTTATATTCCAAAATAAAGAAATTTTGGCATGGATACACAATTATTTTAATATGAATTGTTTGAATTGTTGCGGCACTAGTAGACCTGGAAATTAGGCATTGCTCTCGGTGACAAATTAAACTCGGCGTGATGGGCTGGCTTTGGCTCAGATGGCTTCTATGCATTGTTCGACATCCCGACCACATCATCACTACTATTTCGGTATCAACAATCGATAAATAAATAAATACAATGCTGAAATCAAGACGATTAACAGCACTCCTCTCACAATTGCTCACTCCCCTTGCACCACCAATCGAGACATTCACCCCATCCTCATCTCCCGATACTCCACACTCACTCCCAGAACAAGAACAAGCACAAGAACAATTCGTCGACACAGCGAAGCTCCCCCCACCACATATCCCTAAAATCGTCATGGCGATCCTGTTAACAAGCACAGGAAGCCTCCTCGCTGCGTCCTCTCTAAACGCAAACTACTCGACATCATACTCTCTCGCGCTCTCCCGTTCCGTGTCGCAATTATCCACATCAGCGGGCTCCAGTTCCGGACTCGTCGGTGGAGAGGGAGGCGGCGGCGGAACGACCAATATCGGAAGTCCGGGAGCGATAGTGGGATCGCTTGCGAAAGGCGCGATACATTTATCCGATTTGTCGCCGAAGCCGAGGGTATATGCTTCTTTCGCGGCCAATGCCTGGCGGGGTTATACTCGTGCCGTTACTTCCGGAGATTTATTCGACGACGCGGTGGATCCCGCTATATCGTGGATCGCTGTAGAAAATGAGGTAAATATCTGTTGTAGCTTGGATTGGTGAATTGGACTAACGAATTAGGAATCGACGATCCTTGTGAAGGCAGTCTCAAGTCATATATTACTTGCCCTGGTAGGCGAACGGGGCGCGCACGTGGGATTACTATATGCAAGAGCTAGCGCCATGGCAAGCACTCTGTTCCAGGAATTAAAAGGGTTTAGTTTTGAGTGATTGCATGCTCTCGGTTTGGAGTTTGGTGTACATTGCTGAGGAAATAAAATTGCATTACGAATACAAAAACGAAATATATGATGATCATAGAAAAATAACAGTCATAGAAGTCATACAAGATACTAGATCTCTTTCCACGTCATCTGGGATTTTTCAACGCTCGGAGTTTCGATCTTATTCGCGTCGCCAAACGGATTGTCGTCTTCCTCGTTCTCGGGTTTGCTGATCACCATATTGGCCTTGAACTCCTGCAATATCGGATTCTTGACCGGAATTGGCGGCGGCTTTCGTTTATGCGCAAGCGATTCCGCGGTGGGACGGACTGGTTTCGGTGGTGCGTCGTGCCCCACAGATGGAGTCCTGCGAAGACTCGTCGACGCTTTGCGGGGGGACGTAACCGAGACCGAACGACGGCCAGCGTCTGGAGACTTTGTCCGTCTCGGTGCCGCTCCAGAGTCGGATTCGGATTCGGACTCACTGTCGTAGTCTTCAGAGTCCGAGTCGTGTTCGATCGGGTGGCTCATCTTGTCGTAAAGTTGTAACGCAGCAACGAGCTCATCGTTTGCATGGATCAAAGCGCCTATGTAGTCCTCTGACTCAATGCTTTGGATATACCGAAGCACCATGCGGCGCAGCTGTCGACATCGGTTGAAATTCTCGGTGGCTTTAATATTGTCTGTCGCGAGTTCTCGTTCGCGGTTTATCAGTTTGAGCGAGTTTGACAGGTTTGTGGCCGCCGTGCCTGCTTCTGCCAGCGTTTGCAATAACATCGGCTTCTCCTTTGCCAGATCAAATTGCTTCACTTTTGGTCGCGATTTTGATTTACCGTCTGCTCGACTAAGCGACCCTGACCGCGACAAAGATCCCGATCCCGATCCCGACGCAGGCGACTCTCGACCTTCTCTTTCGCGCGCCAACTCACGCTGCTCGCGCTGCTCCTCTTCGAGCTTTTTTTCTTTCGCGCGATCGGCTCTAATCTCCTCTGGACTCCGCCTCCGATTGCCCTCCCCTGAGCGACTTGGTTTCGGCGGCGGCGACGTCTGCGTCTCTCGTTCATGCTCATGGTCCTCCTCCATGTCCTCATCCGGATCCACGAATGGCTGCTTCTTCGGCTGGGCGCGTTTCCGTTGTGGAAGTTGTTTATATAACTGGGCTACCTGCGTCATACCGGCGGTGTCTTTATAGGCAGCGGCCCATTGGACGAATAATCCACTTATTTTCTTTTTGACGTCGGGGTCTGTTGAGTGGTCCGTTGCGAGAATCCGCATGCGTTCCAGGAGTGGTTCGTCCGCGAATTGAGCTATCCAATTAGTACATACAAACAATAATGCCGGCGGCACATTTTAACGAACATACTTTGGAATCTTTTCCCGCCATTTTCGATTAGAGAGTCGAGAATCTAAATCATTAGTTTGTCGAGTGTAGATTGTGACAGACAGACGTACGGTTAGAGCTCGTAACTGGTTATGCACGCTGCCGTACTTTAATTTCTTTCGAATCGCACGTGCAGCTTCAGTCGGCCTATCCAACAGCAACATCAGTACTCCGTCGCTACGTCACCAGCAGCACATCAAATCGCATCAAGCCGGACTCACCCTGATGGAGAGAGCCGGATTGTTTCAATGAGATCAAAGATACCGGCGACGTCGTCTTCCTCGAATTGGTCAGTCACAAGCTGGCCAATTGTGACCGTGATGGCGGTGTACGGGTGATCAGTCAAAAAGCCCATTCCAATGATCAATCAACGGTTTATCGATCTGTAGTATGCAAGTGATATCCGATGGTAAAATAATATGCAAGTTGCTGCTGTTGTCCTGTGACGTGAGCGAGCTTATCGTGTTTGCACGCCCTATGCACATGATTCCACTCTACTGTGGTCCTTCCGCCACGACAATGATGCGTGCAACAAGCACAATGACGTGAGGCGTTTCATTAGCGAGCTCTGTATTCTGCAACCCAGAATATCGAAAATGTCCGGCAGATGGGATAAATAAGGCGAAAGTGCAACGCGCCATGCGCTTCGTTCCCTCTTATTTGGACACTCTGAAACCTTCACTCGTCTTTAAGTCGTCATTATATACACGGGATATTTTGTAGACACAGCTAATATTATTTAATGCGTCGTACAGTACGACGAACTACGGTCGCCCAGCGAATAGGCCCAAACGATCCTCGGTGGTCTTGCAAACCGAAACTGCCATCCGCGGTTCGAGCGTGCGGCTTCGATACGATGCGGGGTCAGCCGGACTTTCCTTAAGGTATTGCTAGTTTGCTTGGGTAACACTGGGCAATTAAATGGCACTACATTTCTCGCGGTCATTTACAACCCATGTTGATAGCGCTTTAGTCTGTCTTGACAAATGCTGACAATACCGGCGCCGACGCTGCGCTCAAGGGCGACATCCCTTCTCCGAACGCTCCAAAACCAATCCTCAATATGCCCCTGCCACGCGTGCACCCATCCGACCGCCTCGCTGTCGGCAGTACGCCAGTTAGGGTTCGCTGCACCGATGGAGAAAGAGTATGCCTTTGAAATGGCTGCTAGTAATATCCGATACGGCAACGGTGTTACGAGGGAAGTCGGCATGGATTTCAAGAATTTGGGGGTTAAGAAGGTGGCTGTCTTTACTGATAACAATGTGCGTCCAATTTAACTTCGAATCTTTTCTTCTCGGTCCTCGTGTTGATGAACGTTAGATTTTGAATCTTGCACCGATGAAGAATGCGATCGCCGCATTGGAATCCGAAGGAATCCAATACGAAATCTACTCGAAAGTCCGCGTGGAACCCAAGGACCCCGCGTATGTCATTAACCTTACACAACAACAGTTGGGTTTCTATTCCTCAGTTCTTTTGCTAATAATGCTGTAGGGTCAAGGACGCTATAGCATGGGCCAAAAGAGTCGCACCAGAAGCCTACCTTGCGGTCGGCGGGGGGTCGGTAATGGACACGTGTAAGATCGCGAGTCTATACGAGGCCTATCCCGACGCTGAATTCCTGGAATTTGTGAACGCGCCTATAGGAAATGGACGGCCAGTTGATAAAAAGCTGAAGCCGCTGATTGCCGTGCCTACTACTGCTGGAACTGGGTCGGAGACAACTGGAACCGCTATCTGTACGTCCTTTTATACAAGTTCTGAATAGAATGCTGATGAGACCAGTTGATCTAGTTTCGCACAAAGCGAAAACTGGCATTGCACACAGAGCGCTCAAGCCGCTCCTTGGCATCGTGGACCCGCTCAACACACGTTCGATGCCGTCGCAAGTCAAATCCTCATCAGGGCTCGACGTGCTCTGCCACTCGCTGGAATCCTGGACCGCAATCCCATACTCGGAGCGTGTCCCTCGCCCCACGAATCCGATCCTCCGGCCTGCGTACCAAGGCGCGAATCCGATTTCTGATATATTCTCTTTCGAAGCTTTAAAATTGACGGTAAAGTACCTACCACGATCGGTCCATAACCCCGACGACGCTGAAGCGCAAGAGAAGATGCTCTTGGCCGCCACACTCGCTGGCGTGGGTTTCGGCAATGCGGGAGTGCATCTATGTCACGGATTGTCCTATCCAATCTCTGGCATGAACAAAGGGTACAAACACGCGGGATACGAAGTCGACCACCCGATCATCCCGCACGGCGTTTCCGTTGCAGTCACAGCGCCGCAGGTATTCAGATTTACTGGATCTACAAATCCCGACCGGCATCTCGCTGCCGCAGAAGTGTTCGGCGTGGACATTTCGAATGCGAAGGCGGAAAGCGCGGGCGAGATTTTAGGCGATGCGGTCGCTGAGTTTTTGGTCAAGCTTGGAGACCAGCCGCGGGGTATTTCCCACCTTGGGTTCACGAGGGAGGATATACCCGCCCTGGTCGAGGGGACGTTGCCACAGGCGAGAGTGTTAATGCTGGCCCCCAATTTCCAGAAAGACGACGACCAGAAGCGGGAGGATCTTGCCCGGATTTTGGAACGGTCGTTGACTTATTAATCAATACAGAAATATGCATGTAGATCTTAAAGTTGAGATGAGCGGATATTGTGTAACAATGGTCTATATTAGAATAAGGGAAAAATCTATTAAATAAGGACAGCATAATTGACGTGGCAAAGTATTCGTATGTATAAAAGCATCCAATTATAACATACCCGTGCTAGTCCAAGAATTCGCGGTACCCATTGTCTAGATATGCGCCGAAATAAATAACAATAACTGCGGTCATGGCCAATCGATGGTGTACTCTCTAGTCAACAGTGCGAACTGCAAAATGAATCCAAAACCAATGAATAGTCTAATTATTTTGAACCCCAAGAACCAAAGAATAAACAACAATACTCCATGACCCACAAGAAATATCGGAAATTTAAAATTACACAAAAGGACATGATTTACTTCTCCTTCTTCTCCTCGGACGCGTCATCGTGCAAATACTGCCGGTTGTCTTCCTTCTCGACCTCGTTGACAATCTTCTCCATCTCGCTCGCCTGCTTCTTCCACGTCTCTTTGCTCATCTTCGTTTGTTGATCGAACAGCGACTTCTCCGGGGTACGATACGATCCACCGATACGATCCCACAACGTGGTGAATTGGCCGTAGTTGTAGTTAAAGTACAAATGATGAACGGTATGGCAGGCCGCGCCGTTGACGGCAGGGTTGTTGGTCATATACTCGCCATCGTGGATGAGGACCGTCCAGATTTGGATGAACGTAAACAGAATCAGGTACGACAATTTATGCAGCGGGAGCACAAACGGAAAGATGTGATACGGCAGCGACTGCAGATAACCGTCCATGGGGTGGAACGCGAGGGACGCGAACGGTGTCGGCACGATCCATTTGTGATGAGGCTTGTGGAGACGCTTATACACCATCGGGAGATGCAATCCGCGGTGGATAAAGTAGATGCCAAAGTCGGTGAAAGCAATGAAGAGCGGGTACTGCAAGAACAGATATGCCTTGCCGTACTGGTTAGGGTCCCAGTACATGTGCGAGTACCCGCGGATCTCGGCCACGAACCATGGCACGGTGTAGAGCGACATCCAAGGAAGCGACCTAAGTGCCTGCTGGATTTCCATGCGCATCTGGTTCTTCAGGTACTTGGGATGGTCCACAGTGCGCTTGTCGAACACTAGGAAGTACGAGAGCGACGAGAAGAGGAAGTATAGCAACGCACCAAAAATCCAGGTGATGAGAAAGAGCGAGATTGACTGTCTGAGGATGTTTGTTCGCTGAATCGTCGACAAGTACGCCACGGTCGGCGCAGAAACGAACGTGTACTCATATGGTTCGGAGGGAATGTAAGATAGCGAGAGATTCTTTGATAGCGACAAGAGGAGCTCAATTGACGGGTCAGTCGCCTGGAGCAGCGATGTCACTGCTTGCGGAACAGGGAACAGCTTCGCATAGATGTGATCGAAGAGGAACGCGTCTGCTACTTCGAGGACGATGTCCATTGCTAATGCTCTTGCTAACAGACTGTCCACGGGCAACAACAAATGGCTGCGGTCGGAGATGCAGACGCGCGAGAGTGACGATAAAATATAAAATCTGAGTTCATTAGAGTCACACAATTGTCGCGCAACTGCTACAGATACGGCTGCAAATGCACCTTTGTGAGGTTAGTGTCACACCACTTCTCTCGGGTCACTCGGACTCGGCTGGACCCTGCCGCATTCGTCGCCACCTTTAGGCCGAGCCTCCCGCCAATGCACTCGCTCCCAAGCCGAGTACGTCGGATTAAGGGAAGAACTGTGGCCTGTGCAAAATGTATCCTCGGCTTCGGGGATCCACCCTCGCCCACCATTCCTGGAAATAAACCAGGTCCCCGCTTCCAGTACCCGAATGCTCGTATAAATGCGGTGGCACATGTCACAGCTGCATGGAGCATAGCGCACTCGAGCAGCGGCATCTCGCTTCCGAACGGTCTCTAGTCCGTTTCCATGCCAACACTCGCATGGAAACTTTACATTTATGCTGTGCTACTTCGCGTAGACTCGGAAGACTGCGTGGGCCGCGGGTTGTGGACTTCATGTAGCCGGTCCATCGGAAGTGTAGGCCGAATTTCATCTTTAAGTGGTAGCCTGGGACATGCCTCGCTAATTCCGGGGATGCCGGTCTCCACAAAGTTGAACGGCTACAATGAACCTTAGCTCCAAATGTAGCCTCTTCGGACTGGCATTACATCAATGCAGAATATTACGAACAAGGACGAAATAAATAATTACGACACCAAAGACCGGTCGCTAACGCAACGAAATGTATAAAAACTCATTGTAATCTCCCGATATACATATCTTTGAGTCAAATAATAATAAGGTAAAGCAAAGAAGTAGCGATAATAATTACAACTCGCAACATCGATCTTCGTCGAATAGGAGCAATAACACTACTTCAAACGATATCGCACGCTCCTTAAAGATTTACCCGCGGGCATCGGCATAAGACGACGAAATCCAGAAGGAGGTCGCACGCTCATCAACATCGTCTTCCTAGCATGGGGCATCGATCATCACAGGCACAGTGGACCCCAAAAAAATTGCTCTAGCGTAAACTGAACAGATTCGATATCACATAGCCCGTGATGAGCACTGACGGTGATGACGACTGTCGAAGTCGATTCTTGCTCCTTGTCTGTGAGTGCGGACGACGGCTCCTTTGACGACGCTAGTACCTGGAGATGTGACCGTGTAGTAGGTACATCATCCGGAACAAGCGACAGGCTTTATTCTGCTTTCGGCGAGAACCCGTCGAGAAAGTCACTATCCGCAGATTGCACTGCGTAATCCACGGTCGAACCGCCCATGGAGTTGCTGGCCGGCAATATTTGCCAACTCTGTTCGTGGGCGTTCCGCGGCCGCCGCAAATGGCCTCATGTCGCGAATCGCGAACGTGGAACTACAGTAGTTACCAGAAGAAAATTTGAAGACAGCAACAATTCCATGTTTCGTGTCCTGTTCGTCCCCGTCAATGTGCGGCTCGGTGGCATCCTCAGGGACGAATCTGACCCCTGATAGTTGCGACAGATGTCCTCACGGCCTTCGCACCAGCCGAATCGGACCGCCATTTACGAGGTCGACCTATTCAGTAATAGCATCCGTCAGGTCTGGCAGGAAACCTCTCTCAGGGTTCAGGGTTCAGGGTTTTGAACCCGGTTGGGAGTCGAATGAGTTGTCATGAAATATGATATTTAAGCGACTAATCAACGGCGTAATTCAAACTTGGTGTACCCGTCAAACTTCACGAATGTGTAATTCCATGGTTGCTGTTCCGCTTCCTCGGCAAGCTGGAAGTAGCTCTCGGAATGAGCTTTGCCGTCAACAGAATTTCCCGTCGGGCTGCCATCTGGATTGCGTTCGTCGGCATAATAAAATTTATAGTTTTGCGAGCCATATGACTTGACGGCTGCATCAATGAGATGAGCACCCGCAGCTTTGCCGACACCGAGCGTGAGAAAGGAAGGCATGGCGCCAGAAACGTTTAGCGTGTTGCCTGTGAAGATGAAGACCTTATGACAGGAGAAGAGGTTCTTCCAGCCCTTGACGGTTTCTTGAATGGCAACATAGAGACTGGAAACATTGACTGCCAGATCCTTCTGCATCGCCGTACTGGCTAGGGAGAACGCATCATCTGCGGGTACGATGTGGACCGCGTAAGCTAGACTTCGTCAGCACGCTATTCATGCACTTATGACAGACCGTATTCGCCATTGTAAATAACAACTGAAGGTTCACCCCAGGCATCTCTGACTTGCTTAAACGCGCTGACGACAGCTAGAGGATCCTTGAAGTCCGCCTGAACACTTAAGTAGTCGTCTGAAGTCGGGTTACCACCTGAGCGAGACGAAACCCCCCCCCCTTGTAGCCATTGGCAGCGAACTTCTTTGCGACGTGATGTCCGATGTTGTGACCGGCACCGAGGATGAAAGCAATCTTGGTGTCCATTTCTTTGATGTTTCGATTGGTACAAGTGAACTGGATAATCTGCGAAAAGTCTGAACAATAGCGTAGTAGTCAGTAGTCAGTCAGAACAGACAAGCAGGTGCTCATATGTTGCGTCAGTCAGGTCGCCTGCGCAATAAGTTGTGTAATGTTGGTGAGAAAGCACGCGTTGGAATCTCGTAATCAATCGAACCATATTTGATGCTGCAAGTTCGTAAGTTCCATCACTAGTTTTGCACTGCGAAGTATGGTGAACGTCGAAATGGCTCGCCTGCCCGTCTACCTGTTCTACAAGGATGGGTCAGGTTGTTATAATAGACGACGCTGCCGATAGGACTCTATCAATAACGATTATAATGACGGCAGGTATTACATTCACTATAGTTTCTTTGGGTATCGCTCATGCTCCCTATTCTATAATGTTGAACAGTGTCTACAACTGTGACGAGCCCCGGAGCGATGAGGTAGTTTGAGTTCGCAATTGTGACGTCAGCGAGCGAACGCGTGAATTGGATTGTGTATGAGTCTGACCCGTAAGCGAACCCACGGCTGAAATAGAAGCTTAAATAGTGCGGCCCCGGCTACCGTTTGACACCAAAAGAATTCGTCCGCGATTTCTAAGCAAAATATAGTGCCCCTATGCCACTGCCGGAGCTCAATTAGCGACAACGTAATACTGTTTCACGACTCATGAGATGACATCATACATCATGACTAAAAATTATGGGAGCATTTCTGTCCGTCGCCGGACAAGTCAGCTTTCGTCGACGGCTAATGATTGATCAAGGCTATTTGTCTGTTCATGTACTACAAATCTAGGATATAAGAGATTAACGTCATCAACTACCGTCTACGAAGAATACGAGAGGGCGACCCAGCGGAATAATCAGAGCCCGGTGGATTTTGATGCATATCTAAGTTAGATTGAACGCGAATTGCCGGAAGTGCTTGACTCAGTGCAAGCCAATCGTTTCTATGCAAAACTGAACGAAGACGTTGTCAACCAAATTAAGATCTCAGGACTTCAAGCCCTGCTCAACACTCGCACCGGAATGGTGGCTTTAGCCCAACGAGGTTGGGAGGGTCTTCGTCCTAAGGGGAACGATCCGCCTTCCGGAGCCAAAAGAGGTGAGCCATCAGCGCGGTCGGGGCAAAGCCAATAATTACAACAACGGAATAAGTTTCACAATGGCCGTCAAGGACACCAGTGGTCTAGAGACGTATATAAGTCTGACGGCAATGACAATCCTGGAAATCACAAACGTATCGAATCCGAGGACCAAAGAGAGAAGTCACGGAAGACTGATAAAAGGGAACAAATTTGTTATTCATGTGGGGAGGCTGGTCACATAAAGCCAATTTGCCCGCGAAAAGACGAGCAGACGAAGCCTAAGTCTAAGGCCCGTATCCAACAGCAAAGGGTAGTCAAGGCCAAACAAACCTCCTCAGATGAAGAGTCGCGGATAACAAGTGAGTTTTGGGCCGACATTTGTCACTACATCATTGTGAAGCGGAAGTTTTCCACAGCTTTAGACAAACCGAAATTCTTAACCGCATTGTTCAGAACTATCTACGAGCCATTCACGAATCTTGAGCAAATGAATTGGGCAAAGCTATTACCAACTGCTGCGTATGCATATAATAACAGCTACAGCCATACGCTCAAGATGACACCATTCAAGGCCATGTACCCGGATTTTCATGTTGATCTTTCCGATGATCTATCCGGAAGCACTCCAGGTGCGCGAGACCGTGTCAAAAAAACTCCACGAATTGCGTGATTCACTAAAGGCTCAATGGGCGAGAGCCAGGAACATTAGAAGAAATACTATGACCAACGTCATACAACCATCCAATATACAAGAGGAAGCTTTGTCAAGCTCACCACGGCCACTCTAAAACTGAAGAACCACAAGGTACAACGCAACTTTACTGGACCTTTCCGAATAACGGAAGTGATTGGGAAACAAGCCTACGGACTGGCACTCCCTGGGAAATACACCAGACTCCACGATGTATTCCCTGTTTAATTTTTGGAACCGTACTATCCGAGAGACGCCGTCACCAAACGCCCCTACCCGAGCTTGAAGACGACCCCAACTAGTACGAAGTCGAAGAGGTCAAGACAAACGAACAATTAAAGGCAAATTCGATATTTGGTCAAATGGACAGGGTGGCCTTCAGAGTACAACCAATGGGTACCTGAAGAAGATATGACCCTTGCCGACGGTATGACTCGCCGATTCGAAACGTCGCGCCGACCCACACGCCGATAAGGGGGATACAAAGCGAGTGAAACGCTGAGGCATTGTACTGGTTTTTGTCCGACGTGATACCTACACCTACGCCGGTTTTCCCATTACATGGACGACATAGTCCAGCAAATGCGTGTCTCGTGCGGTCAAGAGCTTGCGTGGGAATAGTTGTAACGCCCCGTCGCCCACAATCATGGCGCGCAGTATTGATCAACTGGTTGACGTCATGGAAGTCACACAACTGTTTAGGTGACAAAGTGATACCTGTGTGATAGGGAAATACATGCGAATGTGATAACGGCTTACTTGTGAATATTCCTGTTCCCAAAAGTAGATGGACAGCAGGAAAGGGAAGATCAGGGCATAGGAAGACCTGCTTGGCCTGCCTTGATGAAGAAGGCTTCAATACATCTTCAAAGCACAGCATAAGCTATCGTACAACTTCCCTCACTCCCTTTCCCTCGTTGTTCGTGCTCCCACCTCTTGTTGTGTGGCGCACGTTACATTATGGTTACGGCACTCATGGTGCATTAGCATCTGGATATACTGGTTTCATGAAGGTCCTCGCGAGTAGGTTTCATATAATTTCATTCTAATGTAGTATATATACTAGACTATTACCGCTTAATAATTGGTATATAATTGTGCGATTTTTTATAACTTTTCTTTTCGACAACTTGTAAACAAGAGTTCGAATAAGCCATGTCACGTCAAACAAAGCTAGCATGCAGTCCTGTAGACGTCAGTAGCATGTAAACAATATTCATAGCTATAGCATCAGAAGATTACGTTCGATAATTGCGAGGTTGAAATGGTGAGAGATTTAGCGATGTTTAACAATTTAGCACCGATGCAGAGGAGGGCCAGCTAGTTGTCATATCACCGCATGGGATAGAACGATCGTAAACTACAATGGCCAAGTGGAGGTTGCTGAGGAGATACTGTTTCGACAATGTCCAAGACTGTCACCGATGAGATAACCATGAATTCAGCAATTAAAGTGCTGTTTGATTGATAGCTATAAAGAAGTTACCATAAAGAGAAACTGTCCGTCAACTTCCGCGCCAGGTCGCAGAGCCAAGGTCACGTGATATATCTGGGATGATGCAGACGCGATATTTTATTCAGTAATTGCTAGTGAACTATATCACAACTGTTGCTGACAATTTGTAGACCTGCGACCAATAAGACTAATTAGTATTATTATTACTTCTTGCCCAAATCGCATGTTAGCTGTCCCGAGCGAAATTGAGATGTCAACTATGGCCCCGATTCAGATTCAAGATTCCATCGTGTCCAGCTGAGTTTCTTTCTGGTTCTTTCAAAAACAAAAACCGCTGTGATGCATTACGAGTTAAGACCATAACTCGCCCGCTTGACGCCGCGTGCTCTACCACGAGCAGTCTATATGAAGGGTCCCGTCCTCGTGTCATGCACGTGTTGCGCTTTTCGGGCCTGCTTCGCTTCTATCTTCTAAAGCTAGGAAATAATGAAGTCATACCGTTGAACATTTCTGTACTGTTTTTTCCCAACGCTTGCTTATTCACAATGTCACGCTTCTGTGGGGTATTGAAATATTAAGCCTTTTCCTACTGCAATGCCATCTCGAAGAGACGAGCTCATACAGCGGTGGCCAATTAAATTTAGGAATTTCACAGCTTCGGCGCGGAATCTGCCCGGTGTGTCTGCCGAAGTTCGCGCGATGTAATGGGCGTGGTATCGAATTGGTGGAGCATGTGCGGTGAAGTCTGGGGGGTGGACGGGGTGGACGGTGGTCGGGGGTGGGCTCAGCCCCACTCGCACGAGACTATATTCTATCTGGGACAGCAGTGGATTGGTACGACAAGCAAACCCCTCAACGGTGACTCGGAAAGGTAAGACGTTGTTCAGGGATATCTACCTAACGTTGTAGAGCCGCTGAATTTGCGATGGGGCGGGGCACGCATGCAAAGCGTGATGTACCTTCGACTCAAGGCAAATTTCGTCTGTTGGTATTGAACGCGGCCTTTTTGGAAGCGGCATATGTAGTTCCGTCAGATGTCTTGCTTGGGTAAGTTGAGCCAAATCGCTGTTAAGCCACGTGCAGACCGCCGCCAATGCCGCGTGGAAAAGTGAGATTTTCGTCTTCGCGATGGCGAACCTTAGCAACTTACTATTAGGAGTACATTATTTTTGATGATGTTTCATGGTACACACGAATTTTCAGCCGTCCGCGCTCTTTCTCGCCACACGTTACCAGCTGTAGTCTCCACACAGACACATCGAGATCGCATCATGGCAGCTGGGGCAAAGTATGCGACACACTTTCCGGTACTCCCGCAGACTAACTATATTATAAGTGAATTAGCTTCCCCCGTCCTGACATGATCTTCTCCTTATCATACCCATAGTCTCTTCTCTTCTCGTCTCGCTCCTGAATCCGAAGGTTGAACCCGAACGTCGATCATGCCGTCGAACTACAGCACACAACATACCTACTCTGGAAGACGTCGAGACAGGCACACATCTGTCAGAAAAAGAGTGGATAGGGAACCTCGGTCGCGGTCAGGTATGTAATTTTAGTCTCCTGTAGCTCGAAGCTACGACTAAAAAACTTAGGATGTCTTACTTGCCGTCTTCGCCATAAACGATGTGATCAGCGAACGCCTACATGCATGAACTGTGAACGCCTTGACATTCACTGCAAAGGTTATGTGTCTATCCTGCGCTGGCAGGATCGTACGATGCAAATCGCGCCAGTCGCGGAGACGAAGTACCGCAGCCTTAGATATGTCAATATCCAGAGTGAACATTACCGTGATTACAGCGATGAAATTGATACTCTCATGGAAGTCTATGCGCCGTTTGACGTTCTCACCGATAGCATGGAGTTGATACGACCACCATTAGATATCGCTGCACCTGAGACGGATGACCTTTCGATTTCCTCTGATTCAACAACCCTGACACCTCGTCCGCACACACCTGTCGCACCATCCTATTCGGATCCTGTTCGCATAAAAGTAGAGGACTACGGGACAATGCAGACTTTGTCTAGTGCTGCAGTGCGGAGCAGGATGACCAAACCCTTTCCGCTTCCAAACAGTACCCTACCAACCGTACCTAACAGTCCGGTCAGCGACGATGGATACTCGGCGTCTACATCCGGTGTCTTCTCATCACCGCTTTTGGAGAACCAACATTTCTACACGAGTCAGCCGGAATGCCTCGACAATGTGTTCCGGGGAATCGGGCTCCAGGACACATACTTGGATGCGAGACCATGCCTCAAACCTCATTCGCAGGATCTCTACGGACTTGCGCGTACATTACCTCGCGACTTTGGTTCACTTGGTCATCTGGTTGACGTATTCTATGGTAATTAACTGCGTTAAGGGTTCTCACTGGACGTCTTGTATGAACAATTTTGTACAATTTGATGAGGAGTTATACATGGCGTTTGGAGGTTGGTGTTTTACAGGATAGTGGGCATGTTACGAGGCTTGATAACCTGAATTGTAATATTACGGGATTTTTCACATGCATGTAACGTCTCATATTAATCCACCTTTAAGATAACGCCATCCGTTAATATAAACCTCTCCAATGCAGCTCCACAGTATTAACTCCACAGATCAATGTGACCCAGCAAATAAGCTATCAGTTGCCGCACACGGCGCCACATACACTCGTACGAACTCTGATTATATACAGCAGCAACGGTCATGTGATTCCGCTCAGGTAGATTCCAAATTTAAGTCGCGACTGCGGTGTCCATTGTGGCCCATAATGTACCAATTCGGTGGATCGATCTCATTCGGAAATAAAATATTGCGAGATGTATTAACAGCCGTATCTAGTCTCGGCTGAAACGCCATGTGGCGGGTCATCGGAAAAATATCTACAATCGTCGACCATTGCGGACCTAACGAATATCAGACTAGAGCGCTCCGGAACGGGCGAGTCTCCAATGCATTTAGTTTTTCAAGCGGATGACAAGCAGCTCAGTAACGCTTAACAAAATTGTGGCTTAATCTTCTAAGAACTAAATTAACATTATCGTGAGATATCATGATCGAACAGATACTTCATACGAGAAAGAAATATGTGAAAGGTTCTATTTAGTAGGGACCAATGGTCGTCGTTCTGTGCTGTGAGGCCGCCAGTCAATCTTAAGCCGAAAACCTCAGAAAGGGCAGGAAAGGAATGCAATAAGTGCTATTTGAGTCACTGCCTGTAAATCGATAATTCGCGCATCTTTAAGAATGGCTTCACATGTAAACAAAGTCCTCGAGGAGCCGTGATTTATCTGTGAATTCGTAGACTGCTGTGATCCCGGTGACCTAAGTTGCTCTGTCAAGAATCCGAACCCCTCAACAAAATCTTTGACTCTCAAAAAGCAATCAAATGCAAGGTAAACCATACCTAATTCTTAGACTTGGTCAGGATAATATTACCGGCCGCCTGATCCCTTAGGAAACCTTCGTCACAGCGCCGTCTCGTTTCACACTGCCAATACTCCATCAAGGGGCCGGATAATTGCGGTTGTTTTTCGTCACCATATGGCCGCCTCGCTTGTTTCCATATTTCACTCGGCATGCATTTCGATTTATCTTTTGTTAACTGTTCATGATGATCAGTGGCTTTATTTTAATTAATACTTGCAATTATTAGATGATATCACACACGAATGCATTAGGCGACTGCCACGTGAGCGATCCAATTCCCACGTGCGCGCTAGTTTACGTTTACCTTACATACACTATCACCTCGCGGAATACTTCGGCTAGTAGGAAATTTTCGCAGCATCTAATTTGCGTCCCTTTTCTAAAGGGATGATAGGACTACAGCACGCATCAGTGGCGAGAATTTTTGTGCATACTAGTTACGCTGTCACTTCGGAAGTGTACGACTGTGAGTCGAATGTAATACTCAAACTGGAAGAGCGGAGTAAGCTGGTTGTCGGATTATCAACTACGAAGCGAAGCACTGTTTCTGTCATACAATCTGAATAGAATATTCCATCGAATTTCTGCTGTGATGTAAGACGCCACGAGGACGGACGAGTCCTTAGCCAAAGGAAGAGCTATTTGTGCGTATCGTCGTGTGGTTCACGTGGCATTGGCGGCCGGTCCAAGAAGGTTGCCACCGGTTGCAACGCAACCACAGGATCACTGGAACTTAACGGTCCCTGCCAAACACTGGCCTTTAAAGGCGAATTGAGACCTTCCCCGGGAAGGTGCGACATCTAAGGCACAAAAATGATGTTTACAGTTTGTTGAAGGTTACCTAACGTTACTAGAGCCCGTAGAGAGTGAGGGCAGAATGGCAGACCACGTGATATTTGCATTCGCACTTGCTCAAATTGCTATTGGACTTGTCCAATTTGGAGAATTTAAGTTGCGCAATCAGGGGCCAAGCCCCACTGCTTGAGCCTTCATTGCGAGATGGAAATACAGGTCAATTTCGTGAAGATATTGAGTTCACAGCTGATGGCGTCTTAATTTGGGAAGAGAGGGGGAGAATACGTGAACGCCACTGGTATCGCATCTCAGCTTCATTTTACTTGTGCACGTGGCAAATCAACTTTCAGTTCCTGACGCGCCTCGGATCACGTTCTTGTTTGCAGGGAATTCCAATTATATGGGACTTCTATATTTTGTGAAAGTAGTATTGAAGCCAAATAATGGAGTGATGTGGCAGCGCAATAAGTAATAGCTGGCCTGTGCAGAAACCGGCAATATATCTAATTGATTATACTTTCACCAACCTAAACCCGCACACTGTCCGCACGAACGGGCCACATAGGCGCACATAGCTTGCATCAGCCTGAAAGATACCTTATAAATCCTGAGCGATTCCCTGCATTTTTTACACGCAAGGTTCAACTAGTCCGTTGTCATTGCATTTCATTTCGGTTCACATCCGTTCCCCACAATATAATGAATGGATATGACTTGGAGTATGCCTTCACCAGCAGCGGTCCGCGAGTCCCGGCGAGCTAGCGACTCCACTCGTCGCCGGAGATTTGATCGTCAGCCTCGGTCCAGGACAGGTAATAACCCAATGTTAGCCCCAGTTTGTTGTGCATGCGTTAACTGAACTATTAGGCTGTGTAACCTGCAGAGCACGGCATAAACGTTGCGATGAACGGACGCCGACCTGTCAGAATTGCGAGACCCTGAATATCCGATGTGCGGGCTACAATGCACAGCTTCGATGGCAGGAAAAATATATGCGGATGGCAGATATTCCTGATACCTCATATCGAAGCCTGCGTTACATTAACCTCAGTCGCGAGCGGTTTAGCGAAGAGATGGAGCGACTGATGGAAGAATTCTCGCCATACGATGTCGATCATCGAAACGACTGTGTCCGACATAGAGTTAAGGCTGAAATTGCCGACGTGGATGACATGGCTTATATGTACGGTCCAGCAGTATTGTCATTTCACGGCGACCTCGACTCTCATAACTTTCCGCAATACAACTTATCACACAATGACGAACTGTATTCAAATAGCATACCTCCCACGTTGCCGGCTATTCCCGATATGTTTACGCTATTGTCTCACCGACCAATGACAGAAGCTGACGAGAGTAATAATTACTTGTATATGAGCCCGTCCAATGTGCCCTTGACTAGCGAGTTTGTTTATGCGCCCGCTACTGTACTACCTAGTTCTTCGATTGAGCTGATATCATCATTGGAGTCACAACTATTTTATTGAGTTCTTTGTACCATAGCTGGGAGTTGGTGTATGTGTCCTTTCCCTTGTGAAGTTATCGTGTCATCGGTATTGAAATAGACAAGACAGTATGCGGTTTATTGTAAATAGTTTTCTTAAATTCTTACTCTGTATTAATTAGAATTAGATTTGCTTACACGTCGCTTCATAATAGTACAATGCCACCTTTATAACCATTACAGTGTGATCGCTGCCTCAACAGAACTTATAACAATTTCCTAAGAAGCACCTAAAGTAGTCTTACACTCAACTTAATAATTTTCCAGCAATCATACCCATTTCATATTACCGACATTCATCCATCCAAAACCATTCATTTCAATTCACATTAGCTACCAAATTCGTTTAGCGACCATCTTAAACCGTTCTACCTCTTGCAAGTCAACGTATTTGTTTTTATACTTTTGCTGTTTTTCTACATCGTGTTTGTCTTCGGCATCCAATTTATTAACTTCTTCCCGAATTCCGTCACCCATGTCAATTAGACCCCACGCGCCACCTTTTCTTTCGCCCTTCACCCTTTCATCTGCAAACGGCTTTCCGCTACCAGAAGAGACTGAATTTTGCCGCGCTTTGGCGTCTTTAAATTGTTGCATATCGAGCCGATGATAGCAGTACTCCAATAGCACAGTTCCAAGGACAAGTCTCAATAACACGAACATCGCAAAAATAGCCAATAGGATACCCAAATATACGGAGATCTCTATAGTTGACATCATATATGACGTGGCGTACTCAAGGACCAAAGAGCTCGCACTTTTATTGCCGCCAAATCCCGTGGCGCGTGGACTAACAAGTTTGTTGCCGTCATCATAGCCAGGTACAAATGCAGCAACAGTGCGCGTGGGGATTTGGAAAGAGTGACTAGATATGATCAGTTGTGCCGTCTGAGTTGTCGATTTGACGAATACGCATACGAGGGGGATAAGCGGTACGCCGATACGTTTCGTTAGATTGGCTTGCCCCGAAAGTCCGTTTCGCACATGATCACGGCAAAACACGTCAAGGAATCGACTGTATACTTTCGGCTTTAATTTGTTGAATTTAGCGATATATGAGTGTTTCAGCCAGTCCACGCATACCTCGCTTCCTAAAACAACAATTGCGGGGCCGCAAAAAGCGCCGAGAATGGTGTTCATGCCTTTCCATGATTGTGGAATGATACCTGTCGATGAAGCTGATATTTCCACAATATTTCGGAGGCCAATAATTAGAAGCATGATCCACAATTGAAAGCGTTCCGAGATGTCCGCACACGTTAGCTGAAATAAATTCTCACGCTCGAACTTCTTGAAAACGGTGGACTTGATTTCACCAAACTGATTAGAGAGAAGGAGTGTGAGAAGAGCGTTAGAGTATGAGTTCACGGCAACGTTGAGAGTGATCATTTGGCAGAATAATGCAGCGGCGTGAAGGAAGTTATAAAATATGGAAACAATGATTAAGAAATATAGACGGATCGGTCTCCGGAGAGTGTTATTGGAGAAAAGCACCTCCGTAATGTCTTGGCCTAGACTGCAGAATAGCTTGTCGCCGATCTACGGATTGTTAGCTCAGTTTAGGGTGAAGGCCAATAAAATGCGACGGGTACCTCTAGGACGTTGAACATGACATACAGCTTGACGGCTGATTGGCCACGGATATTGTGGTACAATATACTGGCATTAAGACCTGATAAAAGGTAGATTGTACCGACTAATATTACGCCCTTGACAATGTCAATCTTTTGAGATTGTTGTAGGAAGATTGATTTGTTAAACAAGAACGATGTGAGTATCCGATATGTGGCACGAACGAACCGCAACGGAAGAATCGTAAAAGAGTATAGGAATGAATCCAGACACGTCAAGAAGCCAAACAATAGCACCTATCTCCATTAGCTTGCATAGAGACCACGTCGGACCAACACACCTTCTCCAGCGAAAACGGAACCAGAAGAAAGCTCACGATTTGATCCAAATCTGATTCTTGTAGCGTTGAAATATCACCACTTCTAGATGACATTTCACTTTTGAAATTAGCCCATAATGTGTTCCATATTCCTCTGGTTCTTGGCCGCCGGGTTGTCGGAGGTTCGATGGATCGGTAACCGTCTCTGGACGCCGGAGTTCGATGCTTCAAGGTTCCTGAATCCGTGGATGCGGACGTAGATGGACTTTCCGGCATTAAATGTATATCATAAGACATCTTGTAAATTTCTATACTGCAGATCTTCAGAATAGTCCGGGGAATCCGCGAGACCAGGTAAAGAGCTGATCTCGAAGCAGTAAAACGCCGATCAATTGAGGGGACGAATGGCCTCCGCGAAAGCTATGACAATACAAACAAAAATTTGGTTTTTCTATCCCCGGACTACTGACAACCGAACGTACGGGTCACAACGAGGGTACGGGTCACTTCGAACGTACGGGTCACAGTCACAACTTTGATGTAACGCTCTCATCCACAATTTTAGATAACTGCGTGATATATCATCAAGACGCATAAGTTACTATCAATAGCGCTAAAAGCAAACTCTAAGTATTATAGCTCAATATATGACGCTGGCAACTAATTAATGATACAGAGAAAAAATGAAATTCCTCATGCCCTTACTCTAACTTGCTCCCGGGGTCGATATCGTCAAGACCTATCATTGAAGCATTCAGTGTCCCATATCCGTCTCGACAGTGTACCTTAGAGTAGGAACAAATCCTATAGCCCGACATGGTAAACTCGATCGCAGTGGTATTGCCGTTTGAGATTCACCAATTGGCCGATCGTCAATCTCGGATCGCTTGTCGTAGCGGACCGTGGCCCACAGAACATTTCTACTGCTTCAGTTCACCTACTTCAAGTCTACGCCAGCTGGATCGAGACCACCGGGACCTTCCCAATTTGAACTCCGAATGTTGAGGGTACTAGGATCAACACTGCGGATACTGATGGTATCGAGGAGCATTGTCAAGAGCATTCAGATACCATCAAATTCAACAAACTCTTGCAACGCCGGAGTCTCCGCGACAAGCCTAGTGACAATCCAGGCTTCTCTTCCCATTCGCGGTCAGCGTCGCATGTGAAAAGAACAGTGAGAAAAATTTAATGTTAAATATTCGTGCTGCTTAGACATTAGCAATAATTATCATTGGACTTTAAATAGTCATTTCGTGGCCCTGCGTGATAGTACCTCGAACTTAAGAAGGTTCGTCGAAAATGCCTATAGTTATCCCCGGCACTAATCTATCCTTCCCACAGGGAATGTGATCGAGGGGCGGTTCTGCATGCATAGAGCACGATGGGTTCTTCTTGGGGAGTGTCGGGAACTCTCTACTCCGCAAACCTGATGAAAAATCGGATTTGATGCATCTCGCAAAGGCCAGCAACAAACCTACTTATACCCACGATGGATCAGATCAATGCTCAACCTTTCAAAGACAAAGCCAAGGTGCCGTGACTTTTTGACGGGATTATGCCCTTCGAGACCCGAAGACTTGGTGGCTGCTTTTACGAGGGTCAAGTCTCATCTCATTTGGACCAAGCCTCGAATGTTGCACCTGTGTATTTTTGGATCTATTCTAAACCACAACATCGATATAGGTGTTACGCGGCGTATGACGCATGAAGGTAATCCATCTAACATCACATTCAGTAGATCTCTGTCGGTTGCAATTTTCACTGTCGCCGATGTCGGACGGGACCCCGCAGCGAGACCGGCGTGGTTTATTAGCGACCGGCAGATTGCGCCGATATCGCTCCCAACTGAGCTGTAAGTGCAAATGTTTACATGTAATTGTGCCCTAGAAACAAAGGCCCTAAGCTGTTGCAGCCAAGAACCCTCTGCGAATGGGCTACTAGTAATAAAAACGGTATGAGGTAAAATATCAAAGACGCACCAAGGATGCAGCTATACTACTAGTAAAGATATTTTTTCTAAACAGTCGATAACAACATCGCCTCAGGCCGCACCCATGGCTGACTGTTCTTTAAGTTAGCAGATAAGCTTCCAAAAATATTAATGCTCACGGTAACTCTCCGCATATGTGTGCAAAATTGGTATTTCAAAATTTGCCATGCACCTAATTGATAACTTGCCTCCTGCGCCTTGATGACCCGGCCGATGAATTTATATCGCCCATCAGTCCCCCACTTTCTCGACATCAACGACTCCGAACTCCATCAGCCAGATCACACAATGCCGTCAGCAGTTGAGGGACCACGAACATTATACGACAAGATATTTGATGATCATGTTGTAAAGGCCGAGAATGGCACATATTTGCTCTATATCGATCGCCACCTCGTTCACGAGGTTACCTCGCCTCAGGCCTTCGAGGGCCTTACGAATGCTGGCCGAAAAGTCCGAAGAGTGGATTGCACTGTACGTCGCAAATGTCATTGGTATCCCTGGAACTAAGGGCTATGTGAATTCTAGATCAATGCTAACGGTCGCAGCTCGCAACTGTCGACCACAACATCCCGACCACATCTCGCAAAACCTACAAGAACTTGAGCACCTTTATCGAACAGGATGATTCTCGTCTCCAGTGCACAACACTCGAGGAAAATGTCAAGAACTTTGGTCTTCGTTACTTTGGCCTTGACGATGCTCGTCAGGGAATTGTTCACATCATTGGCCCGGAACAGGGTTTCACTCTGCCCGGAACCACCATTGTCTGTGGTGATTCGCACACGTCCACCCATGGCGCCTTTGGTGCTCTTGCCTTTGGTATCGGTACTTCTGAGGTCGAGCACGTCCTCGCTACTCAGACCATTATCCAGAACAAGTCCAAGAACATGCGGATTTACGTCAGCGGCAAGCTCCGCTCGGGCATCACCTCCAAGGATCTGATCCTCCATATTATCGGCCAAATTGGTACTGCTGGTGGAACTGGCTGCGTTATTGAATTTGCCGGCGAAGCTATCCTGGAGCTTTCCATGGATGCTCGGATGTCAATGTGTAACATGTCCATCGAAGGCGGTGCTCGTGCTGGTATTATTGCTCCCGATGCCACTACTTTCGCGTACCTCAAAGGCCGACCTTTGGCCCCCAAGGGAGAACTCTGGAACAAGGCTCTCATGTACTGGAAAACACTCCACTCTGATCCGGGCGCCAAGTTCGACATCGATATCACTATCAAGGCCGAGGACGTTGTCCCGACTGTCACTTGGGGTACTTCGCCCCAGGACGCGCTTCCTGTCACTACCAAGGTCCCGGACCCAGCTGACTACCCCGACAATCCAGATAAGCAAGATGCGATCACTCGTGCGCTCAGTTACATGGGTTTGACGGCGAACATGCCAATACAGAATATCCAGATTGACAAGGCATTCATTGGCTCCTGCACCAACGCTCGTATCGAGGATTTGCGGGCCGCCGCGAATGTTGTCAAGGGCAAGCACATAGCTCCCAACGTCAAGCGTGCCATGATTGTTCCTGGTTCTGGTCTTGTCAAGTTGCAAGCTGAGCACGAGGGTCTCGACAAGTTGTTCATTGATGCGGGATTCGAATGGCGTGAGGCAGGTTGTTCCATGTGCCTTGGTATGAACCCTGATATCTTGTCTCCGCAGGAGCGCTGCGCGTCGACTTCTAACCGAAATTTCGAGGGTCGTCAGGGTGCCGGTGGTCGCACTCACCTCATGAGTCCTGCGATGGCTGCTGCGGCAGCTATTACTGGCCACATCACCGACATCCGGGAATATTATAAGGACGAGAAGAAGGCGGCCATCGAGATCTTGGTCCCCTCGTCTGCTTCAGCATCCGAAGTTGGCGAGTCTGAGTTTGATTACAGTGAAACCTCAGACTCCGATGTCCCCGAAGAGACCGAGGCCGCCACTGGGTCGACTACAAATACTACTGCGGCGTCGGGTGCCGAATCTTCTGGTACTGGTATCCCCAAGTTCACGGTGCTGACCGGCTATGCGGCTACTCTCCACCGATCAAATGTAGACACGGACGCCATCATTCCGAAGCAATTTTTGAAGACGATCAAACGTACCGGTCTCAGCACCGGTCTCTTCTATGCCGAGCGCTTCGATCCTGTCACTGGTGCAGAGAAGCCGGACTTTATCCTCAACCAAGGCGTTTACCGACATGCCAAGATTTTCGTTGTGTCGGGTCCCAACTTTGGGTGCGGTTCGTCGCGAGAGCATGCTCCTTGGGCTCTGGCTGATTTCGGCATCATGTGCGTGATTGCGCAGTCGTTCGGCGACATCTTCTTCAACAACTCGTTTAAGAACGGTTTGCTGCCGCTGATTATCGATGGCGAGACTATCAAGGAGAAGATCATGCCGGTCGCGGAGGCGGGCAAGCCTCTTACTGTCGACTTGGTCAAGGAGGAGGTCCGAAACAGCGAGACCGACGAAGTTCTGGCCACCTTCCATGTGGATGAGTTCCGTAGACATTGTTTGATTAATGGTCTCGATGATATCGGGTTGACGCTACAGAGTGAGGATTCGATTGCCACCTATGAGGATTACCGCAAGAAGACGTTCCCGTGGTTGGAGGGCGGTTCGTCGCTTGTGCGGCCGATCATTCAGGGCAAGATTCCGGGTGTTCCGAATGCTGTTGAGTGGTAGTTTGTCTGCGACGAGTAGACTGTACGTGTATGGAGTAAGAACAACAAAGTGTTTTTGGTTGTGAAAATTGTTTTATGTTTTATTTATGGATACAGGTGCATTGTAGATTTAGTGTTAAATATTTAAATGGTTTAACTGTACTTTCGCTTTCCAAGTTTGTGCAAAAGGTCTAGCAAGTAGAAATAAACGTAATTATTAGTCAAGGAAAATATTCGTTGCGGCGTGTCGAAGGCACTAATGTCATGTGGCGCATGCTCAACGTGTGGTCAGGAGAACCAACGCTGTTCGTCCAAATAACGTCACTGCGACGCTGACTTGTGGCCCCCCATCCCATTTTCAACTTTCGTTCCGGGCGCACCTTGAAGTAATAACATTAAGACTAGATAACACAGTACTGGTATTCCTGATACGGGACGACGAAGATGGTCAACATATTACATCTAACGGGGACTTCCTACGACGTATGCTACCTCTTTGTTACTGCGCAAGAATGTCATAGTAACCTTAACAGATCGGATTTAAGCACGGCACCCTCGCCCGCTCGCAGATCCACTCATGTCTTGTCAATTACGCGACATACTTTGCCAATGCCGGCATGTCCCCCGGTGATGTCAAAGATCTTGCGTCCGCGTTCTCGTCGACGATCCAGAAACTCACGCCACATTTGCACGACGAACTACGCGGCATAGCCGACGGCGCCAACGTTCCGCTTTTTGACATTGTTGCGCTCAATGCCCGGTCGGAAATTGCGCTTGCGGCAAAGCCTGCATCGAGCCGACCGGACATTGAGTACGAGGACGATGTGGACGACGTGCCGATCCCGCCGGATGGCTGTACCACATTTGCAGAAACAACGGCGGACGGTGCGCAATGGCTCGCGCAGAACTGGGACTGGCAGACATCCCAGCTGGCGAATCTCGTGCTGCTCGAGATCGAAACCCCGGTCGGGTCGCCCGCGCACGGCATCAAGCTCAAGACGATGACTGAGGCAGGCCTGCTCGCCAAAATCGGCTTCAACTCTGAGAAGGTCGGGGTGTGCCTGAATGCACTACGAGCGACGGATCTGGACACGGACAAGCTGCCGCTGCATGTTTTGTTACGGCTCGTACTCGAGTCTGAGTCGGTTGCGGACGCGAGGCGGCGGATTTCGGCAGATTTTGGCGGCGGCGCCGCGTGCTTTGGACACTTTGGTGTAGCGGACGGGAAGGAGGGTGGACATGCTGAGAGCTGGGAGATTGGGCCGTATGGAATTGGCGTTATCGAGCGGGATCAGCATCGGCGGTTGTATCATACAAACCACGCGTTGAAGGACGGACTGCGGATTCGTGAAGTCATATGGCTCGAGGACACGACGGAACGATTGGCGAGGTTGAAAGAGTTGGTCGAGGCTGGTGATAAGAAGAACGAGGTTGCAGGATTGAGCGTTGCACAGCAGAAGGACAGAATCTTCGCATTCTTGAAGGACGAGGACAACTACCCAAACTCGATCTGTCGCACGAATGATGTCAGTCGGAGTGGACTGTTAGGAGAGATGCAGACTGTCTTTTCGATAGTAATGGATCTAAAGGACGCGAAGGCGTGGGTTGCAATCGGCAGGCCGAAGCATCCGCTTGAAGAATTTGAAGTGGCATGTTAATTTACTGAAAGGCAATCATTTGTATGAGTACAACTTGTTTGTTACGATGAGTTGAGAATGTGCTGAGCGTCACAGACGTCTCAGAAACTAGATATTGACAATACTAATGATACGCGCTGGGGCCTTAACCACATCTAGTCACGCATCCATCATAGTACGAATCAACGTCGTCAGCTGTGCATAATAGAATACACTCAATATTCATGTCAGATAGCGATGACAATGTGTCAAATTATTTTTCTCGTGAACGTTGGGCATAGGGATTGCACACTATGTCTGTATGATACCAACAAGATTGTAAATGTCTTGTCTGTGCAGGATGCAGCATAACAAAAGCCAAAACTCAGTCATTTGACTTTGCGCGCGAACCGATGAACAACGAGCAGTGAGTGACAGTGATTCATGACGAAAGCGAGCTATGACAATAATAATGCGCTGGCTGGCTGTCAGTGACTTAGGCTCGGACAGTCGGAGTTTACCTCAGCCGATTATCGTATCTGGTATACGACGGCCGGTCATACTAATAAGGTTGGCGCCCGGCCTGCTTAGGGTACCGACACAAAATAGCAACGACTATGGTCCCGCGGGTACTTACCCGTGATTGCAAACTTTTCATTTACCAACTGGAATGAAAATATCCCTCAGCTTGATTTTTGTGGGCCAGTCCGTTGATGGCGACTTGGGCCAGTATTTTATTGTCGCCCTCCACACCTTTTATGGCCCCGGGTCGGACGCGTGCCGCAACAGAAGCCCCAATACAAGATAACCACATTCTGCTGGCCGGTATCCTCACTCGGGCTCATAAGACTCTCCCACCTCCCAACCGTCTGCAAGCTGTTCATTCGTCGACTCACTCGGTTTGTTCAAGGCATGCTACAGCTATTTCGTCCTTATCCGCCAGTTCATTGTCATATATCGCATCGCGCCTCATAGTCGAATCTGCAGCTCCATCTTCGTCCCAGCTCGTTTGAAATGGTTAGTCAGATATAGCCAGGTTCATCTGCGCACTCCATAATTCGCCTCGTCACACATACAATGACAACAGTAATCTCCCAGGCATCGCGTTATCACGCGAACTTCGCCCTCTTCGACGCTCACCTCGTGCGCGAGCGTCAAGATGACTTTCTCCGTCGACAGCAGCAACTTCTACACACCAACGCCTACGCGGCAGCAGTGAATGCGTCGCGTATTGGCGCCTGTACTGCAAACACGTCGACGCTCTTGCATACCGCTAGCAGTGCTGCCCCGCGACCCACAAGTCCAGATGCCGAGTCGAAGTCCATGGGTGAGGGCGCCGCGTCGAATTCTCAGCGCCGCAGACGCCGACGACGGCGGCGGACACTGCATAATCATCGATTTTCGGACCGGTCCGAGTCTGAGGCTGGGTCTGAGAGCGACGAGGATAGTGACTTGGAAATGGACCGGCGGGGCAGGACGTTGACGCGGTTGGGCGACGAGAGCAATGACACAAGTTGCGCTTCCAGTTCACGAGTCTTGAGTTCCACTCGTGGCGTGCGGTCTGATGACGAAGACCGGGTGTTTGAGGATAGTAGCGATGATGATGACAAAGATGAAGTCTGCAGGGAAGTCGAGGACTTCAAGAAATTACTCGCACAGGCACAGCGGCAGGACTGCTTCTTCGCAAATATGCCGGACGAGGCGGGCACCGCGTTGACCTGTGACGACGAAGAGAGCGAGGACGACGAATACGACTCTGAATCCGTCGACGACGACGACGACGACGACGGTGATGACGGTGATGACTTATACTCCTTTCCGCGCCGCGACAGTCTTTTCAAATACGATGTCTCTGATGACGAAGATTACTACGACGAAGACATCAGAAGTGAGGGCACTCGCGGCAGCTCGAGCTCAGCCTTATCGGGCACGAGCCTGAAGTCGCTTAAGAACCGTTACACCGTTACTGATTTTTCCGTCAACAATGACCCGGGTCGAGTGGTGCGTGTGGACAGGTTTATGGTTAGCAGGGATATTGTACCCGATGCTGTGGTTAGGCAGTAAATTTGGGTGTTGCATTATTAGGCGTTTTTTAATGGATATACATTGGCGATATACATGACCTATAGAATAGAGAACAAATTATTAATTTGACTTGACCCCCCGCATCCCCTTCTCCCCAAAATGATTCAGAGTTCAATGGCCTTGGCATCGCAATTGCTGGGCGTTAACCCCCGCAAAATTTTACACAACGCCAAATGTTTTCTTGGGGTTTGCTCTGCTCGACGTGGATCGTAGCCAAATGTTGACAACAAAATTGTCCTCGTTCGTGGACGACGGCGTTGTATCTAGCCGATCATGGATTGCATCAGTGTTACTGTGAGATGGGATCGAACAGACACTGCCCAACAAAATATTGCTCGAAGAACGCTGACAGCCGCTCGTACTTTAGCCGGGCCACCAGCATCTGTAGAAGGGTAACACCTAACCCTCAAATATTGCGGAGTACTCTCGCAACTGTTCTAATGGTCGTAGCTGTCCCGCGCACTTTATTAACAGTATAGCTGGCCGCATGAATATTTCCTGCGCACATAGTATTTTGGAGCAATAAGCACCACCTACGCAAACAATTTGACGGAGTCACTCGTATTCCACACGCGACAAGTTTTGGTGTCTGCGTCTGCAGATATGCTGCAAGTGTCCCGTGGGAAGAACAGTTGCGCAGCCCGGACCCTAAACTGTTGTATGCCACAGGCAATTCAAGTCGGTGGCGATTCGTCCACTAAATTGTTGCGGCTTACCCGTGGTAAGGTGGGCCTAACCCTTAAAATCGGCGATATTGGCTAAACCAGGTCCTGAAAATTCCACCGCGTCACAGTTAACGCACCAATTTCTGTGACTATCGACGATAATTCAATTCTGACACTGTGCAGTTCAAAATGTCCGGCGCAAATTTATCCCGGCGTCACGGTACGGAATCATATCTTAGTTACGGCCTGTACGTTGTTGCTATTATGCGTTTATGTACACCTAACCCTCATAATCAATCATACTCTGCTCTACACAATTGTGGGAACCAAGTCCGTTGAACAAACTGCAAGCAAGCGATTTCTACTGAGACCCTAACCCTTGAGGACCAGTCCGCAGCGATATCAAAAGACTGTAAAGAAAATAAGTCCAGACTAACCAAAAGAACCCAGACCAAAACCCCATCAAATCAGCCGAGAAGGGCAAGAAGCTCTGCCTTGATCAATCAGACGGTGCCATTTGTTCTCGATCTAAGCTGTTAATGGCTTTTGTTGACGACCCGCTCTCAGCCGCGGGATCACCTAACCCTCAATACGTGGAGATGCTGTGACAAAACGTTTCCTGCCGGCGCCAGCTCTGTAATTTCTACACCATTATAACAATTTGCTAGCTAAAAGACGTATGGCACGCATATTTCGGTCAGCTGATGACTAGTGGAAAATTCTTTCTGGCTCTTTGTTCGTCGTTACACGGGCCGCAAATTTACTGCACAAACGCATGAATATATGGTATATATCTCGCACATTAAAGACATATATGCGGACCTAACCCTAAAATAGACGAGCTAGGGTGTCGACATAAACGGAGAAACACAAATCTTTGGCCGTCGTGGACTCACGTTACTTACTATGTACGTCCATTAAACAGGAAGTTCTACACTCTCCACAGATATTCCATCTATGCATACAGTTTGCAGCCAAATTACCACCTTCGATGCGATTGACAATCATCTCATAGCGCAAATCGCTCGTTTTCCATCACATTTGTATATATGCTTCAATGAACATCGCCAATATGCCTTTGGAAACTTTCCAACACACCACTCTCTATCTCGACATCCAACTGACAAGCATTTCTACTGTACTTCGGGTTCAATGCAGCCTTTCTAAAGATTCTGGTCAGTCTGGTTATTTAGGTCTTTGACGGAGAATCATGATGGACCAGATTTAACAGGATTTACAAGATGCTCTGGTGATACCGAAACCTATGAAGCAAAGAGGTGTGGAGTCACATTTTCATCCTGCTACATATTTAAACGACTTTCCAAACTCACAACTCGACGAAGTGCGCGAACCTGATAGTTTTGAGGAAAGGGAGGGATAATGTCCCCGTCGCGTACTGTATGGCCGTCCGTTGCTCCGCACAGCGTCGCTCATACTGCTGTTTATGTGACGCTCTCCTGACCGTAGCAGGTTAAATTGCGGGTGCCAAAGTTGCGTAGTTCGAATCCAAAAATGCCAACGCAGTGGGATCTGCTTCATATATTTCAATTTCTGATTGCACGAATATAGTGATTCCGTAAACTCCGATCCCAAGAAACGTCATTTGACTACGCTTGCGGGGGGTTCGTTTTCAGTGGTAGCGTCATATGCATTATATAATACAGAACAATTTTACAATCATAAAATGCCTAGAGAGCCAGCGGCCTGGACCATCTCGGTCCATCCTACTTGATCTCCCATCTCGCTCAGCTTGACAACCATTCCGTCCACCGCGATTGTAACCTTCACATTTTCGCACCATTTCTTGTCATCCTCAGAGATATCGCGAACCAAAAATTCCCCGTGTTTGTCTTCGTACGCTAAAACTTGTCGTGCAGACAAGACTCTTTGTTGCACTTCAACGCACATGAAATCCGGTAACACGGGATACCGCGGAGAGATATGAGTCAGCAACACATTCTGTGCACGAATTTCCTTTGCAACGCATAATGCTTCCGTGACGGTTGCGTGTTGCTTCTTGATAGCGTCGGCAAGTAGTGCGTCGTCAAAAGTTGCTTCGTGGATTACAAGGGTTGAGTTCGAAGCCGCAGCTGCGAAGCCTTGGTTTGGACGAGTGTCGCCGGTGTACGCGAGCTTGAATTGTGAGGAGGTTGAGAGAATTATGGAGTATGCTGGCTGACAATGAACTGCCGGAATGGTCTGAATTGACGCCAGATCAATAGCGTCGTAGAGCTGTTCGATAGAAGTTGGATCATACGGTGAGTTGGCGGCAGTGAGGTGTTCTGCGTCAATAAATCGCAGTCCAACGGTAAGCTTCGGGTAAATCTGACTCCAGTCTTGAAGCCAAATTTGGATATTCACTGGTGCAATCAAATAGATAACTCCACTTCCCATCACTTGTGTCCACGCGTCCAGAAACGTCAGCAGTCCGAGATGATGGTCCGGATGCATGTGACTTATAAATATAAGTTTAATCTCCTGTAAGATTTCAACAACACCTGCTGCACCGTACATGCGACGTAAGCTGTAGTAGGTCGCTTCGCCACAGTCGAGTAGAACAGAATCGTACCCTTCACGCGACGGGATGCGGACGATTGTCCCGATTACGTTCTTGAATGTGCTCGGTGATCCTGAACCGGTACCGATGCAAATGCATTCCACATCTGATGGTGACGATTGCCTAAGCTCGTCTTGCTGGACTATGCGTGCTGCAAGAGACGGCGCAGTATCCGCGATGGCTGACGACATTTGCTTTCGAAGGTCGTCAAGGTCTGCATTGCACGTTAGCAAATATCATGTCCTGGTTTGAACCGCAGTCTTACCAAGACTGTACGTCAGCGGTTCTGCAATTGCTGGTATTATTGCCATATCGCTGCGCAAAAGATCTTTACGTTCGGATGCAGTATGCGACTGCGGAAACTTCGTTGGCGAGAGAAGACCAAGCGCTGTCCTAAGCCTTGCTGAACGTGAGACAGTGATCGTGTCAGGAACGTAAGACGGATGTGCGAGTAAATGCTATAGTATTGTAGTCGCAGTTTCAAGTTCCTCACGCGAAGACTTACCTTGCACGTCGAAGGAAAAGATTTCATGAACTGAGTGTATTGCTCGGAATATGGGTCAATGTCGGGTCCAAGAATATGCATGACTGTAGACAATTCGCAGGTGTCAATCGGACTGCTAGTCTGTAACGTACGCAACCAGTCTACCTTCGTCGCGGCTGTAATAAAGGCATTCGTAGGCAAATCCAGTACAATGACCCGTTCAGCTTGTTCTACAGGCTCTATCACCATGTCTGGAGTGACGACCGTGCCGGAAGCGGTAATAAAAGGCAATCCCTTACGTAACTGTCCGAATGCAGGACCAGGTGGCACCCCGAGTAGCTGTGCTTGCATTACATTGAAGCGCCCCGGAGTTGGATGTGGCTGTATGATATAGCACATGGATGAGCTGCGAGTGTCCGGTAGCAACAGACGACGAGTGAACGTGTCGCTCTGAACGGTGTCGGTGGATCGTATCCTTTCCAAGATACTTTCAATCTTGCAACTCAGTCCGTCGTCGGCCGCATCGACTAATCCATCTATTTCGTCTAAGATAAGCTCGACAGGAAGGACCGTCATAAACTTATTGACGATCTCTTTCTCCGCATACCTCACATCCACTTCAATCTTCTGCCGAAACTGAACTCCACGCAATGTCCCGATCGCCCACGGTAAATTCCGGCCTCCAAATACACGCAATCCATTTTTTACTGCAGTATCTGATACACCAATCAAAAAGCCAGGCAGACCACCAAGTTGAGTCCAAGTGGTTTGCCCTGTCAAGAAAACCTGACGGATCCGCGAAAGCTTGACTGGACCATGGTCCGCGAGAGCGCGGTGAATGCCTTCGCTGAAACGGCCAAAAAGAAATTCTGCGCCGGAGAAGTTGAGAAGAAGAAGCGAAGAATCGAGATCACTTGTCGGATGGGCGACTACTTGGACAGAAACCATTAATTACAGTCCATAAGATCAGCAATAAGTAATGGTCATGGTTGAACGAATAACGTAAGCCGCAGTGACACGAAACCCTTGATGTAGTCATCACCAATTTTGGAAAATCCCAGCTTGCCCGCCGCTCGGCCAAAAAATTTCGATATCAGACGCGACATATTAGACTAACATCAATTTCCAGTTCCGCACACAGCCGGCCTGTTTCTTTGTTTACGAGGCGGGTGGCACGTTTTCGACACTGTTCATCACGTTCCGCCGCAATTTCGTCCCGCCGCCTAGTGCCGCTCGACGGCGCTCGTGTGCGCTCCCGAGTTCGCGTCCCCGCCACCTCGTCACAGGTGGAGTCGCAACAGTCCGGTGGTACGCCGGAATATTTCCAAGCACACAGAGAAGCGAAGGCGACAACGACGCGAGCGACGTGCGCGTGCCGTTCATGTTCACCGCGCGCATCGTGGTCCATCCGACCACGGATCTACGGGGAACTCTTCTCCAATGCGATTTTTCGGGCCATAGGTTCTTGTTTGGCCGTGTGGCAGAGGGCACCCAACGTGCTCTCCTTAGCCGTGGGTCGAAGCTATCGCGTGCTCGACAGATCTTTATGACAGGACAAACATCCTTTGTTGACCAGATGGGCGGGTTACCTGGCCTATTGCTCTCAGCTGCGGACCAGGGCTTGCAGCAGCTAGGTATATACGGCGACAAGAATATTGCATGGGCTGTCGCTACCTTACGACATGCGGTGTTTAGGGATAGCATAGATATTGCTGTACGCCATGCAGCTGAGGATATTGTGAACGACTTTATGACTGTGGTGCCGGTTGAACTTGACAACCAGGAAGATAGAAGTGTGTCCCCGGATGACGGCAAAGCGTTGGACGAGTATATAACCAGTGTTCTCAACGCAATGTTTCCGCTGACGAAGAATTCTGGCAATAATTTTGATGAAATCGCATACGCGGCTAAGCGGTTTTCTAAGGATCAATTAATTCGCGCGCCGGATGTTAGACGAGACAAAGGATCGTCAATGTCATATATTATTCAGCCACATACTGTTCGAGGAAAATTTAACGGACGGAAGGCAGATGAGTTTGGTATTCCGAAAGACAATACCCGCAATTCAATCATAAGTGGCAATTCGTACACGCTTCCTGATGGGCGAGTCGTAACAACGGATATGCTTGTAGATCCGGACCAGTATATTAAGCGTCTTATCTATCTTGACATACCAACACTGAGGCACTTCGAGGATGCGAAGAAGAAAAATTGGTTGGCCGACGTGCCAACTTCTGCAGAGCATAAGATGGGGATGCGCACGAATGTCGACTCGCTTGATCGATTACCAGGAACACGGCATGTCGGTGTCGTTTCCGTAATTGTCCACCAACTTGGCCCGGAGGTGCACCCTTTCAGTCCAGAATATACGGAGTTTATGAAACAGTTTGGTCCTGACTGTGAGGTACGAATTGCAATTTTCTTAACAGCATCCTGCTTGAGGCTAACTTGCAGAAGCACATCATTGGGCACCCTGACTATATCCCCGATTCAATATCCCATACACGAAGCGCGCAGCTCAACGCCGCTCTCCGACTCGTCTCCCCAGAAAATTTCAACCAACTCCACACTGCTGGTGCGAACAGTCAGATACCAAAGAAATATCTCCCTCTGACTCCTCCATCGACTGTCACCCGACTTACGCAGCCGAGCAACTCGCCTTCGCCCGAACCACCAGTCGACAACCAGGAATTCCGCGCTATTCCACTGGTGACCGGTATAGAGTACAGAGTCAAAGGATCTACAGTCGAGTCAACTGCGTCTGAATTTGCGCAGGACGCGTTGACGAACTATGCCGCGCTGGCGAACATGCAGGAGGAGTTGTTGAGTGATATCATGGTGCGGGCCCCTGATCTCGCCGAACGGATAAAAGTTTCGCAGGACAAATATTACAAACGACAAGAGAGACATGTGGCGCGGCGCGGAAGGTACGCGAGTGGTAGTACGATTGAAGTCAGCAGTAGCAGTAGCAGCAGCGACAACGAAAGCGAAGGTATCGCAGTATCCGAAGACAAGAAAGCATTTGGTAACGTGTCGATTATCGCAGTGGGTACAGGGTCCGCGGTGCCTGCTGTGTTCCGCAACGTCATTGGTACCATCGTTCGACTGCCGTTTTACGAACCACCGAACTATAAGCGCAGATACTGGAAAGATGCGCCGTATATAACGAAATCGATTTTATTGGATTGTGGCGAGTCTACGGTAGGGAATTTGGCGCGCATGTTCGGCCCTGGACCCGACGGCGTGGACCAGAAACTGCGAGAAGTAAAGTTGGCGTTCATTAGTCATATGCACGGAGACCATCATTTTGGATTGTTGACATTTGTCAAGGCGCGCCAAGAAGCGTTTACGAGATATCGTATTCAGCGGCTAAGTGAAGCAAATTTGAGCGACACTCCGATGGATGACAATACATTGTATCTGGTTGCTCCCCAAATGGCAGTTGGCTGGCTTGAAGAGTGGGAACAAATATACCCGGGATTGCTTGATGGAGTGCGGTTTATTGACGCACGGTTTTTCCTTCGAGAACAGGAATCGCCGATATACACTCCACAATTCGCGTCCGTCTTCAGCGATCTCAGTCAGTCGTTGAACATCGCAACAATCCGAGTCGTGAAGGCTGTGCATTGTTTAGACTCATACTCCGGCTCGATCGAGTTCCACAATGGTTTCAAGCTCTCTTACTCGGGTGACACGCGTCCGAACGAGAATTTCGTCGACATTGGTAAGAACACCAGTCTTCTGATCCACGAAGCCACAATGGACGACCCACTTCTCGCCGACGCGATCTCGAAACGCCACTCAACGGTGTCCGAAGCCCTCGGTGTTGCGCGACACATGAACGCACGCAACCTCTTCCTCACACATTTCTCCCAGCGCTATCCCGTATCACCGCGGTTCTTCGCCGCCTCGGCGGGTGAGCGGTTATCCGGGATGCGCGGGCTGCGCGAAGATCGACACGGGATGTTTTTGCTGCGGAACATGAGCAGCGTCTTTCAGGACGACGCTGAGAATTGGAATCGCTCGTTGAAATTGACGTTAGCATATGACGGCATGATGATTAAGTTGAAGGATATGCATAAACAGGGAGCGTGGACTGATGTTCTGCGGTTCGTGTTTAGGAACTTGTTGACAGAGCCTGAGGAGGAGAGTGATGAGTTGTTCCCGAGTCAAAAGCCAATAAAAGGGCCTACTCCACCGAAAGCTCGGGGAGGCGCGCCGTGGGATAAGAATGCATGGAAGAAGAGGAAGAGGGGTAGTCCAGGCTTTGTTGATACCGCGGAGCAAGGGGATGCTGATGATAGGAGTGCTGTGGCAGGGAATACGTTATAGTTGTATATCTAGCATGCTGTATCAGGATTTCGATGGGGTTTTGTTGTGTGAAAAGGTTTTGTACATATATACTCATCTACATTGTCTGATATCATCGGCAGTCATGGTACACTTCGTATAACTTATAGGTACGACGTCGTTGTCACGATATTAACGGATTATTTGAACAACCCTACTCCGATCAACATACATACAATAAATACAAAGAAAAGAAACCAACATTATACACCGCCTACCGGTCCCGATTTATATCTAGTACTTATAAGATTAGCACCTACTTAACGTACACAGCCCATGCGATCGTCATGACGCCGAATGCCGTGAGTTTAGCCCATCCTGGCAGAGGAGCATCCGATGCCGAAATCAAAATCGCGGCCGCGGTGGACACGAGCACGACGATATGCGCAGAGGAGGACCACTTAACCAAGAACCCAGACGTTAAAAATAATACACCGAGCGCGATTCCAAGAAGAACCGTGACAGCGATGTAAACTGCCAATGAGACAGGCTCTGCACTGGTCTCGGAGGGGTAGTAGGATTCGTAGACATAGGTTCCGATCGTCAACGGGATTAGTGTCGCAACTGAGAACAAGAAGCCGACGTAGACTGATGCTAGCCATGCCGCGGTTTCGGTGGCTGCTTGTTCGAGGTAGATAACATAGACCCATAGCATTTGGACTATAGCTGCCGGGATGGCTTCGATGCCGACAACCCAATCCCAGGCGAGGAGCGCTAGGGCCTGCGGGGCTACGTTGAGTACATTGCCGACGAGTGCTCGACGAGTCGTTTTGACTGGGATTTTGAGCAGAAATTTCTGAAGGACAAGGTCGAGCGGTGGCAGGACGGAAAAGTAGTTCATATGCATAGACGTCATACTCTGTCTAGAGGCGGAGAACGCAAAGACTGTGATGTAAATGACTTGTAATATCCCCAACGCAAATGCTCGGTAAGTTCGTTGTTTGTCGGAGAAGACGGCAGCGACCTGTAAATGGCTTCCAACAGTCCTAGCAGAATTGTTTGACGGCGTAAGGAGGAGGAACCGCGCGGGAATGACAAATCGGAGCGAGAACGCACACAAAAGGCTGATGCACAACGCAAGCGGAATTGGCGACAATTTGAAGTCGTGTTCGACGTAAGTGAATAAGACGATACTTGCAACCAGCGATACCGACAGACCTATTATCTTCGCTGGCGACACCGCAGATATAGCACCGGTGTAGTATGTGGCGAACGATGCTGACTGTGTGCTTGGATCTAAAACGCTGACAGGGTAGACAACTTTGCCGTCAGTTGGTGAGCGTAAAAGATTGTCCATCGAAATACTGTCGGTGCGCGCAATTGTGTCTTCGACAAGTTCTGGATTGGGGAGGATAGCCGCAGAAGTTCGACGGACAGTGGATGGGAGCATTGCTGATGAGACGGCTTGGGGAGAAAATGCAGCAGTAGCCGCAGGATTGAGGAGAATGGCAGTAGGAGATTGTAGAAATAAAGATGATGATAACCTATTCATCAGCTTTGCGAGGGTAGTGGGTCACCGTGCGCTCTAACTATACTGTTGCCTTATCGTAACGGCTCGCGTATAGTAAGCACTGTCTGCTCTTGTCAGTCAGGCCGAGTTGTCAAGTATATCTAACCTAGTAAGTAGATAGATTTGTACCGTCATACACCAAAACCTGTTTTGTCGAAAATAATTGGATGTGGAAAAACCGGCGTTGGTCGGAACTGTATTAAATCCAAGCCGACCTTGCGTGGCGAAGAGGAAGAATCTTCAGGAACTGGCTTAGCGCCAATGAAAAATTAAGTACTGATACGTGTATGTGGCGGTGCGTATGGCGGTGCAATGAATGACATGCGATCAAGCTGACCAAGGATGAACATAATGCACGTCATTCAAGATTTTCGTTTAGTCGCCATTTCTCCTCATTTGGGATATTCTGGGATTAGTGAGGAATACAGACCATTTTCAGCGGATTAAGTGTGTGTTTAATTTACCTCGGGTCACTCACCGCTAGCGTGTGGTAAAGTGTTATCCAGATAGATTTCATTATTGTCCCGGCGTCGTGTAATGACTAACTTTCATCAGTCTCGGCATACAACTGAACTACTTAAATAAACGATTCTGATAGGTTTCGATCCGCTGAACTTTACTTGACTCTCGTTTCATATTCGTAAGGTCCGTTTTCTGAACGTAAAGTGATAAAAAACTGAAATTGGCGTATAGCTCCGTGTTTTGCATTTGCACATCCTCCACGAAATGTCAACAAACGGTCTTTCAGATCTCGACCTGCAGATCGCGTCACTGTCAGTGCATGCTGACGACTCATATGCGATAGTGTCCGACGTCGCGCCGCCGCTCCATGTATCCACAACATATCACTACGACTCTGACCCGAGCAAACTAAAGGCGGCCAAAGACCGCGATGTCAGCGTCAAGGACGAAAAAACCACATTCATTTATTCCCGTTTCGGAAATCCTGTCATGGAACGTGTGGAAGCAGTGCTCTCCGCTATACTGAACGGACATGCGGTGGTCTACAGTAGCGGTCTTTCTGCGTATACGGGAGCATTAACGTACTACAATCCCAAACGCCTATCGATCGGTGACGGATACCACGGCTGCCATGGTGTAGCGCGAATATTCACGCGTCTCTCTAGTCTGGAGAAAGTTCCGTTGTTGGATGATTCCGTGTCCGCAGGTGACCTGGTCCATGTCGAGACACCGATCAACCCTACTGGCTTGTGTTTAGATCTTGCTAAAGCCGTCGAGTTTGCTCACAGCCGCGGTGCCAAAATTCTCGTCGATGCAACATTCGCACCGCCACCTTTGCAAGACCCGTTCGAGTTCGATGTCGACATGGTCATGCATTCCGCAACAAAGTATCTGGGTGGGCATTCAGACTTGCTTGCTGGAGTGCTCGTAACAAAGGACCCCAAAGTTCGCCAAGCCTTGTTGCAAGATCGAGGCTTACTCGGTGGTGCGCCAGGAAATTTCGAGGCCTGGTTACTGTTGCGGAGCTTACGAACTTTTAAAATGCGTGTGGAGACGCAAGCAAAGAACGCGGGCAAGCTTGTCGCCTGGCTTGACTCTGCGCTTAAGAACAACGAGATCCCGATCTTAACAAAAGTCTATCATGCATCGTTGCAAACTGAAGAATTCGTCACAAAACAGATGAATACGGGCCTATTCAGCCCTACGTTCTCGATTGAGGTTGCCAGCGCAGAGATCGCAAAATCGCTACCGTCCAGATTGAAACTCTTCCACCACTCCACCTCGCTCGGTGGTGTTGAGAGTTTGATTGAATGGAGAGCGATGACAGATACGAGCGTGCCGGAGAGTTTACTTCGTCTTTCGATCGGTGTTGAGGACGCAGATGACTTGATCGCGGATTTGAAGGCTGCACTATTGTTCTTTAGCGCGTAGTCGAGATTTAGTTTGTGTATCATACATTATTGGTTCAGAAACTATATACAAGAGCACGATTAGACTAATCCAAATCCCGTTGAATGCTGGATTGCCGTGCGAAGCATCTGCTCCATTTTCTGCTTGTTTCTATACTCCGGCAACAACAATCTCCCAAAGCATGTCAACGACGTCGGCAACCGGTCTGAATCCGGCCCGTTGCGTTGAATCACGAACGTCACACCCGAAATACCGTCCACGACCGGCACCCGTGCACAAGCTGTCACGAATTCCAATAGTTGTAATCTGTCCTTGGGCGTGAAACTCTTGACAATCTGCCAGAACCACTCGATCGCGGGATGAAGTGCGGAGTACCCGTCGTCGTAATGAGTGACCCGCTGTAACTCGCCGACATCAAAGTCCTGTGCATCTTGTCCTTGCGTGAGAGCCATGAGTTCGGCAGGTGTGAATAGTTTGGTAAGTTTGTCTGGAATCAGCTTATTCCAGCCGCATTTAAAGGCGTCGAAAAACGGTGCGATTGTGACGTAGCTCAAGTGCTCGATATACTCTGCCACGTACTCCTTCTTGTTTGCGTCCACCAAGGCTGGAGACGGACTCCCGCGCATTGGGACCGTCACGGTCCCGTCAAGTGATGTGTAAGTGTAGTCGAATGTCAACTCAAGATCTTCAATATCGATATCGTCGGATAGCACCGATTTCAGACCAGCAGCGAGTGACTATATAAACTTAGCAGGAATTCCGGACATCGCGTAGGACACTTACCGGGAAAATATCCTCAATATCTTCTGGCCTGTTTGGCCTCTCGCCAAGCAGCATCATGTACATCATCTTGGGAAACGAGACGCTGATCGTACAGCCGTTATACACCGCCAACGCGACAGTGGAGCCGATAACTTCAAATCGATCCACACTATCACGATATCCCTGATGAAACCAGGCCCTCTGGGTCTCGCTATCGATGGTAAACATGCCGTACTCGGGATCACAAATTTTGCGGCCCACGTTTGCAAAGAGCTCGACTTGCACGCCGCCGTGGTCGACCCCGTCTTCGCCCGAGCCGTAAAATCTGACTTTGAGCGGTTTGTGCAGTGTATTTGAAATTAACCCTGCACGCACGCCTGATAAAACTGAGCCGAGTAAATCGGTTCGGGATACATCGAGAATCAAGTAGAGCTGAACGTATCGCTGGAGAGCGTACTGCATCGCGACATGTTGAGTCGCCGAGTTCACGAGCGATCGAATACTGCTTATCGGCCGCTCTATGCCTGTGGGCGTTGCTGAATGAGGGGTAGATGAAGTCGACTCTTGGGGTGGAACAATTCCATTTTCTAATATGTTCGGCCGCAGATGGCGTGACGACGATGAAGGGTAAAATCGGGTTACGTGGTTGATGAGTGCCGGGACTGTCGTGGCATGTCGATATCGCGCGATCATACTAGCTAATGACCGATGACGCAGCAATTCCACTCGTAATTTCAATGATAGCACATACGGCGCGTAATCAAGAATATGCAAGTACTTTCCACGATCGCAAGTGTCAAAGTCGGCAAAATATGATTCATGCGTGATCGCGCCGACTGCATCCATTGCCCCGACAGCATTGACGTACGCAGGTGACATCTTCCATGTCGCTCTCCACAGCTCGACGCATTTTGCAACGACACTTGTACGCTTGACAAACGTGACTTGTCCCCGTGGCCAATGTAACTTGATATAAGCTTTCGCCCAGTGTGCTAGAACGGCGACGGTATCATCGGCGTCTTGATCCCCGACGGTCATGACGAACATGAGAAAGACAGCATCATCGATCGTGAGAATTTCCGTCAATTGGACAAACAACGCCCTGACGGACGCATTACTCGGAGAATACAAGGCATGAAACGCCGCGCTTGCCGCCATTAACGTCGTGGTCGCGCGGGATGTAAACAGCACATGTCTTGCGTATCGGTAAATGATAGATGACGCAAGAGCAGTGGCGTGAATAAGCTGCAAAATCGACGACTCCTCTAATACTGTTGTGACTTTTTCTGGTCTCTGTTCGACCTCTCGCCGCCACGCCAAATGTTTTCCAAGCATTCCCTTGAGCCCGATCGTCAGTGCGTCGACAATCTCGACATATTCAAACGTATCGGGATCCGAATATGTGTCGCATAACAACCGAAACACAATCCGAAACATCTCCGGTCCAGCGCCGACACACGCCGTCAACTTCTCCACGGATGAGAAGATATTGATCAACGACAAGGTGACGAATTGCCGATTCTGAACATCCCCGGATGCGCGCCGCAGTAAAAACAGATCATCGACGGAATCCAAATTTTCCAATATTCTGCCGTAGTGAACCGCGTCCCTGACCGTAGTTTCAAGCGGATCAACGAATAATCTGGCATTGATGCTGCCGGTCCCGGGTAATCTTTTTCCATCCGAGCTGGTCACGTTCATGGCCTCCGGTATCTGACCCGTGTCTTCTGAAGTCTCTGTACTGGAAGGTAGTAAGCTATTCTCCTGTTTGATTATTCCAGGACACAGCGACTTCCGTTCGTTTAAAGCGACTAATCTCCATGCGATCTCCCGCGCCGAGTGAACTGCCAGCTTCCGACCGCCCATCCAAGACGCGAACGCAGCGGACGAGGCGCAAAAGAGTGTTGTGCAATTTTCTTCATCGTTGCTGCGACCGCATCCGGTGATTAGTTGGCGCGTATAAAGACTGACGAGACCAGCGATTTGTTGTTTCCGCACGCGAGTCGGGGCATCGTCGGAATTCATGTACTTTGTACGCTCCTCGACTATGTGATTGATGCTCATTATTAGGCCCTAGCGTATTCACCAACTTCATTGACTTATCAGCATTAAATAGTAAGGAGATCCAATCTATGTAAAGTCACGCGGGTGTATGCTTTTGTTGATCAGATTCAAGTGCACGCGCTCCAGTTAGACTGCTTACAATTGGCGCTCATTCTATATCGATTATCGATACTCGCTATGCAAATCGCTCATTAACGGAGTCTAGGTATGCATGCTATGAGCATGCCATCGCGGATGGATATCCTTAGAAGAAAACTAATGACGACGAAAGAGACGTGGGAAATTTGTATATGAGCGGAATCCAAATTAAGCCTCTCACACTAATCCGCCGCGTCTTGTATTTGTGGTACAATTTGTAAGGCGATACATTTGGTACCAAATGTCCCCTGCGAACAAAAGTTGTGGAGACAAATAATCAGAATGCTCTGCCAAGCATATACTACTACACTGAGTTTAAGTCATAATCTTCATTTTATTCGTTCACAAAAACTACGGATTGTAACGAATGAGTTAGACTTATTAACTTTGTCTCAACGGAAAAATGGCAACTTTAGAAGTTGATCGTTAGTGCTTGCGCAATCTTATGCGGCTGACCTGACAGTATATTAGTGAGTCAGGTCGAAACCGGATTCCCAACGGTCTAGCCTATTTCAATGTTAGGGTTAGGTGTGCGTATATTATGATATTACGCCACATATACACCATATATTCCGCACCACTGGCACAAAATGCTGGGAAACATGAGCCCCAAATGACGTCTTTCGCCGTATACTTGCTTTTCCATCATTTAAAAGAGTTGGAGGTACCAAATTAATGATGTGCTTAGAATATAGAGTATTTGTCAGTATTTGGATGCGATCGGCCGAAATGGACCAAGCACCGAACGACTACTCATATGATAGCTAAGGGTTAGGTTTCGGGCTAAACAGAACTCAGGGACCTGCATGGAGTCAGTGACTGGGTCAAACACATTTATCATATAGCCTGAACATTAAATACTCCGCCAAATTCCATCTCATCGCTTCCTGTTATTCGATATTCGCATCCGCCAAGTTAATTAATGGTGCATATTTATTCGCGCGAATATTTGGTGGTATGATAGTCGTAAGGAGTTGGTTTTTGATAATAGATATTTGAAATTGGTAAATAACTGCCTCTATCATTTATTATCCAAGAACCTTTTTCATACCCAGCTAGATAGACACCAGTATATACAACCAAACTAATCTTTCAACCGATACCGTCGTTTAATATATTCTGTCTGCGGCTTCCCCAGCGCCTCCTTAATCTCCCGCAACTGCGCCAGTCCTCGACTAGATTTCTTGTTCATGCGGAGTTTGCCGTTAGTTCCTCTCGTGGAGTTGCCCACACCAGCGCCAATAGCCGGTGGTTCCCGCACCAGTCGTTTGCCAACTACATTGTAGTTTTCTAAAAAGTCGTCCATGATGGCATTGAATGTGGTGGACTGCATGCTTGCCGCGTCATGCTCGTCGCCAGCGACACTGCCAATGCCGATAGCCACGGTACCAGCCGTCGACGAGTTCTCGTCGAAAATTGTGCTTTCGTCGTCATCGTCATCAGAGGACGCGTTGTACATTTTCTCGATTTGGTCGAACCGGTCGTCGAGGAGTGATAGTCCTTCGTTGCGGAACATTGCTGAGCTGGACATGGAGTATCCGGACGTCGACGTGCGTGCCGTAGGGGGTTTTCTGGATTTACCTGCGCCTCGGCCGAATGAGACTAGTGAACCAAGCCCGTCCTCGTCGAAGTCGTTGTCTGAGTCTGCTGCACGCTGTTTGGACTGCGAGATCTTGAACTTTGCGAATTCGACTTCCCAATCCTCACCGTCCACGTCAGCTACTCCCTCCTCCTGTGCAATAATCTCGTCGGCATCCTCGGCACTCGTATCTCCTGTAATAATCTCTGTAATAACAGCGTCGTCATCTTCAACATACGCGTCATCCTCTAGGGCCTCAAGCACTTCCCGCAAATCAGGATCCATATCAGGTTGTAATCCCGAAATCGCGTCCGGCACATCTTGTTGATCCTGGTAGGTCCTCCGCAACAAAACCTTACTGGGCAAAACATCAGCAGGTAACACCCTTTCCGCATCGTCGTCCTTCTCCTCCTCGTCTTTGAATAAAATACCGGCTGTGCGGCGCGTAGCACTTCGAGCAGACGGCGCGGGAATGAACGTGGCCGGTCCAGCATCTGGCCGTCCTATTTCGCGTAAATGCTGCATGTAATCGTAACTACTATCGTCAAACATAATCCCATACAAGGCTGCCTCGCCCTCGTTTTCTCTCCGTCCATCATATCTATCCGCCTCAGCTTGTAAATCTTGCAAAGTCTTGATCTGGGACGTGCCCGTCGGGCGCGTCCCGATGTCCTCCCGCTCTTCGGCATCGTCAAGGGTGTGGGGGGATGGGCGTTTTGGCTTCTTCTGAATCTCGACGAAGACGCCGGTCGGGGCCTCTGGGTCGTGGATAAGCGGGTCTTCCTGTGATCTGTAGACCAAGCGGTAGCGATGTGATGTCTTTCTGTTGAAGCCTTTTTGGGAGGATGACGTGGGCTGTGCTTGGTCGAGGATTGGCGCCGAAGCTGGCGCGATTGGCGACTCTGTTGAGTCTGTCATTGTGCAGTTGTAACTTATAGATGTTTTGCTGGAGTGGTTGCGAAGACGCGAGGATGGCATAAAAATTTAGTGATGGCCGCCGCTGAGGAGGTTGGGAGGAATCAAGGTGACCTGACCCGACTACTCTAGTTAAGGTGGTCGTGAATGGCACATTTAAAACTGGGCCGCTCTCAAGAGAAACCAAGAGGACTAAATATTCCACTCAGTTCAATTGTATATGTAGTGTGTGATGCAACAACCGAAGAAATATAAAAAAGTATATATTCAACAACTGCTTGAATTCAATAATAAAAATGGTAAAGAAGAGCATTAAGGCTTACAGCAAACCATTTCGCAGAGTTATACCTGGCTAGCTACAATTACTAACAACGGAAAACGGATCACTCCTGGTTTTGCTTCTGTCTGGACGTCGAAAATCTGCAACGCAGTCTCAGCAGCCTTGAGGCCCGAAACAGCCATAGCCGCGAAGGTGCAACAATCGGGCGCCATCAACCTCTGAGGACTCCAATCTTGGAGTTATGTTCTTACCTGGACTTTTCAAAAAAGTGGCCAACCCAGCAATTTCGCAAGGCTTTGTTTGTTAACAATAAATGCTTAAATCTACGTAAAATTGAATCATTAGGAGTATCTTCAAAAAAAAATCTTCATTAGTCATAAGTTATGTTAATATTCCCGGGAAAGCACACTTAGCCCATAACCCCAAGGGCTGCGCCACATGCATTTGACGCGACGGACCTCCAAATGTCTCTGTTAGTCAAATCATTTGAGCGTCATTGGGCAGCAATTCTCACGCTCAGAACAGGTAATGTTGCTCTTACACTCAAGGTCAAGCCGTACCACGTCTTTGATAGACAGTCAATCTGGCCTCACGAAGGTGACAAATCTTTTGGGGGATGGGAAATAAAGGATTGTGCCAGAAGATTGCGGAAGCCTCCTTTCGGAAGGAAGATATACAACAAATTAGAAGTCTAGAAATGGAGTCTAGAGGCTGGCTGTATATAACCCAACCATTACACTCAGGGAAAAGGATCCTTGATGCACAATTCATACAGACATTATGAGATGAATGTTACATATACCCAAAGTAGCTGCGGGCTACAATTTTGAGTGAGTTTGCGCGGCTAAAGGAAAACGGCACGAGTAAAAAATCATAACAATCCGCATGAAGAAAAGAACCATGCGGATGCCGAGGATTTGTGTATTATAGGCCCCCCAGCTGGCCGGTACAGCCGCCCCTAACACAAATCGTCAAGTAATAACACGCAAGGGCTAAACAAAGGCCATGTCAAGACTTTCTTGGATCCGAGAGCCTCACACGAGTCAGTAAGCATTCTGTTTCTTTCTCTCATCAAAAATCTCCAGTGCAATCTCCGCTGCATGGACCCCCGAATATATCATAGCACCAAAAGTGGGTCCCATGCGATTCGCACCGTCGACTTCGGAAAGTTCCATTCCACCGACAATCAACCCAGGCACGATCTCCCTGGTGCACTTGACGATCGCATCTTCAGCTGCTTTCATATCCAGTCCGCGCATTCCACCAAGTTTCTCAATGGCGGTCATTGATACGAGACGTTTAACCGAGAACGCGCCGAAGGGACCGTCATGCCCCGTGGTAGAGATGACGACGGGAGCGTTAATAGTATTCGGATCCATGCATGATTGGTCATCGTGGTGCATAGATACGAGAGTCCAGTTCGTCACGGCTCCCCCAACACGAAGCTTGCCAGTAGTCGGATCGACACGAGTGATCAAGTCCTCGACGGCTGTTGCATTAAAGAGCTTCACGTTCGGGAACAAAAGAACCTTGGACAGCAACGTCGACGTGAAGAGCGCAGCGTGCTTCACAACAACATACGTATCTTCTTCTTCATACGGAACTCCAATCTCTTCGAGAAACGTCTGAGCAGGCTTACGCATGATCATGGCAGAGAACAACTGTCCGCCAAGCCAGGCGCCACCGCCAGGTGCAACACCAGCCTCCACGATCGCGATCTTGAGGTCAGGACGGGATTTAGCAAGAACGTAAGCAGTTGAGAGACCGCAGCTGCCAGCACCGACGATAACCACGTCGGATTCAGCGTATTTGTCGAGGTCAGCGAAGTATCGCTTCGTCATCGCGCGAGAGACAGTCGATTCGCGGATATGGTCGAACGCGAATGTTTCCCATGTGTTTGCTGTATCCAAGGAAGTAAGGATAGCCTTGGCAGACTTGAGCTCGGGTACGTACGCCTTTTCGAGAGTGACGGCAGGAGGAGACATTTCGAACTAGACAACCAGTCAGTACATGCCCGTACAAGGGGGCAAAGAAAGCAGGAGGAAAATGCATGTCCTTTCGCAGGTATTATCCTGATCAAGTTCGTGCCGTCTGTTCTCAGAGCGACCCGTCAAGTACAGCCACGCTGATTCTCGTCAGCCAGTCCTCTCTCTTCATCGATGGAGAAAAAGTTGGAGAAGACTTGTAACAGAGACGTAGGCTGTACTTTCAGGACCGAACACCGGCCATGCATGTATTGATTGTGCTGAGTAGGATAAGCGGCTGCCAAAGGCGCATCGTCCGTCCCGACGCGGTGCGTACATAGTCTACGCAAATTAGAGCTGTTCGCATGTACAGGGTACAGTAAAGAACGGCGACTTACCTTGGATATATGGAATTGATTTCACGAAGTAGTTAAAAGACAGGATGGTAATAATCTCAGAAGTCGGCTGAATGAGGGAGTAGACAAGTCTTTATATGCTGTTCAAAAGCTGCGCGCAGACGAGTTGCACCCAAACTAAACTATTTTGCGCTCAGCGTAAGACGATGACGACATTTCTCGCCTATCCTTTCTCCGCATTGCACCGTTGCACCGTTGGCGGCTTGTGAGTTGTGCCCCACACAATGCAACAAACACACACAACGGAGGGGTAACAATCTACTTTAAAGAACGACTTTGATAGGGACTATCTATCCGCTATCGGAATCATGATTATTGTAATAATCACTGATGCATTTGTTTAACAAAATGCTGTAATTTCAGGATGCAGATTGCAGCCAGATCAAATCTTATTACGAATACTGCTTTCGGGTGGCTGTGGGCCGACAAATTCTATAAGAGTTCCCCCGTCCATTAAGCGTCTAGTTAACTGCATGCGGCCAATTAAAATCTCTATGCTGCAGCCACAGTAGTCCCGACCATTTAATGAAGCGAATCTCACAATAGCAAGAGAAACATTGAAATCTTTAGAAAACGGCGTATAAGGACTAGTAGATGGTCGCTCCTAGACATTATTAAGGGTCGGGATAAACCCACTTAGCCTAATTGGGAAAGTAGGGTAATACCATAGAGGCATACTTTCATTCTCCCATAGTTAAGGTCTTATGTACCCCTGCTCAATGAAGTACCAATTTGTGACTTTGCAAAATAATATCAAATATCTTACTGAAGTTTCAAATTGATAGGCGCAAATGTGCAGCCGTTGTTATATTTACTGGGTACAGTTATGGGAGTAAGGTGAACGGCCCAACGGGGATAGGGTTATTTATCCGTGGCCGGTGACATAATGGCTTAGCCTAATCATTCCGCTTTGGGACTAGCGTAGATTACCTATTTCGTACCCATCTGCCAGCAACTCTACCAGAATCCTCAATGCCATACGGTTATGACTTTACGAGTAATGATGTACTCCGATCTCTTCCTTCAAACTCCATCCTTAGTTTAATGACTTTATTTACTTTATCTATTTCTACCATTTAGGCACTGTTATATATCTAAACTAGTCCCAGCGCATATCGGCCCACATAAATAAATTGAATATCTTGTACATGCGCATGCATTAATATCGATAACCACCGGTCTCTTTCACCAAACATGCTCCAAAATCATCTACTAATCAGTTTTGAACGTCATGCCATAGATAATCGCATCGACCGGACCATTATCTTCATGGCCCTTGATCCACGCGACTTTCTTTACTCGTCCGATTTTCTCAAAGCCTAAGCTGTCCCATATCCGCTGACTCGCAATATTCGTCTCGAATACTAAATTGAAGATCGATCCGGTATACCCCTAAGTCACATTAGTCACCATGATTACTCTGAAAACTGGATACCAAGAACTCACAAGCTTCGGTGCCCACTCGACGTACTGCTTCCCCAAAATCTTACCGACACCCTGTCCTCTAGTCTTTTCGCTGACCAAGAATCCACCATTACATATCCCGCCGCATATTCCCGGGTAATTAGGTTTTGTATAGAACGTGCCCAATACACGATCATCTGCGTCTTCGAATGTGAACGTCTCTGGTGAACCGGATGGGGAATCTAAAACCATAACCGCGGTAAATGCCGCGAACCAGTAGTTTTTGAATTCATCGAATGTGAGTGAATTTTCTTGAGGACTGAAGCGGATGTAAGCCAAAAATAGTTTAAAAGGTGCGGAAACGGACAGAAGCAACATACTAAGTTTGCCCACCCTCAATTTCTCGATTCAGCAGATTCGCCAATACACGCACGACATTGTCAACATGTTGTGCGGGGATGATTCGTCGTTCCGTAGAGGAATTGCATACTTCAATTTCAGTCTCGTCTTCTGACCGGACGAATGCATAGATGGTGGCCGAGCGTCCATCGCGGAGGTAGACGTTTGCCGGAGGAATGAGTATCGGCGAACTGACTGCTGCCGCGCGGACACGGTTCGAGAGGGGCACCTTGGTGTGGATATCTTCTAGAACTGAGTGTTTTGATTCTCTCATTGTTTCTATGAAGGATTAGTATTTATTGATTCCATGCCTGTTAAAGAGAATTTGAATGAACCTATTGTACTCTAATTCATTCAATTGGACTCATTATACTTCACGCCTATGGGATTAGAATGGCGTCGCGGAATTTATATCGTGGTATTTTTGTTTGTGTTAAGGACGCGGACTCTCCGCGGTGCCAGAATTGCAAGAACCCCTGAGTCGGTATTTCTGGTCTCGACAGAAAAAGTTCTGGAGACTTCGATATTGCCCAATCCAGTTGTGGTAAGCCGAAGATGGAAGGAGTTTCAGTTTGACGCCTCAAATTCTAGGCGATTAAACGGCGCTTAAAAATATTATTTCTCATCGATAGTTGACGAGATTTCATTGTTGGCATCGGTGACACGCACTCAATTTAAGCTTACAAATCTGACTATGCAAGTCGTTTGCGAGGGTATCGAGAGGATGCATACCTTGATCTGATTACATATACCTGAACTAAGATGAGCAATTATATCATAAGCTGCTGCAAGAGGCGACTCATAATTCGACGAACTTAACGCGCAGGGACGGGCGTAGATGTCATATAAAAGCAGGATGCGAAGTCATTTGCGTTGATTTAAAAGAAAACGTTCAACGACATTAGGTTGTAATGTCCATATTCAGTAATGCAGAACTCGCGATCGATCCAATTAAGAGCAAAATGAGTACAAGCATAGGTGGTCTTAGTCCCAGACAATCAACTTCGGTTGCGGACGCACGAACCCAGAAAAGGTTGGTCACCTATTATCGATATTTTGACTAAATTTGAAGAGTATATGGCATCAGCTATTTGCAGATTTACCGACCCGCAAATGAATTTGGTGCCGCACGGCACCACTAGACCTAATACGGATTAGTGCGGCAGTTCTTTTTGAAGGCAGCCGCCGAGATCGCGCTCACACCACTCTGTTTTGGGACTATCTTTGCCGTACTCTCAGTTTCACTTATTGTGTCTGCCTCTGGTTCTTCACCCCCCGGAATATGCCCAATTCTGATGTCTGTCATCCTTTCCTCTCCTTCGCTACTCCCGGTGATCGTCCAACTTTCACCGCCTCAGTTTTCCCGAGATCTCGTTTTGGTTGCCATCTCAGTGTGATCATCTCTTTGTCCGGCCTCCAAATGGCGCCTCCAGAGTCGCGGGAGGACAAGGCTGCCTCGCAGTCGCCTTCGCAGCCAAACAAAAACCCGCGATTGTCTGTTGTTCCGCTCACTCGCCCATCGCCGTGGAACGAGATGGAGCTGCCGTATCGTCAGACAACAGATGGCCGCAAAGTCGACTCTGTTTATTCCGGTGGCTCGCGGTCCTACGCGCCTTCGGTCAGCTCCACTCGCACTTCCTCGTCCGGGGCTTCCTGGCCATCGTTCTCGTCGGCGTCTTCAATCTCGGGAGAGTCTATCGCCAGCTCGCGTCTCAGTCTTCCTATTGCCGATGACTACTATGAAGGCGGACTCATGTCTTCTGCGCATGTTGTCGCGCCGGGTGGTATGCGCAATCTCGATGGCATTCCTATGGCCGGCATCGCAATGCCACTTCGTCCGACTGCACCACTTTCCGGAGGCATGGCTATTATCGCGGAAAACAGACGGTCATTGGAAGCAGAATTCAATGCGCTGGCGGGCGATGTCAAATCAGTCCTCAGTCAAGTAGGCCGGCGCATGATGGACTTGTCCAAGGCTGCGGCCACCATCACTGAGTGCATCCGCCAGACAATCTCGGCTTGCTCTCACCACAACATCCCTGCTCTTCATCTCTCGCCTGTCAACTGTCCAGCCCTTGCTACCGCTCTCAAAGTCGTTCTTCACTTCTCCGATAATCTGCTACTCGGTCTTCCGTACGCGTCAGCACGCAGTGTACTTCTGCGCGCTGCGTCAGAACTCGGCGTCCAGTTGAAGCTCGTGCCTGCGTATGCAGTCGGCATGGCTCCACCCCAGCCACGCAATTTTGCCGTCGGCAACGAGTACAGCACACCAGATACTCCAGCGTCGAAGACACTTGATCGTCTCAATAATCTGATGGATATTTTGCCACGGTATCCAGTCTTGTCCGAGCAAGATGGTGCATTCATCGCCCCCATCGCTCGCGGTTTTTCTGAGTCGTTCGCTGTTATTTCCGTCTTGTTCGGTGTCCCCTCCCCATCACCTGCCCATTTAGAAAGCGTTGCGGAATTGTACGACGTCGCGGACGACATCCACTTTTTCTGCCAAAAGAACAGGATCCTTGTCGCTGCTGGTAGCCACTCCACACCCTCTTCCACACATGGACATCAGCAGAAGCCGTCGACTGTCTCGATGGGCGGTTTCCGTGCGCCTTTCCGTACCAGTAACTCCGAAGTCCCGCCAATGTCGATGTCGATTGCGACTGAAGACGCTGAAACGCTGAGCGGTACTCTCGGTGGCTACGTCTATCCAAAGGTTGACCCGAATGATCCATCCGTCGCTGCCTACTCACAAAGCGCTTTTGCTATGACATGCGCCCACGTCTGTCTCACAGAAACAAGAGGTAAGAGCTGACCTGTCATAGTATGTATATGAATAAGCACTCACACCTAACAGTACGACGACCGCTTGTCTCTGTCCCATCTCCTGTTCTGATTAATATGTACCGCGAGACCCTTCTGAAAGAGTACAGTCGCTATCCTGCTCACTCTGAGGAACGTCGTGCGTTCAAGCGTGCTGTTTCTGCTATCGACACCGACTATCCACGCACTACCGGCCGTTCTCTCCCACCCCGGTTCGGCGAGGTTTTATGGGGTGAGCGAACGCTCTGCAACGGTATGATCTCAGATGTCGCCATTGTCCGGTGTCGTCAAGGTCTCAAGCCTATGGAGAATAATCTTGGCGACGATGTTCCCTTCTCAGAATTCGACCCATCGCTCATGTTTACAAACTTGACCGTCCGCGGAGTTGTCAACAGGCTCGTACCCGGATTGGAAGTCTTCAAGTATGGCTCGACCTCGAAATATACCACGGGCAAGCTGAACGGCCCGAAGCTGATATACTGGGCCGACGGCGCGCTACAATCGTCCGAGTTCGTCGTCGCCGCTGCGCCATCCGGTACGTTTGCTACAGGCGGCGACTCAGGCGCGTGGATTCTTCGCAAAAACGGCATTTCTGGCCTCGGTGTTGTCGGCATGCTTCATGCATACGATGGCGAACATCGAGAATTCGGACTGTTCACACCTATGACGCGGACACTGGAGCGGCTCCGTGAGGTTACCGGTATAGAGTGGGGTGTTGTCGGCGCAAAGGACGTCGAGGTCGAGGACATACTCGTAGGTGGATCGGAGACCTCAGACTCCTCTCGCGGTAACGACGGATCGCTTCTAGACTCCTCCTCTGACTCCGAACTAGAGTAGTCTTTTGATGACAGTGGCATAGATGAAACTGCACTTGATGTTAATTGTTGAATTTTGTATATTTATTGGGACACGTAATTTGTCGGTTGGTACATTAACATTTAGTAAAGCACTTTGATAACCGCTTGGCGTGGGGACGCAGTTAGCTATTGTAGGTGGTAACATTTGGGTATTGATGGAGTTTTTTGCTTACTTTATTTGAGTATTTGATTGGTAGTTATAAGATAGTAACTTACTATATATGTTGGTAATGGAATTGCTGAATCGAGACGGATTGTTGCAATAATAAGTGCCTTGTACTGTTTGGGCCGTTGGGAGAAAACGAAGTGCCGCATTAGCGCCGCGTCCCTTAAAATTCTTGGGAGCACCAAAAAAAATTATTTTTTGTTTTCCCACATCATTCAACTGAAACCGTTACACTCTGTCTCCCCTCCAATCCAACACCAATTTTGTTCTTTCCGCCTTACTACTTACTCATCGCAGATTCACTATACAATAATGTCAGGACTGCTCCCAATCGCTACCTACACCTTGAAAGTCCCACCGGGCGTCCCCGTTACGGCTAGCGAGGAAGAATTTCCCGTTACGCTGCGGATCACGATGGCGGCTATCGATCCGGAGGCGGTGGACGATAAGAAGGCGCCTAGCACTTTAAAGATCTTGAAGAAAGCTGCTGCCTTCCCAAATGGTGGGTTATTGTTTGGGGATGATGAGGATGATGAGGATGATGAGGATGATGAAGATTTTGAGGGTGATGAGGAGGAGGAGGATGACGATGAAGATGAAGATGATGAGGAAGAGGAGGAAGAGCAGAAGAAGTCCAAGAAGACCAATGGTGTCAGGGAGAGCAAGAAGGATGCTGACGTCGAGATGGGGGACGATGATGAGGAAGATGATGACGAGGACGAGGACGAGTACGAAATCGAGGACGTCGTTCTCTGCACTCTCTCCCCTCAATCCGTAAGTCTCCCCGTTGATCTTGCTGCTTCTATCCAAATTTGTCTAACTAAGTCTAGCTCTATCAACAACCACTTGATTTAGTGATTACACCTGATGAGGAAATTCTCTTTGAAGTCACCGGTTCTTACACGGTCTGCCTTATCGGTAACTACGTCGACCACCCCTACGACCGACAAGACGACTACCACGAGTCCGAATCCGAGTCCGATGAAGACTACGATTTGTCTCCCGATGAGGACGAGCTGATTCGCGCGTATGGCGACGAGGATGAAAGTGACGAATTGGATTCCGTTGACGAACATCCGCGTGTGAAGGAGTTGGAGAGCGACAAAGAGGAGATTAAAAAGGAAGCTAAGGCTTTGAAGGAGGAAGCTAAGGCCGCTGTTAAAGAGAAAGCAAAAAAGACGAATGGCAAGCGGCCGGCCGATGAGGAAGAGGTGACAGACAAGAGCCTTGATGATCTGATCGAGAAGGACAAGAAGGGTGCTGAAAAGCTCTCGAAGAAGCAGGCGAAGAAGTTGAAGGCGGCTGATGGCTCCGCGGCGCCAGCTCCCTTGGAGAAGGAGAGCCCGAAGGACAAGAAGGTAACGTTCGCCAAGAACTTGGAACAGGGACCAACCGGCTCCGGCGCACCAAATAAGACTGCTGAGCCCACGAAGACGGTTCAGATTAAGAAGCTTGAAGGCGGTCTCACAATCGAGGACCGTAAAGTCGGTGATGGCGCCGGTGCGAAAAACGGCCAGAAGGTCGGTGTGCGATACATCGGGAAGCTCAGTAATGGCAAAGTTTTTGACAGTAATACTAAGGGCAAGCCATTTGTTTTCACCCTCGGCAAGGGTGAGGTTATTAAGGGTATGTCTGTCTGTCTTGTAACTAAGTGAGCGAAACATGCTAACATGTCAAATAGGCTGGGATCTTGGTGTTAAGGGCATGGCCGTCAACAGCGAGCGAAGAATAATTGTCCCGGCTCCGCTTGCATATGGCAAGAAGTCGCTACCTGGGATCCCCGCCAACAGCACTCTCACTTTCGACGTCAAGCTGTTGTCAATTAAGTAAATTAAAGCTCAAATGTAATTAATGTTTCCATTGTTTTGTTTGTGATATTGGGACTGGATACTCAAAAGTCGTTGATTTTGTTGTTTACGTGTTTAAGTTGACACGCGTCGTACGATGTACACTGTTTGTTTCTTAGTGTAATATGTCGCAAGTGGTAGATATTTTACGTGTTGAATAGATCACGTTTGTAATTCACAGTAAGGTGTCAAATTAAAATTACCAACTTAATTATCCCATTCCAGCCTAGTACACAATTCAATCACAGAATTAATTAGCAAGCGAATATTACAAGGTCGATTCGAAATCGACCCCCGAGCCATTCCAGTGGTATCTCTTCAGAAGTGTCAAACACGGAAACACTCAACCTTGTCTTCGATCGCGCCGGCAGTAGACGTGGTAGTCATCCCGACCATATTTGTCACATCACCGGTATTGTTACACGCGCCTCAGGCGCTGTGAACGCTCCGCGGTCGTTCGGGATAATGTACCGGTCGCCGGTCGCCATGGCGAAATATTTGGGTCTGCCTTTATCCGATTCCGAACGCACTCCGTTTGACATGCCTTCGGCGTGACTACTAGCGCGCATGATAGGCTTATGGTTGTTTAAAGGAGCATCTCGCCGCACGTTCGTTGCAGTAGGATTTCCTGGATCATACGGCGTGTCGAATTGTTCTCGATTGCCTTCATACGCGTCTTTGAGTATAGCTCGCCGTCGGTTGACCAGGTAGACCCATACCTTGCCCGCTCGGCGCAGCCGTAGACGAAATACCTGTGCCGGGACCACCAACAGCCGAGCCTGCGCCTGTGCCAGGACCTGGGCCTGCTCCAACTCCAGTTTGAATCTGCTCTGGTCCCCCGCGCGGGTATTCACCCGTAGCAGTTGTCCCGGTATCAATACTTCGCTGCTGCTCATGGCCATAGGCACGCTTCTCCGCCGCAGCTCCTCCTTCTCCAATCGTTTCACGATCACCGAACCGCATACCGAATTTTGCCATCCCTAATATTCCAACCATCCAGATCAAGTAAGCCAGCACGCACATAGAGAGAATGTCCAAGATTCCGTAGAAGACTCCTTCAGACGTTGGGCTGATGACGTTGCCGCCCTCCGACAGCCCCCAGCAGATGGGGTATAATGACCATATAAACGCGATGGCACCTGCGCCGATGAGAAATGGCGCGCGGATGTCGGCATGCAGATTACGCGAGGATATGAGGCCAGGGCCGAAAAAGTGGTAGCAAATTATTAGCCATGCAACCTGTTGTTTGTTAACATTTGCTACATATAACGGACATCGCGAACACTTACTATGCCAAACGTGAAATAGCCCCATTTGTAGGATGTCGGGACTAGTGCACCTATGAGTCCGGAGACGATGTAGACTTCGAGCAGTCCGGCCATGAAAATACTGGTCATCCAGTGTAATCCCGAAAACAGAGTTACGCAGAACAAGACCAGGGGCCCCGCCAGAAACCATCCGATATATCTGTTGTCTTCAGTAGAGTCCATGCAAAAGTATTGTGAATGTGATACTGACCTAGCAAAGAAAACAACACGTATTCCGCCGCCATGATAATGACTGAATTCGGTTTGTACACCGGTGTTTCCCAAATCAGATGCCATTGAGAAATAAGCAAGCGCCATGAACATGGCGGCGCCAATAGCAAGATAGTGAAAGAGTCGCTCAAGTCTCGACATCATGAATGCAGAGGCAATGAAGCCGATGGCAAAGAGGCACATGATGCTGAATACGGTCCAATACCAGTCTGAGCCATGCGTCGTCAGGGATATGGTAGTACCCCTAGGAGGGTTGGTTTGGAGTGCATTGTTGCCTCGAGCAATGAGCGCTGCAGCGAGAGATGCCATTGTAAACAATCAGCAAAAGAGATTCAGAGTGTAGACCAGATAGCAGTACGTGGAGAATTGATCAGCTATATGTCCGGAAGGTTGACTGATCTTCAACGTGATGCTGACATCATATCTTTGATGCATAATAGGATCACAAGACCGATGTCATATAATAGCGACCGGGGACCGAAAACGTGGTGCTTCTGATCGCGTGCCGCGGTGTTTGCCAGATCCGAGTACCATTCTGAACAATTCTGAGAGAATGCATAAACGTACATGCAGTGACATACCAGCGCAAATAAAATAGCGGTATTCGAAGACTAGCAATCATCACTCAACTAAGCTTGTTACAGAAAATTCGATACAAAAATCGATACTCCGAATTGAGATAATCATTCTTCCTATGACTGTGGTCATCAGAGCTTCCATCGCACTTGCAGACAGTATTTCCGATTATGCTCAAACATTGTAATACAGAATACTAATCACAGCTTCTTGTGTTCTTGAGGCAAGTACCATAATGCATCAAGGGCTAACGAACTTGGGGTCAAGATCGACCGGTGGGCATGTCCACGCGACGTCCACAAAGTTCTGTCTGTGGGCCGCCGCTGTTCTGAAGACTCACTCTCGGTTTGGTCACATTTAATTTCTTGCCGCACGCATTCGGTTAACCTTACGTGACAGCAATTACAGCTATTGAGAAATAATTAGAACACGACAAGAATAGAGATGCCACCTGTTCCTCCGTATCCTGTGTTTATAGACTCCCACGTGATAGGCGGCTTCGGACGCGGGTCCTCAGACTTGGGCATTCCCACTGCAAACATCCCGGCGTCCGACTTCCTGGCGTCGGGGATTCCTAAAGGCCAGACTGGTATTTATTTCGGACTGGCAAAGATCTCGGGCACTTACGGCACGCTGGTACGACACACGTCACCTGAACAGAATGGCTCAAAACCGCCTGCCACGGAGATAGTCCAGACCGAGAAAAGCATAGTGCCGGAGGATGGTGTCGTGCTGCCGATGGTAATGTCTGTAGGCTGGAATCCATTTTACGGAAACAGCGAGCCAAGTGCGGAGGTACACATTGTGCACAAGTTTGCGGAACAATTTTATGGTGCGGATATAAAACTTGCTGTGCTGGGATATATCCGGCCTGAGCAGAATTTCGCCGGCGTCGACGCGCTAATTGAGGAGATTATGAATGACATTAGGAAAGCAAAGGAGTTTTTGGCAGAGTATGGATTTAAACAGATTGAGTCGAATGAATTTTTCAAGTAGGCGAATGCGGCATTGAGCAGATTTTGATGGACATACTTGGTATAGAAATATTGTGGCGCCCCCGCCCTTGTATTTTAGAAATATGGAGGATTTGATATTATACTGGTAGAATGAATAGAGATATGACCACTTCCACAGCTACTTAATTGCATCACCAATGAGTTCGCCTTTTTGCAGGACTTCAAATGTCAAATCGTCTATCTTCTTCTCTTCTGTGCCTTTTCTGTGCATAACTTGAGCCGCCGGGATAAGAACAACTCCGTCTGCATAAGATAATCCCCGGGATGAATGTATAAATCGACCTTGAACTGCACTGGAACATTGACCTCGCTAGAGCGCGTGAACCCGGCAGACCCGAGAATTGAGATGTTACGCGAAAACTGGGAAACCCATCTCACGCTGCTCGAGAAGATCTCTGAACCGGCTATCAACTATAACATCTTGCGCACCGAGGAATTTGGCGCGGGTCGTTATTGGGCCGCCCGAACAGGCTCAGTACATGCCGGGAGGCTATAAAATGAACATGATCTTGCCGGCTTCATTGTAGTCGCACTGCCATACACCATCAGACCACGTAATATTTCAAACCAAATTACTCACCAAAGTGCTTTGATAATGATGGACTCGTCTCGAACAGTCGCGTCTCATCTATAAACAGGTGAGTATTTAGATTCTTGTAATGAATAACTGACATTTGTCACCTTCACCGTTATCGCCTCGCCAATTAGCTACCGGCTTGTCGATTCGCCTAGAACATGGTAATTCCATTCCAAAATCTGCCGTAAGGATATTTCAGCCTAATTAGCGCGTCTTCTATCTAACAGTCGACATGAGTTACATGAACAATCCAAATCTGGAAATCCAATTGATCTCCTTGCTGGCGAATGATTTCAATGCCTTTATCAACGCTGCCGATGGCTTTTGCTTGATCTCAACCATGACTTCTAATAATATGATGCACAGCGAGATGCCTCATTAATTTAAGTCAAGTGTGCATCGTCGAATAATGAAGACCCAACTATATACTTTGCGAACCTAATCTATTACAGCTTGTCCTATACTCCCAGTCAGACTTGTAGCCCTAGCCCGCAGGTAATCTTGCCGTACCTTTGGAAGTAACCAAACAGTAAAAGCCCAACTCTGTCTCAATTCCGATGGATTCTTCGGCAAGCAAGTTTGCGCTTCTCCACCGAAAAATGGATTATGGCTGAAACCTTGCCCGTGTCAAGGACTGAAGGCCAGAATGCATAGTACTGCTGACGTGCTTTGATTCCCACTACTTTTATTATATTCCGTCTATTCTATAGATATATTATATATGCAGCCGTAAGCCAAATTTATGGCCAACCTTACAAGACAGCAATGACCTTTTCATATATCGTGAAAATTATACCTCCGCTCAGCACTAGTCGTCCCAGTCGTGGGGTAGTGCCTTTCCAAAACGTTCTCACACCCTCCTCTTTTAATAATCTCTGGGCGCAATGTAGCGTGTTCCTATACTCCTTTTTCGACTCTAAGGACTGCATTCGGGTCTTAAGGGTATCTAATGGCATTGTGGTATACACTGTGATAATGCCAGCAATGGCACCAACAAGAAAAGTTGTGGCTCCTGATAGCGGCTTGCTGGGGTCATCGTTATTCATTGCCTGCACCTTTTGCTTAAGGAACGAGTATGAACCCATTCGGACGGCTGCATTCGACGATTGCCGAAGAGTGACAGGCACTACACCCTTGTAGATCGCACCTACACCACCCTCATTGACCAACGTGTAAGTCCCGTGAACAAAACCACGATATCGCGGATTCGGTCGTTGCGCGTCGTCGATAAGTGCAGTTTTGATTGTTTCGAATGGTGTGAGAGCAAACACGGATTCTAAAACCCCAGCACCCAAACCAGCTATCAATGTTAACATTTGTAAACTTGTGCCAAACGACACGAAATACATACCCAGAACACCTCTTGCTCCAGACAATTTGCCGCTGTCATCGGATAGCAAGTTCTTCAATGAATCGAACCCCAGGAACCGCACAGCGGCCTTGGCCGTGCATCCAATGACCAACGTCGAGCACCCAGTATACACTGTCTTAATACCTTCCTCTCGGGCGACGCGCAATACGAGTGATATTGGGTTTCGGGATGCGACTTCCGATTTGTCTACTAACTGTAATCGAGTCTTTGCGAATTCGAACGGGTACTACAACGACATTAGCGTCCTGCCTGCGGATGGCGATTTGTATGGTATGACAACTGGATACTAACCGTAGCGGCAGCCTCAACACCACCAGCGATGCCACCAGCAACTAGTGATTTCCACGGAGGTGGCTACAGTGGCCGTCAGTAAATCAACGTTTACGTTGACGATAATACCAATGATAGCGCACGTGCTGATCAGTCTCGCACTGCATGAATAAATTAGAACTCACAGGCTGTGAATTATTGTCCTTTGTAGATACGGTAGTCATATCCGATGATTCGACAAATAACTAGCACCAAATATGTCACGATTTCGTGAGCCAGTCTATGATAGCCTGCTGGCAGCAAGACTAGATTTTCTCAACCATGGCTGAAAATCAATTTTGCGGAGAAAGGTACATCTGATACTGACCCGGCTTTCTCGTATCCGGCGGATGTGGTTCTTACGCATATATTGACTGCCAGAGTATTATATAATCACCAATTCTCGTTTCTGTACAGATTCAAGTGTATAGAGCCCGAAGGCTACTGGCGATATATAAACTACAAATGTTATCTCAATATAACTTGAAGGAGTAATACCAAAGGAATCAGCTATTTCGGTGGTAGTGGACCCAGAGTCAATATCTAAATGCGCAAACGTTAGCGCAGAACAGTACTATATGAAAAGAAGTTTGACGCATAGGCCAGACATGCGGGTAAGGTGTGGAGGACGGTGTGTACTTGCGTGTGAATTAAGGTGTGAATGTGGCGACCATATTCGAGTCCCGCCGACATGGCAATGCCTAAACTTCGGACCGTGCGCCTCATTGGCACAATAAAATGCCTTTCTCATCCTCTAGGCAAACCTTAACGGCTCCTCGCACTTAGAAGTTGATACAAGAAGCCGCGATCGCTTCTCCGCAGCACTTCGAAATATCAAAGGTATGCATGCAGATATCACTGGGCAAAATTTTGACTAAGTTAGCATAAACATTTTGCCACCCAAAAGATATCTAGCAACGAGAATTGCTATTTCTCGGCATTATGACAACGACATGATTTCTTCCTCGCAGCCGTCCTCGCTAGGCAGCGTCACTTATATCTTGCACTATTACCACGCTACATACTCAACAAACTGTTTCGTACTTCCCGCATAAAATCGTGCTTCCGGTGACTCGCCAGAGTGCAATATTTTCTTTGATATTTTCTGGTATTTGAAGCCCGGCGTCCAGTTCTGGGCTTGATGGTCTTGTGTATATTAACAGAGCACACGACACGCATGCACAATGTCCCCCGCATCGTCTTCCTCAACATCTGGGACAGTCACCACGACCTCCGGCATAACTTTGCCCATGACCGCTGCTATGGCCAAAAGTAGTGGAATAAGTGTACGCATTTATTTCGTGTTCTACAGACAGCAAAGAAAGTACACTGACTAGTATTGCAGCTTCGAACTGGAAGACCGAAACGCAAGAAAGCATCTCGGGCCTGTTTTCACTGCCAGAAGGCTCATTTGACATGCGACGATGCGCGTCCATGCCAGAGATGTATCAAGAGAGGTTTATCAGCAACCTGTCAGGATGGCGTGCGCAAGAAAGCGAAATATTTGCACGATGCTCCGGTTGATCTGTCCAAGCTGAGTTCTATACCATTCAAGAACAATTCAAAAGTCAGCAGTAAAGCGGTTGCAGTGATTACTACTCCAAAAGCCGAGGATACGGTTGATCCGTCGTCCTTAGTGGCGGAGCCTGTACTTGACGAAAGTCCTGAAGGTTCAGACAGTTTGTTTTCAAATTTGGACCTTAGCACCTACGACTTCGGGTCAAAGACCGCGAATATGGAGTTCTCATATCTCTCAAATATGATCGACACAAATGCGTTGAATCCACAGGAGACTCTTACAACGCAATCCTTGCCAGGTAGTGAAAATCTACTTGGCGCTAATGCCAGCCAAGGATATGATTATGGTTTTGCGGAGATGTCGGTCCGCGATTCCAACTGGGCTTCGCGCGGGCTCGCGTCGCTCCTCTCTGGGAATGATAATTCACCACAAAACAGCGCCAGTCCACCGACGCCTCCTACACCTGGTACTGACCATGCTCCAAGGCAAAGCTCGTCGCTTAGTGGTGAGGTTACAGTACTATCACCTGTGCAGAATATGCCCCGACCACTTCAGATTACAACCTCGAATCTGCCACTTGTATCCCCTGCTCTTCCCACCCATCTTGCCTCTCGGCGCCGACGCGATCCCGAAACCGTGTACGCGGCTGTGACACAACCTTTCTCCTATACCCCTGGGTATCATGGTTTAATTGCGTATTTAAAGTCTCGCTTCGACAGATCGCATCTCATGCGAGTGGCTCGCTGCATGGCTGCGTTTCGCCCGTCTTTTATCGCTTGTACCAAGACTCTGAAAGAGGAAGATCTCATTTTCATGGAGAAGTGTTTTCAGCGGACATTACTCGAGTATGAGAAATTTATCTCGTATTCTGGCACGCCAACAATTGTCTGGAGGCGAACTGGTCAGGTCGCCGCTGTTGGAAAAGAATTTTGCATATTAACCGGATGGACAAAGGAGCAGCTATTGGGTAAAAGGACGTTTGTGGTCGAATTGATGGACGACCAATCGGTATTGGAATATTTTGAAGGATTCAGTAAGCTGGCGTTTGGCGACTCGAGGGGCGCAACTATGATGGAGTGTACATTACTTAGTCCGAGTGGGAGGAAGATTCCGACTGCATGCACTTGGACGATTAAGCGCGATGTCTTTGACATTCCCATGATGATTGTCGGGAATTTCTTACCAATTCTGAGTTAGTTCGATCAACGCGTGTTAGCAATATTAGTATTGTATCTTTTGCTACTTGGTATTACTCTTCTGTTCTCTACGTGGTGTCAGGATGTATTATTGGTAACTGATTTCTAAAGCCACATGGGCTCTCCGTTTATTGGCAATATCGTTTGAGATTGATAACTTCGTTTGGATTATTGGTGTATAGCAAATTCATGACTTCAAAGGTTGGGTAATGTTAAATGTTATTTATAATCGGTTCGTAATACAAGGTATGATTTTGGCGGTTGACATCAAAAACATGCTGTCTAATGTCACGCATGCAAATACTGTACATTCATGTGGCATATGCCATCTTATATACAATGTATTTCTATGTACAATAATTTAACTGATTTAAGTAAGCTTATTATTCTCCTTTCGTATCGTCGGGCAGTACTGGAGATTCAGTAAATTCAGTAATGTCACCTCTGTACTCCGTCATTGTGCTCTTCCGAACGACTCCGCCGTCTTTTGCGATAATGTCCTCAACTGTTATACGGCTGTCTGAAAAAATCTTTGTCACAGTTAGCAAACAGGACTAAATCCGAAAAGTGGGACTGACCTTCAAATGATCTGCGATCAGATGCCTGTTATTACATCCGGGACACTTCACAAGCACCGTACCTTGGTGATAGGCCTGATGTGACATGAAGTGACTCGATCTATTCTTGCAGACCTTGCATGTCAACGTGATATTATACGTAGGCCTGTCTATCGCAATCTTAGTCCTTGCCACTTCGCGATATGAAGGATCATGAGGGTGAGAGTGAGAAGGTGAATGTGAATGTGAATGTGAATGACCATCACCGCAAAGCTTGCCATTCGCGTGAGTATGCGTATGTGCTTGCAGAGGACCAGCTGTGTGATTTTGCTGAGTGTTTCTGGATTTGTCTGTAGCGGAGAATTGTTGCTGTTGCTGTCGGTATTGTGTAGGATTCCTAACGACAGACCGAACCTGCCCGGAGACTATACTTGACCGCAGTCCTAGCACCCCTCTAGCTATTCCAGATGTCCTTAATTTCCACATTGTAGTTCTGTTGTTGAATTGTTGAAGAAAGTAAAGTGGATCGAGTATATTCGATTGATGACAGTTCGAACCCATTGCCACTCATACTTCGCGTTTGAGCACTAAATGCGACAGCATGCTATACTTGTGGATGTATATGATTTGTCTGTCGTTCCTCATCTTTCAAATGGGCAAGGGGAAAGTACCCTACCTCAAAAAAGGTAGGGCAAAAGCAGTAACAACGAGCACAATAAAGATGCCCGACTGCAAACACCGAAATCGGCGTCAATTTTACGTATCGTCTTGTTTCTATGGTGCGGGACAGCAAGAACCAACCACTTTTATCACTCCACTTCCAGGACCATCACAACACACCATCCCATCGATGTCCTCTTAAAAATAAATCAGTCTAGATAAATCAGTCTAGATTTATTTTTGTTACTATTTTTTGTAAATGAAAATGAAAAGCTGCCGAGATTTACTCGATTTTGTGAGGGTACTTTTACTATGAGACCGGCAAAATCTGGCACAGGTCACGTAATGCATAAAATTGAACCTACGCAGTTATGCCATAATGCACGCGAAGTTTACGTTAGTTTATAGCCGGACGCGCTGACGCGCCGACGTGTCGAAGGCCAAGATTAAATTGTTATTCACAGAGCGCCATTTACAGTCTTCTCTCAGCAACAGTTGCAATGCCAGCGAAATCTAGAGGCAAATCGCCGAGGCGAATATCTTTGCGATGCGATAGCAGAAAGCAGCGGATGATGATGATAACTTCACCGACGATTTCAATTGCGTCAGTTTCGACGACGCAGTTACTGCCCCGCTGCCAAACTCATTAAGTAATGCATTATCCTCTTTGAAGTATTTTGAAGGAGCAGGAGCTCATTTGTCACGCACATATGGCGGAGATTCCGCGTACGCAGAAACGCAAATATAGGCAGCGAGCTCCCAAGGGCAATAAGCTGATCACAGGCTACTTTGGTACACAGTCCTCGTGTAAGCACGCTCGCATTTAGACACGATGCTGATTACCATTGGGACATCGCGGATTGAAACCGGACGCAGTTAAGAAGGTCTACCGTGTCTCCAATGGCGAGGAGATAGTCTGGATAAAAAAGTTGACGCTTTCTGTCACGGATCCGATGCTCACGACTGATGTCAGTGACTGTCATTTTTATAAAAAAATGAGCCACGAAGAATACACAGCAATTATCGACAGTGCATTTGGATATCTCTCGGATAAAAGTCTGATGGAATTTGGGAAACTCCAAGTCCGCGCCATAATAGCATATTTTCAAGGTCTGCAGGCCGGTCAGTCGAGGCGTAAGATTTCGACAACAATCAGCAGTGTCTCATTTCTTCGTGGTCCATATATGGCAAAAGTGATTCGCAACTGGGGAAAGCATTTCCAGACTATGCGTACTCTTCCATCAGGGGCTCAACTAGGTCGCGGCCGCAAGATCAAGTCCCTCTTGGCGGATCAGGACGTCGCCGCCGAATGTCAAACATTTTTCCGATCAGTTCCACCTCCTCAGAGATCTGTCCATCGTCTCAAGATCCACATTGAAATGAGATCTACCCAAAGTACTTGGGCATCCTGGACCGTCTCATAATTTCGGAGAAGACTTGCCATCGGTATTTGAGTGCCTGGGGATTCCACAAAAGGGCCCATCAGCAAGACGTCTATTATGAGCCATGAACGCGATGATGTGAAGGATTATCGTAATCAATGGTCAAAACTTATTATGGAATGGCGCTCGAAAATGCGCGAATATGATCAGGACGGGAAAGGGCATCTGCCGACTCTTCCCGACGGGGAGAAGGAAATCGTCCTCGTGACTCACGATGAGTGCTGGTTTAATTCGAACGACGACGCGAATTTTCAGTGGATTGAGGATGGTGAGACAGTTCTCAAGAAGAAGGGTCAAGGTCAAGGTCAAGGTCTAATGGTCTGATTTTTTCTGTGCTTGTCATGGTCCGATCCGGTTTGGAGACGATGAGGCTCTTCAGATCATGCTTCCAGGAAAGAATCGCGAGGGCTGGTGGAGGTCTGAGAACATGGTTTGTCAGCTACAGAAAACAATCGCATTGCTTGAAAAGCAACATCCCAACTGTATCGGTCTCTTCCTATTTGACCAATCGTCGAATCATCAAGCCATGCCGGCAGATGGCCTGCTGGCACACAGACTTAACGTCGGCGACATGAAACCGGAACCCACACGAGATGGCTGGTTTGTGGGCCCCGGTGGTGAGGTCGTCGTTCAGCCGATGGTCTATGGCGAGAACCACATCCTTGAAACGAAGAGAGGCATTAGTAAAAAGGGCCTCAAAGCAATTTTGCTGGAAAGGGACCTGTGGAAGGAGGGGCTGCGCAAGTCTTGCGGGAATGAATCAAACGCAGAGAACAGGTTCTGTGCTGTTCATGTCCTTGCGAATCAGCCAGACTTCCGAGCCCAGAAATCTAGTATTGAAGAAGTTGTAGTGGGATCTGGGCATATGTTCTCGTTATATCCGAAGTTTCACTGCGAGTGCAATTTTATAGAGCGAGTCTGGGGTGAGGCCAAAAGAGCCGCCAGGGCTGAATGCGACTATTCTTTCCGTTCGCTGCAAACGGATTCCAAAAATCTTGAGCAGTATTCGGGTTCAGAATGTCGTGGCTATGCGCGGAAGGCATGGCGGTACATAGAGTGCTACTCTCGTGGCTTTGAGGGTCAATCTGCGGCTTTCGTAGTAAAAAAATATAAATCACATCGAAGACTACCGGAGTCATTGGAACTAGAATGAGTTTGTACTTTAGCATCAGTTTTATAGTAGTAGTATTGTCATTAGCTAGAGTCTATTCCGGGTGACCATATAAAGTATTAGGAGCCATCTTATGCTTGCTATATGGCTTTTATAGGCAATGCATTGTGCATTTACGTAAGGGTTAGGGCTGATCAAAATTTGGCACTTTCGACCACAGTGGCCGGTTCTTGCTGTGCAGCACCATATGCTGCCGCACCATATGCTGTCGGGACGCCTCATCGAGAATCGAGGTCTTTTCACTTTCGCAAACTCACTTTCGACTTTACAGCAATTATCTGGAATTATCTGGAATTAGCGGATTCTTTGGGGTCAGATGCACCGTCCATCGATTCCGCGAACGTTCTCAACTGCTTTGGTAAAGGCATGTTTGCTGTTATCCGCGAATCTGCCATTCCTACACTCGTACCCAGTTCTGAAAAACGGGAATTATTTGTACAAGAGAGATCACGATGACGACGTCAATTATGAGGATATGGTTGGGCCGAAGTTTTGGATTTTTATGTCAATATCGGTGACCCTTGTGCTGTTAGGTGGTATCTTTGCAGGTATGTCATCGATTCCGTTGCATATTGGCTGAACAACGCCAGCTAACGTTCTCAGGTCTTACTCTTGGTCTTATGGGACAAGATGAGGTTTATGTATGCTATTACTTGTTTTGGACAAGTACACAACTAACACGCCAGTTAGCTACAAGTGATCGAGCAGACTGGAAGTCTGACAGAGCGCAAGAACGCTGGCAAAGTCCTGAGACTCCTCAAGAAAGGCAAGCACTGGGTCCTTGTTACAATGCTACTCAGCAACGTCATCACCAACGAGACTTTGCCAATTGTTTTGGACCGCTGTCTAGGTGGTGGATGGCCCGCTGTAGTGTCCTCGACGATCCTTATTGTCATTTTCGGTGAAGTTATCCCCCAGTCCGTGTCTGTCCGGTTTGGGCTTGCCATTGGCGCCATCTTCGCCCCATTTGTGCAACTGTTGATGTATGCGATGTATCCTGTCGCGTATCCTACGGCACTCTTACTGGATCATGTTCTGGGAGAAGGTAGTATATTGATTTGAGATTTTAATGCGTTCTCTAATTGACATAGACCACGGAACCGTGTATCGCAAGGCGCAACTGAAGACACTGGTTACTCTGCATAGATCCATGGGTGTCGAGCGTCTGAACAGGGACGAGGTCACAATTATTTCCGCGGTCTTGGACCTTAACGAGAAACCAGTAGGTAACATAATGACTCCGATACAAGACGTTTACACGATGAGCGCAGACCGCATTCTCGACGAGGAGGCCGTTGAGGAGATCTTGAAAGCAGGCTACAGTCGTATTCCTATTCACACGCCAAACGAGCCTTATAATTTCATCGGCATGCTGCTCGTCCGGATTCTGATCTCTTACGACCCAGAGGACGCGCAGCCTGTGTCTACATTCCCGCTTGCGACACTACCGGAGACCAAGCCCGATACGACGTGCTTGAATGTGCTGAATTACTTCCAAGAGGGCAAGTCCCATATGATGCTGGTATCTGCCAGTCCCGGTGAGGCATACGGCGCGCTAGGTGTTGTCACCCTAGAGGACGTCATCGAGGAACTTATCGGCGAGGAAATCGTCGATGAGTCGGACGTGTATGTCGATATCTCTCAAGGTATTCGTCGCAAATACGTCTCGCCGTTGACCCGCCGAACGTTACCCGCACAGTTCGTCGCCCATCATGTCGTGCCCTACGGCGAGGGTACCCAACCCATTCCGAAATTGAGTATGGAAAACTACAACGGCCAAGCTACTAGCACGGCGCACCGAAATAACCTCGGAACGACCGTGTATGGGTCAAGTACTCCTACTGCCCCAAAAGTCGAACCGTTAAACCTCGCGTTACGACCAAAGGAAACGAGTAATGCCAAAGTTACGATTAAGAGAGGTGCAATGGAGGATTATGTCCGGCGCACGTCGATGGATACACGGAGCACGCCTTCGGCACCACCTAATGGTTCGGCTGTGAGTAGCGTTGATGCAAAGTACGGGCTACCGCATACTGGTGCTGATTTTGGCACCATTCATGCATCGGAACATGCAGCACTGCTAGACGGACCACCACCCTCTGCCGCACAAGAGGAGCGTCCGAATTCGTACGTCGGTGGAAGCTTCAAGACGAAAACCAAGCAACGACGGCCTTCATCTATCGAGCTAGACTCGATCGCTCGCAATGATTTATTCGACGATGCTAACGTGTGCAACATTGCCCACCACGACGACAGTGGGGCAAAGACTCCTGGTTCGGCGATAAGCGAGGCTGAAAGTGTAACATCAAGCACAAGGTTACTAGACAACCAACAAGATCAGCGGGGTGAATTCCACGCGAGTGGGATTATCGAGAGTGTCAGAGAAGTGCGCGGGTATCAAAAGACGATTATCGAGGCGACGCCGATGTCGGATGATGAAGTGGAGTCTGATATTGAAGAGGATCAGTCAGATTCTAATTCTTCACATGGAAGTCATTCCATTCGAGGCGAGTTCACTCCGGATTTAGAACGAGGACGGTCGGAGAGTGCTAAGAGTGACCGGAAAAAGAAAATGGTGGAGAGAAAGGGGGGTAATAGTGCTGGGCGGTCGTTATCATTCAGAAATGGCAGTTTCTTTTCAGATCGTGGGTTCAGACCATTAGGCGGTAGTTAACACCAATTGCATACACCTCAGATAATGAGTTTTGGCGCCTGTTTGAAGGGATTTTCGAGATTGCAACCTGAAGTTTCGATAATGGACACAAAGGAGGACTATAAATGGCACGATAAGATACAATTAATTTACCATACATATACTCCAAAACACTCTCCTAAATCATCATACACAAATTCTAGTCAAAACAAACCTAACGTGTCAATCATGTCAAATACGAATAAGACCATATCCATGCTTGCTGTGGGTCATGTAAACCATTTGCGTTCCCTTCTATTGCTAATCCATCTGACCCCTGGCTAAACATGACTACTATTATGTCAGTACGATTTTAGTCTAAAGATTACACTTCGGATAACTCGCCTCGTTCGAGATTTAATAACGACTCATTAAACGTCTGATTCTCGACGGCATCGAGAGTTGGTGGCGATTTTCCAGTCGCAGAATCACGCCCGTTCAGATGATAGCTCAGTCTCGTAAGCATAACTGCCGCGCTGCGATCATCGTCATCTTTGGCAACACTCTCCATGCTGTCGGTATTCTCGTGATTATGATCCGCATACGGCCCGCCGGATAATATTTTCTCCATTTCTTTTTGGACTACCACACGCGCGAGGTTCTCGAGGATGCGGAAACCTTGATCCGCAACTATGATTTTCACTTTCAGAGCTTTCTGCATTTGAATGATTCTGCTTAGTCCGCGTTTCGATTCCAATGCGCGTTGGCTCAGCGGCTCGCTGGATCCAAATAAACTGAGCAGAACACCGGCAGTGAAAAGCTGGATTCCTACGAAGGCCACACCATGGCCGTACTGGACTTTTGTAAATGCGGAATGACTAGCCAAGCGCGAGGTACGCAAGGCAGCCTGCCAGCAGGCATTCGCGGACTGCGAAAACGGGTCCGGAGATGACAGGTTCCAGAGAGGGGATTGCGGCGGGTGTTGGAACGCTAGTAGCGGACGGTGGAGAATGATCATTGCATTGTCGAACTGGACTTGCAAGAGCACGGCTTGGATACTGAAGATCTCTCGCTTGATTCTCGCTCTGCGAGCTTTGACGGACACGGAATCACCGTTGGCGTCATCGTTGTCGGGTAAGATGATGTCGTCTTCGTCCTCGCTGTCGGTCGACTCGTTGGGCGTGTGAGACCCATCGTCGCGAAGTTTGAGCACATCCGGAACTTGGTCGTACCATTGTTTGAGCTTCACCTCTAGGTATTGAATGGTCGACACTAAATAGTCTACATTCAAGTGAGACGCCGGAGCAGATAGATCGGACTCAGATTCAGTGCACTCGAACTTCTTGGCATGTTTGGCAATACCACGTGGGCCTTGTCGGTAGAGCTTAGATATAATTTCCCCTAGTATGATGTAAAACTGCAATTTGCAGACCTGGTACGTCAGCAGCGTCGCCGGTTCATGTCCAGCAAACTCCTTGACGTCGTCTTCGACCATTAGATATGACGACTTGCCGTGGGACGGGTACGCGTTCGCGACCGTGGGCAGCTCCACATCACAGTCGTCGTCATGAATACCGAGAGGTCGACCGTACGACATGGCGGCAAACCTGTCATAGTTGTACAATGCCCAAAACACTCGCCGTCTCAATTGGCGCTTTTCTTCTTTCAGTCCAAAATCTTCGCGATGAAGACCTATTGCCTGAGCGGATTTCAACCCGCTTCCAAATATGCTCCACGCGAGGTTGGGGTCGCCGTGATATAAACAGAAGCTGCCGAGCAGGATGCAAGTCTGCACAGTCGATAGCGTGCAGCACGATAACGTGTCTAGAAGATGCTTGCGAGAGAGTGCAATTAGCTGTGCCATTGCTTTCTCTAGATCGAAGGTAGCCTTTAGCGATCCTGGTGATCGAAGTTGCAAGTATTCTTCGTAAAATTTCCCTAACCGCTTCCGTCGACCGGGATGCACGACAATATAGCGACCACCGAGCACTATAACCATGATCAAAAGAATCGCAAATGTAAAGTCTTCGTCCGTATCAGGGACTCCCAATGGGTCGGCTTCATATGCCGTAATGAGGACATTGTATTGCTCGAGGAACTGGCCTTCGTGGACCACAAACAGAAACCACTGGACTGAGTTGAAATAGACTGCAATTGCATAGTCCATGATCGGCCGTGGAGGTAGATGTGCTAATATGGAGGACGTGCTAGAGCGGGTGTGGGTCCAGGGAAGGGACGAATGACGTTCACCATCGGAGGCGGCAGAACTATTTGATGGAACAGACGCCGAACAGGGGGTACCCGCCGGACTTAGCGGGCGCCTATTTAGAAGAGCATCTATTCCGGAATTTGCAGTTATCTGGGACAAGTAGGGCAACGACGAGTCTGATTTGTGAGTATATTGCACCTCCTGGGTGATTGTAGACGGCACAGCCTTGTCCGGATAGCCATACAGGTGCACGTGGGCTCGTGACGAAGGAAAGCTGAACGTTATCGCACTCAGATCGTCGGGAGTGCGAAACAGGGACGACCGGGGCTCATCGCTCGCACCTGAGCCATATGTGGTGCTGTCTGCAGGCTCTGGATAAAGCAGCCGCCGTAGCTTGACTGGTCGCGAGTCTTGCAATTCTTGAGATATGATTGTACTGAAGAGTTAGCTATTAGCACATATAGTATTACATATATGTATCTGACAACTCACCTCTGTGGGGGTGGTAGCCCAATCGACATGGACTCAGTGAGAGATGCTAGTGGAGGGAGTCCGATGGTCGATGTCGTCGAAGCGGAGATGTATTTGCTGTTACTCTGCACACTCTGCGTGCTCTGCGAAGCTGGACTGCTGGCGGCCTCCGTCTTCTTGACTTCCGTCGGTCCGTCTGGTCGACTGACGCAGACGACGTTAGCGCGTACGCAGAGTGCACATGGACGATAACTGTCGCACTGCGCCTGTCAGTCCATTACACCAAAATGCGCGTGGAGAGATATTCTTACTTTTAATTTCTGCTTCCGGCAGCGGACGCATGCTCGCGCGGTTCTCTTCGTAGTTCCGGTGGGGTTTTGCGTGGACTTGTCATCTGTGTTGGATGACGCTGAAGCGTTTGCGGACTCGTAGACAAAGATGTCGGACTTTGGTCCAGACGCAGACGGCTGCCGGGTGATCATGATATAGTTGACTGTGAGCAACGTTGGTGATGGTGGAGTGTGGATTATGGCGAGCTACTGCATGACTTTGATTGAGCCGTGATTCAATGCGGCCGCGCCGCCGGATGCTTTGGGTGTCTGTTGGCCCACACAAACTGATTTTGCCGGCTCAGGGTGCGGGGTATGGCATGGCAGGGTAACCCATGACTGGGCCAGACTATGCTCAGCATCGAGAGACCTGATGATACTCATTGTAATTTGTGTAAATATTCATTACAAAATACTGGAAAGTAATCCACACAGTATCGAGACCAGTTGCTAGTGTCATCCCCCATGGGCTAATTTGGAGGCGTGTTTGCAGCTAATAAAGACTGCCTTCCGAACTGCTTGGTGATCTTCAAACATCCTCGAGAACGGCATTTCTCTAACAAGGATTCCCCAGAATGCCAGCATATACTCGTGAAAGAGTCTGCGACTTCTGCAGCCAGTGCCCTAACACGCGACGGTTGCTGCCGACCATAGGATGTCGTGCAACAAGTGAAATCCTGCTATCACTTGATGGACATGTCAGGCAACCAGAAAAGCAGTCATGTTATCTTAACGACGGGTTTTGGTAAGGCAATCAACTCCTCCTTGCCCTGCGCAGCCAGCATCCGTTTCTCACTGGGGTAAGATGTCGCCGACCGGAACTTCTCCGTACCCATGTTGTCGGCCACCTCGCGGACAAACACCTCCCCGCATCCGGTGAAAAATATGACATCAAAGCACTTGCTCTCTATCACGCCGCAAGATCAATAGCATATCTCTGCCGACGACACCATATCGGCCGATCGACTGTACGTCAAGCCGTTGTATCGTACATCTCGCCGTGCGACAGATATCCAAACTGTCGGAAACCACCAAGCTAAGTAACTGACTACGAGTTGATATTATCATCTTCATTGTACTTCCCCCAAGCGGTTGCGACACTAGCAAATGATTAGCTGGCGGCCGGTTCTGGCTGCCGGGACATAATATCGCACTTAACTGATGCGACAAGGCTGCTGCATGCTGACGACCTACTGCGTAGATTCTGTGGTGAGCAGACTTAATTAGACAAGTTAGTAACGATTGGCGAAAATACTATAATACGACGTATATGTAGCGTTCTCATGGGGGTTCAGTGGTCCCTGCCGAGGATTCGAGCCATGGGTTTATGAATGGTGGTTGACGGATAGTTTCCCAGAAACCTTTCAATTTCGGCTGCATAGAATATCAGAAGCACATAGAATTGACTCTCTAGATGAGCAACAATATATGTCACATTTTGCAATCCGACTTGAAGATAGGTAGCTAGCAGTGCGCGTAAAAAAGAATTGGGTTCTGCACTAAAGCTGAAGCACTGGCGCGCTCCGCCGGAGCTTGCCTTTTTCGGATAAGCTACTGCGAAAAACGAACTCAATACTCAGCCGCACCAAACCAATTACCGCGCATATGGCCGGCAAGATTCCATTAATACTAAACCATCGGTATTATGATGCTAGTCCTTCTTTCAGCGGCAATATTTGACTTGCGCAAGTGTACAGATTGTTATAACCCAACTGAATCCTGATATAACAGGATAACTCTGCAGTCCCAAAGGCTCAAGCCGCGTGGAGTGCGGCACACTTAACCCGATATACAGTGACAGGACGGAGATGTGGGTTGACTATCATGATTCAGATCATCCGTCATCAGCAAGCAATGCAGGATAACCGATGTGTCTTTTGAATTATTTTATTCTTCATTACTGCTGCAAAATGCATCTTTTATGCGGCTGCTGGGCTTGCAAAATGGCGTCACGACTGATGCGGCGCTAAATGCCTATCTAAACCCTGTGGCGTTTAGAACTACAAATGTATATACTTTGCGGCTTTAAGCTGAAAGTGCACTAGAACAATGTTCCGAAGCGGCACCCGTCGCGTAACCGTCTAGTTTCTGACGCATAGCACGACAAAGTATTTTGTCGAAATTAGACAGCGACACAGACGAATCAATCAATCATCACTGAACCGAAATTGCCATGTCGAGAGAACTGGCTCGTCCGGCACTGTTCTTTGTGCACAATGCCAGCGTCAAGTCATGTCTCCGCGCTCAGCAATCGCTAGTCCGGTCATGTCCGCCGCCTCCTCGCCAGCTCGCAGGGCCTTTCCGAGTCTCTGGCTTTTTCCAGAAAACAGCGCCATGGCTTCTCGGACGCCAATCGGCGACTTCAATATCGAAAGGCCCATCATTATTTAGTGGTCTGTCAGAGTCTGCTAAGCGACTGTTCTCGTCGAGTGCTTCCCCGCGGGTGGCGGAGCTTGACATTGGAAATAATGGATTTCTGCTACGGCCGCGACGGGTTATCACGGACAAGAGAGTCGGGTTTTGGCTTGTCGGCTCCGCTACTCTGGTTTTTGGCATTGTTGTTCTTGGTGGGCTTACCAGGCTCACTGAATCCGGTCTGTCAATCACCGAATGGAAGCCCGTCACGGGGTCTATCCCACCCTTGACACAGGGAGATTGGGAAGCGCAATTCGAGAAATACAAAGAGTCGCCCGAGTTTAAGCTTCTCAACTCTAACATGACCTTGGAAGAGTTCAAGTTCATATTCTTTATGGAGTGGGCTCATCGGCTATGGGGTCGGGTGATCGGGTTGTCTTTTGTTCTTCCTGGGCTGTATTTCATCTTGCGGAAAAAGACGAGTCCGCGAGTTAGTAGACGCATTTTTGGAATTGCGCTGTTGATTGGGTTTCAGGGCTTCATTGGCTGGTGGATGGTCAAGTCCGGTTTGAGTGATCATTTCTTGAAGGACAACATCGAGGAGGGCAAATACAAAGACAGTCATCCCCGCGTGTCTCAGTACCGGTTGGCGACCCACTTGGGATTAGCATTTGCTGTGTATCTGTCCATGCTTTGGACCGGATTGGAAGCATTGAAGGAGAATCGATGGATCAAGGAGCCCAAACAAGCCCTACGCAATATATCTATGCTAAGCAATCCGGTTTTGAAGCCCTACAAGTATGCTGCTGCTGGATTACTTGGGCTTGTCTTTTTGACAGCAATGTCTGGTAAGTCGATGCTTGTCCCTATGTAGTCAGATACGGAATACTGAACGATTTCCAGGTGCGTTCGTTGCTGGTCTCGACGCGGGCTTAATTTACAACGAGTTCCCTTACATGGGCGAAGGTTTCATCCCTCCTAGATCTGAATTATTTTCTTCCTTTTACGCACGTAGAAAAGACGATTCTGATTTGATCTGGCGCAACATGCTGGAGAATCCCGTCACCGTCCAGCTGATCCACCGCATCATGGCCACCACATCTTTTGCCGCTATCGTGGGTTTCCATTTCCTTTCCAGCAGACTCTACCGCAAAACCCTGATCCCGCGGATCATCTACCGTGGCTCTCACGGCGTGGTGGGGTTCGCGGTTTTGCAAGTCGCGCTCGGCATTACCACACTTTTGTACTTGGTTCCGACCCCGATTGCAGCTTCGCATCAGGCAGGTAGTCTTGCACTTTTGACTTCGGTTCTGATTCTTTGTATGAGGTTGCGTCGGCCTCGCGGTGCTATTCAAGCATTGCTAGGCACGCTTGCCCAGACAAAATAGATTTGTCCTACAGAATATAATGGTAAGTATGTGTGTGGAGTTAATATGGATTTGTATATAATGGCATTGTAAGATACTCATAATTAAATGCCTCTATTATCTTAAGTATATATAACAATTAAGTTAACTTAGTTGGTTTTGGTTCAATTTTAATGGCCAGGGTACAAAATCGCGGAATTCGCGTCACTTGATTGCACGGCCACAATCGGAGTGGGCAGAGTGGGAGACGGCGATGTGGCTAGTAAGAAGAGAATGTGTGTGGCTGGTTGTTTGTGTGTGGCCGCCCTTTGTTTACCCCTGCCTGAACGGGTAGACGTGTTCCACAAACTCCTATTTTCGCAGTGATCATCAGCCCATTGTACTACGTTGCCCACTTTTCGATCTGTAGTAACTCGTGCACGTTTGCAAGCCTTGACTGTTTGATTTTCGTCGACAATTCCACAAAGATCCCGTTGTCAAGAGATATTGGTATCCGCTAAGTTTTTGAGGCGATATTGGTGATTCCCCTGGATTCGGCTGCGAATCAGTACACTTTTGATTACGGATTTATACGCGCACGGCAAGCGCGATTTATAGAGGACTAGTAGTTCAAGATGGTTGAGCTTTCGGATTTCCAGAAGTTAGAAAAGATCGGTGAAGGTAAGCTACCTACTAGACACTACAGAATGCAACGGCTGACAACTTGTTATCAAGGAACTTACGGTGTGGTGTACAAGGCCCGCGACACTACAAACAACAACCGGGTAGTCGCATTGAAAAAGATTCGGTTGGAAGCTGAGGACGAGGGCGTTCCATCTACAGCCATTCGAGAAATCTCGCTGCTCAAGGAAATGCGAAACGAAAATATCGTGTCGCTATTCAACATTGTTCACGCCGACAATCACAAGCTGTACTTGGTGTTCGAGTTCCTTGATATGGATTTGAAAAAGTACATGGAAGCTATCCCACAGAACGTCGGTCTTGGGGCAGATATGATTAAAAGATTCATGTCGCAGCTGGTGCAAGGCACGAATTACTGTCACGCACACAGAATCTTACATCGAGACCTCAAACCCCAGAACCTGCTGATCGACAAGGAAGGAAACCTGAAGCTTGCGGATTTTGGTCTCGCCAGAGCGTTCGGAGTTCCTCTGCGAGTCTACACGCACGAGGTTGTCACGCTGTGGTATCGCTCGCCCGAGATCCTGCTCGGCGGCCGCCAATACTCAACTGGCGTCGATATTTGGTCAATTGGCTGCATTTTCGCAGAAATGGTTACGCGCAAGCCGTTGTTCCCTGGCGACTCGGAAATTGACGAGATTTTCAAGATTTTCAGACTGCTCGGCACGCCAGATGAGGATCTCTGGCCCGGCGTGTCGCTGCTCCCGGATTTCAAGACCACGTTCCCGCAGTGGAGTCGCAAGGATTTAGCGAAGCATATCGCAGCACTTGATCAAGATGGCATTGATCTTTTAGAATCTTTCCTGGTGTACGACCCTTCATGCCGAATTTCAGCCAAACGCGCCCTGCAGCACCCTTACTTCGTCCCCAAGGTGCAGCAGGGAATCAAATACCCGCACATGACAAACCAGCCACAAGTGTCCAAGAGTATCAAAACGCGAGCGTGAGCATCTAATTGTATTAGTTATGGAGAATCGTGTTTATTTGTTTGTTTTATTCGCTTCGAGATATGGCATATACAAATAAGCAGATGCCAGTCACAGGTAATGTCTAAGCTCAGAATGCTTTATGCTTTATGTTATAAATTATATGGGTCTATTGTCTTTTATGTTTTGATGGGTTTATATTATCCGCCAAAATGGTTTATTGTCATATGTTTGTCAATGCTAAATATCCCCTATGTATTCCATCAAATCCATCTATACGCCTCCGAGTATCAAATCATACCAGCTGTAAGTAATAGCTATAGATAGATACTACTTGTGTTTGTATAAGTCTTGTGCGGAAAGCTTCGAAGTGAACTTTGGCAACTTCATGCCATAGATTCGAGTTGATCTATTGCCGTCTTCCTGCATCTGCAGTCTACGAGCGAATTCCTCATCACTTCGTCGCATCCTCGCCAGTTCCCGCTCTTCCTTGTTCTGCAATTTCCGAGCCAACTCTTCGTCTTTCGTGTGAGCTTCGTTCTCTCGCGCGGCCAGCAACTTCGCGTAGTTTTCACCCTCTCTTTCCATTCTAAATCTCTCTTTATCAGCTTTAGCGTGCTCTTTCTCTTGCAGTGTTCTCGCAAACTCCTCGTTCTTTCGCAACTCCTCACGAGCTTTAGCATTGGCCTTGGCCTGCTCGCGCTTCTTCTGGGCGTCAGCTTCAGCTCGGACGCGAACTTTCTCGCGCTCGGCACGTTCGGCCGACTCCAAGTCCTTCTTCATCCGTTTCTCGCGCGACGTCATTCTCCGCGCACGTTCATTCGCAGCCGCAATCATAAACACAGACAGCAGCAAACTCGCCTCAAAGCCTTTCCTATCAACATCGACATCCAGCAACCGAATGTTATCTTCGATAAGCACAATCTCGTTATTCCTTTCGTCCGACGTACTCGGTGGTGCGGCGCTGGGGTATAATAGCTTGTCGAGATTGTAGATGTATAGTTTCGCGACAGTGATACGGGTGAATTTGGATGCTGGGTCCACAAAGTTGCATTTTCCGGACATGCTTGCTGGCCCGCCGAATGAGGATGAGATGTCAATGTCGTTCCATACGAATGTGTACTTCTTTGTCGTGACCGAAGGAGGCGGTATATAGGCGAATGCGAAGCCGGCGGGACAGGCGTGGTGGCGGAGAGAGTCGTAGAGAGCCGAACTGTTCTGGTTCAAGAATTGTCCGAGCATAGTCGAGACGGGATGCGCCGTTGTCGGGTTGTAAAGCATAATTTTACCGAGCTCGTGTGGAATTGGCTTTGGGTTAAAAAACCTGGCCGCGAGAGATTTCTTGGGCGGATTGGATGGTTCGCCAGAAGCGACGGCTTCTACACCGTTGTGGCACGGTGGCCGACGGGGGAAGAAAAGCTCTTGTTGTAGCTCATAGTCGCCTATTGCAGTTTCGCAGTATGAATCATAGATTTGATGTGCAACACTCAGTGTTGGAAGCAGTTCGGAGTCGGTGGGCTCGGATGATACCGTCGCTTCGTCTCGAGACTTGATCCGATACTGCACCAATGGTGCAAGCTCTCGGTGTAAAGGATTGTGATAAAAGACTTCGATCTCGGTGTGGTTTGGGACAAGCACAAATTCTAGAGATCGTTAGCTGGTAGGCAACCAGATCAATGACGCTGCGACGTTCTGTGTCGTGGATACTAACTTGGGACATCGGTGTCGGCGACTCTCATGCTGTCTCTTATAGATAGTGTCCAAGACGTAATAGGAAGCTGCCGGACAATGAATACTAAGAGTATCCAACTTCAAAATTGAGAAATGAGAACGAGCGAGACGGGAACTAGAAGTAGGGGATGCACACGACGACACGCGTCTACGTTTCGTGGCGGTGTAAACTTTGTCAGTCACTACGCCATGGTCTCAGTCACAACCATTCCTGATCATTCTATTCGGATCCGTAGGTAGCTTGTACTCTTGTTCAAGTGCCGAGTATGACAACTCTGCCCGTGGATATCAGTTGGGGATATATGCAAGCTGAAGTGTAACAAAGCGATGAGGTGTTAAATTTTATACGAATGTTTGGCGTACTATCGCGATTGCAATCGCGGGTACGGGGCTCGTTATCGTGACAGCTAGCACCAGGTTTGCTGTGATCTGGGCTATATCCATGGCGTTAAAATGGTAATGGTAGAGTCTGAAGAGCACTCGATATCACGGCAACGTCATCATCTAAGAATAGTTCTTTATGGGAAACTCGGTCTCATTTTCTCGCAATCATGCTCTTGATAGCTTATACCTGACGGCTGACATATCTTCAATATTTCAGTCTTACATAATCTCTACAGACATTGGGAATTGTACTCATACACTTCCAGCCTTCATTGTAATGACTTTACCTCGCTTTCTTTCTTTGGAACAGGTAGTCTATGCGAAATTTTACAAAATAGTCCCGAAACCCAACGAAGAGCGAGAAATGAATAGACAAATTGAAGAAAGAAAGAGAGCAAGAATGAATACTGCTAATTTGACTGTAAGCCAGTTAATAATTACAAAAGAGATCGTTACATTTTTGTTCGGTTAAATGTACAAATTAACGCACAATCTAACTTTGCCTCTTTGATACAAAGGGCAGGTTTTGTCAACGGCTTTACAATAACGTTCCTTGTGGCCCAATGGCAAGGCGTCCGCCTACGATACAATTTTAGTAAGTAGCGGGAGATTCCAGGTTCGACCCCTGGCAGGGAAGAAATTCCGGGTTTAAATCCCGGCAACCGCAGTTGTTTTTTTGTATGCGTTGGCATTGGCATGCATTTTGCACTTAGTTGAATTTAAGTGGAATTAGATTTGTTGGTGGAACGAGCCAGTATTTGCAAACAACTTTAACGACCTTTCGGCCAAAGAATACCGGCTAGTCGGCATAGATTGTGGTTGTTGAGACTACGACAGTATCTGGGTTCATTCGCAAGCCGCCCGATATAGCTTCGCCGTGTGCGCAAGACGGCAGAGGAGATAATGACGGCGATGAGCAGCGCGGCACTCATACGATTGGGATATGTGGGGAATGCTGTCGCAATTAAAGAGTAGCACCAAACCTCATCAGACGGAACCTTTTCCCTGATCGATGTTAACCAGTGATTAGTGATTATAGGCATCGCGAAAAGGTTGGAATATTACAACAGACCATAAGGCCAAATAGTCCACGTTATATAATCTCTCTACAAGACTAATGGTGGTTGGGATTTGACAAACATTCTGTACAGCTTCACGCGAACTAACGTATTTGCAATGATTATCAGACTAATTTTACTCGTCCGCCGGCGGAAATGAGTTATACGAATAGCAACGAGCATTGGCTGTGAAAAGAGCAACTCCGCAATCTAATATATATTAGCAACTCTTGCGATTTCCGTCTTCTTTCGTAATGCTGGGCCTTTGCCGTAAAGCCATCACTTGATTGAAAATGATCCTTGAGCCCGCATCACATCACCCAACCTCTTTGACAACTCAAATTCCATACGCTCCCCTGGAACAGGGCCGCTGAGGATGGCATTCATGGTATCAGAGCCGGGAGGGATGTCCTCATCAAATATTGGCTCGCCTGCCGCTCTCATATTGGCCAGAACTGCTTGTTGGAAGTGCCAAAAGAGAACATTGTCATTAACGTGGTGCGGCTGTCCAGGGTCCCTGCATACAGGATCCAGCTGTCGCCCTGCAAGACCTAAGCTATCATCAAGGAAGCAGACTATGCGGTAGTCATCCTATATGAAGTTAGAGTTCTTAATATGGCAATGTGGGTTAAAGTTGACTCATATGTTCGGGTTGATTGAAATTTCATATTGGTCAAACAGATCGTGTTCAGCCTTTGGAGCAGAAGTCCATTCTGAGGAGAATTTACACTACCATCACGTTCGTCTAGAACGGTTAATTCCGCGAAATTGTAATTTTGAAATATAGACTCGAGAGCCACAGGAAAAGTGTGCGCTGCTTCATATTTTGTCCAGCGCTGCAGAACGAGCTCACGTTGTGTCATAGCAAGCCCGGTAATTACGCATCTCCGATCACGGTCTCACTGCAGCCAGAAATGACTTGACTCTACCTGATGAAGAGAGAGAAGACATGGCAGAAGAAGATCGTTGGTAGTACGGCGCGTCTGTAACTGCTAAATATCCTTGCTAAGATGTAGATTTACATATTCTAAACTTTCCGCACCAAATTATACTTACCATCACTCTCAACTTCATACTCCCCAGGCAGTAAAGAATCTTGAGTTCGCTGAATTTGTATACGGCCATCATTGATCCTATACACACGAAGAGGAGAGTCATGCGTAATCAGCACGTCCAACGAGTCTAGAAACGCCATTTTCGTTAAAGTTGGGTTTGTGAAACCGCCTCCAATGCTGACTGTAGGAACCGAGGCAAGGTACATGAAGACGTCCCGTCCAGAGCTTCTATTTGCTGGCATGACTATAGATACGATCCTAACCGAACTAGCAATATATGCAGTGTTGCTGTGAGGCAGTTGAATTGAGAAAAACAAACGAGCGGCTTAAAATTATTGTTTGAGAGCCGTCGGAGAGTCCTATGGGTGCATACCGAAACCCAAAACACTTTATTATGACATAATTGAACTTTACTTTATGTGTATATGTAACTGTTATGTATTATCTAATCGACGAAGTTAACCTTGCGATCATGAGCACAATTCTAAGATAATCTTCATCAATCCTCTTCCTCAGGCATGTATTGCTCTGTCTCATTATAGTCGCTGAAGACCATCGTTACAGGTATGAATTTCTCGTTTGGACAACAGTCTTTTGCAATCAATATTGGTGTACGATTTGAAAGATAATGAAGAAATCGCTCGGCAATTTCGATTGACTCTTATGCAGGCACGAAGACTGCAAGTGCGACAGATTGCAATTAAATTAGTGGTACGCTGTGCAGAAAATCCGGTTCCAGTGTGACCACCCGAAAACTAGTTTCAGTTTCAATTTTTAGATTAGCACATCTGAAATTTCTACATAAGCTGGTAACGTCGGACATATAATAAAGTCGCTATCACTTGACCGCCAGCAACTGTCAATATATGATCTCGGACTTTCGTTAATATTGAGTCGAGGTGAACTGCATTAATTTGTTATATACCGAGACTGAGATTGACACCGTGCATAGCCTTAGTGGCCCTAGTCCGAGAGATACGCTTGTGTCTGCACCGCTCAAGGTTAATTCAATGTCCACGACATCATGTCCTTGGTTGGATTACCCATTTAGTTAACTAACAACCTACTCGCAATATCTCATCTCCTGAGCCCATGAATGACAAATGTGGCACGTGCACATAATCCCATAATGGACCCTGTCGACCGCACGCTCTCTCTTCTAGTAACTGGCGGTGCTGGCTGTATTGGCATTGCCAGCGGTAATGTACTTGCTTCATCGTCAACCGGAGGTGTCAATACATGTACTGGATATGTCAATTCCTGTCGGCAGTGATGAGGTTCGCTTTGTTCCGATCGTTGATTATCATAAAGTTGACATCTCGGATGCCGTCGCTGCTTTGGTAAGAAGCGTGCGATCTCTGCCAAGGTCTTATGCAACAGATCTGCCATATTCTCTCCAGTGTGAGCACCGCATATTTCCGTGAACTCAAGAACATGTTCCCGATACTGAAAATCATGGGTCATCCAATGTCCGATCACTCCCCAACATGGCTTTCGAATTTTTGCTGGTCCAAACATCCAGCGACAATGCAATGCTCTGGCAAGTTAGTCCAGTCCTATTTCGCACCCCAAAAATGAGAATTCAGACGTCCTTATGTTAACGGGGTTTGACTGATATGACAGAGGAGCTCACACACGCTAAGTGCAAATGGGTCATCGCAGAACGCCGAATCGATGGTCCTAGCTTCAGTATGCCGCCGTACCTCTTCTCTTTCTCGGCCGCTCGTCCAAGGCAAAGTTAACCGCAGCGTCGAATAAGAGATTATCACCAGTCTATCAGTGTGGGCTGCTTGAAATCGTTTTTTCCGAAATCTCCACCCAACTTAGAAGCCAAAGGAACGCTGTCGACAAAGCTACATACTAGTCGTTCCATACTCCACACCGTCACAGCAAATATCTGCCGCTCATTTGAATGAATGGCTTACCCGCTCATTCGATCTCGACGAGCTGGATTACGTTCACCAAGTTAGTTCATGGTCAGTATAATGGGCAATCACTGTCTGTAGAAACCGGAAGCGAGACAAATGCTATCTATCTCCTGCCAGTGTGGTCGCAATTCCAACATTTGACCACTTCAGTTGAGTCACCCTACTGACGGACATTGGAATGTTTACAGTTGCAATACATATCCGTGGGCTGAAATAGATTGCTGTGTTCTTTGTAATCCGCGCTTGTCCCTGGCACCGTCCATCGATCATACCATACGAGTTCCGGAGTAAATAGTACTTGAATTACGATTCAAAGTACAGGTTCATGTATCGCATTACTTCACAGTCGACACAAGTGTCAGAACCACACTGAACTTCCAGCTAAACTAAATTCATCTATGATCCGTTGGACTTATACTCTTTTACAACAGCAAACCTCTTGTCATAACAATTCCCAGACTCCTAATAATAGTCATGTCCTATGTAACACCCATCATCTCTATATAAAAGTAACATATGCATAGCAAACAAAGCAAAACATCATACAAACAATCACATGATGATATTCATCGACGACAATCAAAGTTGTTTCTGGTCGCGCTCCATCTCCATTTTGCGGTACTCCACAGCCTTGCTGCGGCTCCACTTGAGCAAGATCGATCCGAATCGCCAAGGCTCAAATTCAGGCCACAGACAATTCACAAACTCGACCGTACAGTTCTGGTGCGATTGCCAGAGCATGAAATCCGAAAGTCGCTCAACACCGGACGTACGCACGAGGATGTCGAGCGGTGGGCAGTCCTTTGTGAACATGTGTTGCTCGAGCAGGCGTTCGTCGATCGTCTCTGGGTCGAGCTCGTGCTTTTCCGACTTTGTCACGATTTCGCGCATCGACGTCGCAATGTCATCGCGCGACGTGTATGGGAAACAAATGTTTAAGATGGCACTATGGTCACGATTTAGAAATGTCAATGTCATCGGAATCGAAGAACATACGTGGTATTCCTCTTCGTCATTTCAGTCGACTTGTCAATCGCCGCAAGCACGTCCGGCGGAATCATGCTGCGCTGTCCAAGCACACGGATCGAAATGCCGAAACGGTCAGCTAGGTCGCCGTGGTGGATGATTTGCAGCAACTTGGTTCTTGCAATCTCCATCAGCGCATCAACCTCGACAGTCGGACGCTTGAAGTTTTCGATTGAAAACGCGTACACAGTCACAACCTTGATGCCGACCTGGTAGCACATTTCCAGAATCTACCTCGTTTAGCAGTAGTCACACCACCCCCACACTTCCCCGCCGTTGACAACTTACATGAGCAAGGCTCTCAAACCCGGCCGAATGCCCTTCACGAACTTCAAGCTTGCGCCGTCTAGCAAACCGGCGATTGCCGTCCATCACAAACGCAACATGCTGAGGGACAGGTCCCGTCTTCAAGACGGACATAAAAATCTCTTGGGTCCATGCGATTAAGTACTGCACCAGTGGAAACGTACGGATCCAGGAAGTGATCGCCATGGCTTAAACAGAACGGCGGGCAGAAGGTGGTTTATAGGCGTATCCGCGAACCTCAAGTATAGACAGTCAATTAAGTAATGTCCTAATGAAAAATCAAAAATCAATATACACGACTGGTTGACCACGCAGCTGGAAATCGTCCGTGTAACAAACAAGGCGAAGGAGCGAAGCACGCGCACTGTAGGAATATATGGTTGCAAATGTCCAGACTCGTGGTTCTACCCCTGAATTTCTTGTCCTGGGCATCGAGATCATTGATCAGGCAACATAAAACTACACGTGGCGAAACTTCACCAACAAACCTATCAATGGCACTGAAATTCAGGCTACTGCCGGCGCTGCGGTATGCCGTGATTGCCTCGACATGCTTCAAGTTGTTGCTCTACCCGGCTTAGTAAGTGCTCGCCCAATTCTACTGTGAAGTCAGCTAACTTAACGTCGCCGCAGCAAATCAACGGACTTCGAGGTTCACAGGAATTGGCTAGCAATCACGCATTCCAAGCCGCTGAATGAGTGGTATTATGAGGTCAGCCCACTTGATATTGATTGCGAATATGACTTGACGCGCGTAGGATACGTCGGAATGGACGTTGGACTACCCACCGTTCTTTGCCTACTTTGAATGGTTTCTGTCCCAATTTGCCGAGTATGTTGATGCAGGCATGCTGATTGTCGAGAACCTCAACTATTCAAGTACAGCGACAGTGTACTTTCAACGAACGTCCGTGATCTTGTCAGAACTCGTGCTGGCATACGCTCTACAAAACTACATCAGTCTTCGCCTCGAGAACAATCGTCAGCCCGCGTACGCAATCGCCATGTCAATCTACTTCTCCCCCGGCTTTTTGATAATCGATAATATTCATTTTCAGTATAACGCCATGCTGTTTGGTATTTTCGTGTGGTCTCTGGTGGCCATGAAGCAGCAACGATTCCTCCTCGGTGCGATCTTGTTCGCTGTCTTGCTGTGTTTTAAGCATATCTTCTTGTACCTTGCGCCAGCGTATTTCGCGTACTTGTTGCGCGTATATTGTCTGGATTTAAGTGATTTTAGTAGGAAGAGCTTGATGAGTGGTGAGGAAGTTCGTCTGTACATTATTAGGATGATACTCACAGTCTTTGCAGCCATTCGATGGAAGAACTGCATACGCCTTGGCTTGTCCGTGATTTTGGTCGCGTTGATCGCGTTTGGTCCGTTTCTTTATCTCGGACAGATTCCTCAATTACTCAAGCGACTGTTTCCTTTCTCGCGAGGCCTATGCCACGCTTATTGGGCACCGAATATTTGGGCGTTGTACTCCGCGACGGACCGCGCTTTGTTTCTCTGTATGCTGCGTTTTGTAGTCTATTTGGCCTAAGCTAATTGTGTTAGTATTCCGAAGGCTTTTGAACAATCCCATCTACGCGGAGGACTCGGCTAATTTAACTCGAGGATTAGTCGGCATCTCCTCCTTCAATGTCCTCCCGGATGTCCAACCGCGGACGACTTTCCTCTTCACCACATTCTATCAGTTAGTAAGTTATCAATTTGATGGCATTTGCTCTCGCAATCTCTAATGAGCCAAGATCGCGCTCATTCCGATGGTCATCAACCCGACTCATGACAAGTTTGTCAGTGCGTTGACATTGTGTGGATATGCTTCGTTCCTGTTCGGCTGGCACGTTCACGAGAAAGCTATCTTACTCGTTATCGTGCCGTTTAGGTAAGCTATTCGTCTCGGCGCTGAGATATTAAACTGATCGAACTTAGCTTCCTGACGTTGAAGGATAGGCGGTATTTGACGCCGTTTTATCTTTTGGCTGTCTCGGGATATGTCAGTCTCTTCCCATTGATCTTCACATCTCCAGGTTCGACGGTTCTGTACATTGCAAACGAAAGAAGATTGCTAACATACCACAGAGGCGCCGATAAAGTACCTGTACACATTCACCTGGATTTTCGCCTTCTACAATGTCTTCGACATCTTGGCCCCAGTGTAAGTTTGTCCCGAACCAACTCTTTCGTCCAAACACGGCTAACAAAAGAAATTACCAGTCGCACAACACGTCGCGTGTTTTTACTCGATCGGATAGCCCGTGTGTATTTGCTCGGGTTCATTCCATTGCTGCTCTTTCTGGCGCTGTACGACAGGTTTGCCATGTTCAAGGGATTTGAGTTTTTGAGATTGATGCTGATCAGTACATATTGCTCTCTCGGAATTATTGGTAGCTTTATCGGGTTCAGTTGGCTGTATTTATTTACGTAGGCCAATGTCGTCGTATATGAATAATTAAAATGTAAATAAGGGGCTCTAGAGTATATCTTGGACTCGTAAAGATGACACGAGTATAGTTATATTAGGACCTACAAGGCTACAAAAGCAGGATAGTGTGATCTTCGCTACTCTAATAGGTTTTCGGGTATCATAATTCCAGCGGCGCAACATCGGTGGCGTACATAATAAACACTCTCTGCAGTGATTGCCGTGACCGCGAACCTGTGACATAGCACGGTCAATATTGTATGTGTCCCTGTTGATAATCTTCACAATATTATTATTGTTTTGCGCCGCTCAAGTCAGTCACAAAGTCCCCCCCAATTCGCCGCGGAGTTCTTCGGGCATTGATCAGTTTGTGGGCAAAGTCCGGAGACCTTAACTCCGCCATTCATTGCTTGCCGGGGCAGTGCGCCGGCCGCGCGTACAAAACATATCAACAAACGCCTCACTGTGTTCGTTGAACTCTGCGCATCGTCGCCATCATTAAATTCGCGATTCCGTCATTTGGTATCGAGAACACACATACTCAGTCACTCTGCAAAATGGGTATTTTTGCATCATTCAAAGCCCTCAAGATATCGTTGTCCGAGTCGGACGCAAACTACGTTCTCCCGACAGTGCCTGACGATGGCTGCGACCTCGTGTGCGACACTTGCACCTCCAAATTTCCGTCGTCACTCAAGATAGACACAGAAAACAGATTATGGGGCTCTGTCAAGCCCTGGCGATATCACATTCTCGTCGCGACTGGCAAGACGGACTGGGCTCATGGGCTTGTCGATGAGAAGAGCTCCTTATCCGTTGAGCTTGGAGCGTGGTCGCCTGAAGATACGAGTGTCGGTAGAGTTATTGTGTCGAATTCGTCTCTCGCACCTCCATCGGGTTATTTCGAAACCACTCAACGAGAAAGCAAAAAGACGACATTGCTTGTTCTACCGACTATGATCGAGGCTAAAGGCGTTTCGTCCAGCACTGCAAAATCTGTCGCGAATGGACTGATGACTGTCAAGAAACCGACTGATACCCTACCGGAGTCTTTCGCAGGCGCGACTGTTTCTCATAAAGGACACTTGGCTGTCGTCCTGATATGCTCGCACAGGACACGTGATAAGCGATGTGGGGTCGCCGCGCCTATCTTGAAAAAGGAGTTGGAGATGAATTTGAGAGAGCATGGACTGCTTAGAGACGCCACGGATGACCGACCTGGTGGCGTTCCGGTCTACTTCGTGTCACATGTCGGTGGTCATAAATATGCCGGAAATGTTATCATATATAGGAATACTGGTGAAGGAATATGGATGGGTCGTGTTGAACCGGTAGGCGAAATTTCTTCCATTTTTATATTTCGCGCTTAAACTAACTCGGTATTTAGAAACATTGCAAAGCAATCGTCGAAGAGACTATCCTGAAAGGACGGGTGTACCCGGAGATCATGCGCGGCGCATTCAAGTCGGACTGGTGACCGTTGAAACAGAATTTTGAAAGAATGGATGATATACATAATTACTAGCAACCGAGCATGCAGCCGCCTCGTGAATGAACGTTTAGGAGTCTGTCTGTAGATTGATGGCGACGTTTTCACATCAATTTGACACTTTGACAGGAAACATTCTAATTCCTAATTATTACTTCCGATATTTGTACAAGTCTTCCTTCGGTCAATATATACACGTGAAATCTAGATATTCAATCTTCCCTCCTCCGAGCACTGCGATAATTACGCTGTAGCTTTCTGATCCCCGGACTGAAACGTGGACAAATAACCACGGACTCCCGCATTCTTGTAATACTCGATATCTCTTCGTCGGATCGGACGGGCCTCTAATGGAAGAGTGCTAAAATATTCTGGACGAAGCAGCGCTCGGAGACCTAACGGACGTGTTAGAAGATTTCAACAGCTAGGCGAGCATCATTGATAAGCACGTACCTAGCCGATTATAGTACTTGGTAGTAACCGTGCCACCGAGTTCTTCAATGCACTTGATAGCTTCCTTGGAGGCCCTAGAAACTGTAATATTAATTGGAGTCTTGAAATTTTCCTTCCCCTGTATAGTTTATATTAGCAAATCCTTGATGCCATTCGACAAAGGACATATAGCTCACATCAGCGAGAAGCTTGACACCATCCTTAATCCCTCTACACGCCCTTGAATCAAGGAGATCCTTCATTGTAATCGGTTGTCTCGGGTCTATTCTTCCCTTATCGATCCACTCTTGTAGTCTCCCGAGATTCAATTTGACAATGTCCTGTGCAAAACTACAAGCCATGTCAACATCGTCACAGCATAATTATCAGAAAGCGACATACGTATTCGTGAACCCAATTTTCGGAAGTGTCTTATGCAATGGAGTCTGGCCTCCCTCAAACCACGGATGCACGCTCTCTTTCTGCTTCTGACCATTCATACCGCGACCGGACGTTTTACCCTGTGATCACCTCTATCAGCACTCCGTGAGTATAGCCAGCAAATTGCGTTTTTAATCACCTTTCCACTAGAAGGACCGCGGCCTACTCGCTTAGCTTTTTTGTACGCGGTCGGAACGTTGGCGAGCGCTGACATGACCGACCGCCTAGCGCTCACCTGTTGGCCCGCCGAGAGCAAACCAGGCTGGGCCGGTGCAAATAGCCGTCGCGTGCTGAATAATATCGAATTCATTGCAATTACCGCATGCAAGGTAGGTGAATAAGTGTGGTAAATCGATCGCTATGAATCGATAAATTGTGATCGGAAAGTCTAAATTTGTGGGTTAGGAGATTTCTTTTATTTTCTGACGGTCACGTGGAGAATCGCGCGTTATGTCAGAGCAAATTCTGCGACAAAACAGGGCAATCAAAACAAATAGAACATCCACAGCCGCTCAATAGCGACGGCACATTTGAACCTTTAAAGGGGAAGGTGAGTGTCTGCGATATTTTGCTACTATAAAATAATCTATTTTAGAAGAATCTAGTCTAATCGGTTGCGATATAGAGACGCGACAGATACTGCTTGTAAAGTTGTCCAGATACACCTTTCCGGCAACATACACTGTCTGTTCATAATACATTAAATATTCTAGAGAAGATCACTCGCCCCTTTATGTGCTTGGATTTAGCTCTGGACTACCTGGTTCTCGAACCTGGCTCGCGGGTACAAGAGAATTAATCACACTGCCTCGCTATCTTGGTGCGGCCGCTACTCGTGTGCCTTCTCCACTCATCAACTTTGTACATACAGAATCATATTTTTGGGAGACGAAGTACTAAGATAATGTCGTTGCAGGGCATACTTATCCCGTCTTCTCCTCCAGGGACGATCCATCCCCTGCCCATGGCTAACGGTGTCAAGAAACCGGCGTGCCACAGCTCGTCATATGGTAGACTAGTATCGTCCTATATACCGCCAGAACTTGTCGACCAGATTCCTGATTTTGATGAGAATGACTTATTGTCTGACGAGGAAGACCTGAGCTTCAATGGAAGCCAGACATTGGTGGTGAAAAGCCCGCCATTGGCGCGATCATCGATTTCGATTCAACAACAGCGGCCACCGCCTCAGCAGTTCGCAAGAATGCAGTCGTTCGAGGGCGACGATGATTGCTCGACTCTGGGCTGGTCCTCGTCGCCGTACTCACACAAAGTCTCGACGATGCAGGATAGGAAGGTACTGGGAGCTGCACCAGATGCAAACGTGTCGCAGCCGATCAAAGTGTCGGGATCCAGAACGATGTCTCCGAATTTAGGCAAGTCGACAGTGACGATTGATATTCCAGATAATGAAATCAATTTTATCAAGCAAGTTACTGCTGGGTCGAAACGGACGTTGCCTTGGGACAACCTGGGCTCGTCGAGAAATGAGGTGATGTCACAGGCGAACGGCCGTTCTACGAAGAAGAAATCGTCTAGCGTCAATTCGAATATCTTGACTAAAAATCGGTATACAGACATTATCGAGGTTAACACTAAAATGAAGGCCACAAGGACAACGTCTACAAAACGCGCAGCTTCCAGGACAGCAACTGAAGCACCAGAGCCGCTTAAGCGACTGGCTAAGATATTTCTAAGTGAAGAGCAGAGACTCGTAATTCGTTTAGTCTGCGAAGAGAAAAGGAGCGTGTTCTTCACAGGCTCTGCGGGTAAATGGATTTGTCGACAAATTTAGATAGCAGTCAGTATGTTAACTTAAGTTAGGTACTGGAAAATCTGTATTGTTACGCGAGATCATTTCAACTCTACGGAAGAAATATAGCAGAGACAGTGAAGCCGTTGCAATCACTGCTTCGACTGGTTTAGCTGCGTGCAACGTCGGTGGTGTGACCCTCCATAGCTTCGCTGGTGTTGGTCTTGGAAAAGAAGATCTTCCAACTCTCGTGAAACGAATTCGACGAAACAAGAAAGCTATGCAGCGCTGGTTACGGACGAAGGTTCTGATTATGGACGAGATTTCGATGGTGGACGGCGAATTATTTGATAAACTCGAGGCCATTGCGCGTCAGATTCGAAACAAGGACTCGCCGTTTGGCGGTATACAGCTTGTCATCACTGGTGACTTCTTCCAACTACCGCCTGTACCTGACTATGGAAAAAAGACCTCCAATTTTGCCTTTGAGGCAAATTCATGGAATACTGCAATTCCAGAGACGATTTGTCTAACTCAGGTTTTCAGGCAGAAAGACCAAAGTAAGTCCCGTGGAGGATTATATCCTGTTATAGTTCGCTAAGATAATGGTAGTATTCGTCGACATGCTCAACGAGATGCGAATCGGCAAATTATCACAGGCGTCAATCGAACAGTTTAAGAAATTGGATCGCGTACCCCTGTACGACGATAACCTTGAACCTACCGAGTTATTTTGTACTCGGCAGGAAGTTGAGATGGCCAATAATAGAAGGATGGTTAACCTTCCGGGTCAAGAGTATACGTATGACGCTTTTGACTCAGGTACCAGTGAGCCTGCTATCCGGGCCAAGCTTTTGAACAGTTGTATTGCTCCAGAGCAAGTTATTTTGAAACAGGATTGCCAGGTCATGCTAATCAAGAATATGGACGACATGCTAGTCAATGGGTCTCTAGGCAAAGTAATAGGCTTTATGAATGAGAGCGTGTATGCCAAGTACCGGGAAGACCAACTCCGGGAACAGCTTGGTAGTGGTGACGCCTCAGACGGAGACTGGGAACCTACCTCAAAAGCAGGTAGGAGACTAGACGAATCATATCCTGATGATAGTTTGGGTATTACAAGCTTGCGCGACAGGAAGAACAAGCGGTTGGAGGAATTTGGCGACGCCATTGGCGATATGTCGAAAAGGTGGCCACTTGTCCGTTTCACTACGCCGGATGGTACTTTCAAAGACATGTTAATCATGACTGAGGCTTGGAAGATTGAATTGCCTAATGGTGAAATTCAGGCTCAAAGATCTCAAGTGCCGCTGATTTTGGCATGGGCGCTGTCCATTCATAAGGCACAGGGTCAGACGTTAGAACGTGTCAAGGTCGATCTTGGGAGGGTTTTTGAGAAGGGGCAGGCGTATGTCGCGCTCAGTCGAGCCACATCGAAAGACGGTTTACAGGTCTTACATTTCAATGCTTCAAAGGTCAGAGTGCACGAAAAGGTAACAAAGTTCTATCTATCGCTTAAAACATTCAATCAGTCGCGTCGTGATCAGGATGATGAAGCATTGCTTGAGGCACACGGGTAGTATACAGGGATGCAAATCTGGAAGTTAGATGGCGAAAACGGTCTGCTGTTTTCCCTAGTATGTTCGTTGTGCGATACAAGCTAGTGACTATCAAGGCCAAATTGGCTTATGTAGTATATATGGACCGTTTATTCTTTGTATACTACTGCGTAAATTAACTAGATCAATAACGACAATCTAACACCTGTAACCCCATATCTATTATGCATTAATTGGAACGACAGTTATAGGACAACTTATCGGCTGCGAAGGACTGGTTTCGCCGGGTCCCAAGGTCCCTGAATTTCACTAGAAAGACACACTTAGTGTCTGGCCTAATCCAAGCAATAGGAACAGTACATACTTTTTATACTTTTGTAGAGCAATAAGCCATCCAGGAGCTACAAAGACAGCTGACAATATAGCGACGGACCATACACCTAGTGCCCACCATCCGCCAATATAAAACATGCCAACTTCGGTTACGACAGCTAGAATCGACGTGAGGATGAGATGAGCAACAAACGAGTATGATCGAAGCCATCGGGAAAATATCGGGAATAAACCGAAGAGCTCGATTGAGAAGAGAAGAAATGAGAAGACACTCAATGTGGTGGAGAGCCGAGACGCTAGCACAGTAGCAGCAGCTATAGCAAGATTGGTTGACAGTGTAGGAGGGAAGCTGGAGCGGTTTAGTCAGACTTGGCAGAACGGAGAGTTTAATCTATAAAACAGGATACTCACGTCTTTTTGGAGCCGATCGAGTAGTCATGGAAGAAGATGTTCAAGACAAACAACCAAAACGATATCGCCCATATCGAGTCCGATGACGTTGATTGCGTCAATGACTTCAAAACCGGTGAAAGCCCCAGTAGAGTTGAAACAATCAAGATTGCCGACTTGGCTGTGGCGGCTGCATTTGCAGCTATTAGCTACGTTCATCATCATTTGCACTACCATTTCAGTGCTTACTTCTACTTGTCGTGTTCTCCTCGCCCAGACCATCCCAGGCGAAGTATCCAACCAGTGTGCAAATTGACCCTATGCTTGCAAACCAAGCTGGGTTATACATGTCTTTGTATATTGCGACGAACACGCAAACAAATATTGCTACTGAGTAGACGTGCGATATGATCACTGTCGAGTCCGACGACAATGCCCAGAATGAATACTGTTGGACATGCAGGTTACGTTTAAGCTGAGACAAGAAAGAGGCATCAACGTAGTTATCTGGATAAGGCTGATGAACCCAAAGTAGCTTTCGCCATGGCCGTCTAGGCATTACTGCTGGATCCATTTTGTATGTTTCTCCAGATCTCGTTGTGAATCGTGTATAATCCATATTAACCCGGAGATCAATTGCAATGTTGGTACATGCAAAGTACAAAATTGTACAAAGATGCAGATCTGCTCCCTTTATCAGTAAACGAGATTCAGTACACCCTAAATTGATAAGACGCAGTAGGAACTATCAGCAGCAGCGCTACCATAGATAATTTTAGCACAAATATTCAAGGCATACCAATTGCATATAGTATTCAAATGCAAATTATCGACCAGGGAAACCGCATGTCAGGAACGATATAGGGGAAGGCATGGAACGATGGCGAAAGCTTTAAGGTCAGTCTAGCTTTAAGGTCAGTCTAGCTTTAAGGTCCGTCTAGCGTCAGCTTTCGGTCCCCGCCGCTCAAAGTATTCCTTCTCAATTACCGCCAATATCATCACTGAAACTTTCATTTTCATATCCGTATTGGGCACGATTCCTATTTCTATTTCAATTATCCGCACAATATTCGAGACGATAGCAGACAGTGAAGAATCATGGATCGCTTGAACAGACTTCTTGGACAAGGCGGTGGTATGGGGGGAATGCCGTCTGTAATGGTAGGATCACACGCCTTCTTGTGGCACTCCAGGAATCTCATTGGACTTATTTATTTATTTAATTTATTTTTAGGATCCTGCCACGGTCGACAATTCCGAATGCGTTTATATTTCATCTCTAGCGCTACTAAAAATGCTCAAGCACGGAAGGTTGGTAGGCAGATCCCGTACTCGATTGCTTACAGACTGCTAACCAAGTATTATTTGAACTGCAGAGCCGGCGTTCCTATGGAAGTTGTAAGTATTTCTTTTACAGTACATGTAGATGCTGTTGTACACCGTTGTATTTGCTAATGAGCGCGTAGATGGGTCTCATGCTAGGTGAATTTGTGGACGATTTCACCGTAAGGGTTATAGATGTCTTTGCGATGCCACAAAGCGGGTTAGTGATTGCATTCGTATGCACTGGCAGCTACTGAATTATATTCTGATTATGGTATTAGGACTGGTGTTAGTGTAGAGGCTGTTGATCCGGTGTTTCAGACTAAGATGATGGAGATGCTGAAGCAGACTGGAAGGTACTTGACTCGACTCAAGCGTTTCAAAATTTCAGCCCTAGCTAACTTTTTTTTCACAGAGACCAAATGGTTGTTGGCTGGTATCATTCCCATCCGGGTTTCGGATGTTGGTTGTCGTCGGTTGACATAAACACCCAGCAATCTTTCGAACAATTAACACCGAGATCAGTTGCAGTGGTGGTTGATCCTATACAGTCAGTCAAAGGAAAAGTTGTTATCGACGCCTTCCGGCTAATTAATCCTACACTGTTGATGATGGGACAGGAGCCGCGACAGACGACTTCCAACGTGGGTCATCTTAACAAACCTTCAATCCAGGCGCTGATCCACGGCCTCAATCGCCATTATTACTCGATAGGCATCAACTACAGAAAAACGCCGCTTGAGGGACAAATGCTTTTAAACCTTCACAAGACCGAGTGGACCCATGGCCTAACTTTGAAGGATTTCAAGGCTCATGATAATGAGAATCTGGAAGCTGTCCAACAAATGGTCAAGCTTGCCGAGGCCTACACGAGCCGTGTTAAGGAGGAGAAGGAGCTGAGTCCAGACGCATTGAAGACACGATACGTCGGCAAGCAAGATCCGAAGAAGCATTTGGAGGAAAATGTCAACAAGCGCATGGAGGACAATGTGTGTGTGTTGTTAGCAGGCATGATTGACAACATTTCCTTCACGTAGGATTCTTTCGTAGAGGTATTTCTGTTTCATTAGTGTACTGTAAAATATAGGATTTGCAGTATGCAGGTATATATATTCTATTGTCCGTGATGCAGCTCCAAACGTTTGCTATATATGTGATATTTGTAAGTGTGGTAGTTTCTACTTTCTTCTACCGTTACAAACGGTTTTGAAATGGAACCAAGTCATAATACTCTTTCCGTTGAGATACCTTCAAGAGAAGTATCCCACTAGTTTTAGAGCGGATGAATTTGCATCTAAATGCGGCTTGGGTGTGGTGGCTGCTGCTGCGTGAAGCTGGCAAGTCCAAACAATAATTTAAATAATTGCATAGTAACTGCTCGCACTTGCGAGAGAGACTTGCAGTAAACTTCCCCTTCGTCAACCTCGCATGATCTCAACTTCTACACTCTCCACTTTTGCTGCCGTTACTCTATTTAGCAACCGGCAGGTCACATTTAATTTTTGCTTCACGGTTTTGAAGTAATCAGATTCGAAGTTGCGAAGAGGTCTGGAACACATCCATAATACTTACAATACCTTGGGTCACATCGTCATAAGAAGAATCCTGCTGTATCTTTCGCAAAGAGGACACAGACACATTACCATTATATAGATTAACTGATATTAATGACGTCGACGAATTCTAAAGATGACGAAGACGTTCTCGAGTTTTTGGAGTCCCTAGGTCCTGCACGGAGTCGATCACCGTCAGCTCGGGCAGCGTCAGCAGGCGCCGAACCAAGTGAGAAAGAACTTCTAGGATTTCTAGATGAGCTTACTCAAGAAACTTCTGTTAAAGATGACGGCAGAGAACATGCCGCGAGTGACTCGAAAGCGGTAGCAACTGGCGGTGATGCTATTGACACGAGAGACCCACCGGGGCAAGCGGTCGCCCACGTCACCACGCCACCACCAGTGGAGACCAAGGCCGCATATACAAAGTCACGAGATCCGGTTTCCTCAATAACAAGCTGGCTGGGTTCTAGCGGTATCTGGGACTCGGCTTCTGCGGTTGTAAAGGGAGCTGAAGCTAGAGTACGGGATATTCAGCAGAATGCGGATACGACATCGTGGGAGACTAAAGTTAAGGGAATAGGTGTGCATATGCCTTATGTTACCATTAAGTTGGACTCTTTTACTGACATTCTACTTATGTCAGGCTTTTCAAAGACTCTTGCGTCGACATTGTCGTCTGTCCTACACACAATCGCGCCTCCCATTCTTCGACATGAACAGCTCCGAATTCATATATTTCATGACATAGTCGGCTATCCTTCTATTGATACAATTGTTTATTCAGTTTTCGACAGAGTTATGCAGCAGGTTGAGGGTGGTGAGTTGATAATCGTTCAGAAGGGTCGGGAGAGTCGACGGCGAGATTCTGATAAGAAGGGCGTTCAGCGGGACATGGGTCTATTCCAAGGTGGGCTAGAAGCAGGTGAAAAGTTGGTCAGGGCGAATGTCGAGCAGATTAAAATCAAAGGGAAAGAGCCCGAGACGGAAAGCGAAGGTTGTTTAATCATTGAATTCAAGTGTGCGACTGTCGCTAACGACAATCTAGAATCGCCCGTACGAAAGTCAGATATTTATTTGTCGATACAAGCCTGTGCATTCTCAGCCGACACAAAGTCTTCTGATGCTAAAGGCGATTCTGAGTCCGACGAGAGATTGTTCAACTTTATCATATATCTCAACGACCCTGTGCATGACCTGTCCTACGTGACACACTCGCAGTCATTCCCTTTACAATGGTGTGAATGGTTAGATAGTGATGAGCCTATTGCTGGTCAAATCGATCCAAGAGAATGGCTGGCAGAATGGGTAGAGGAGGGTCTAGGTTTGGCTGTTGGTGTTGTCGCTCAGAGATATGTCGCTAGTCGTATGGCCATTGGTATGGATCTCAATAGAAGCGGGTAGCTACGATTATGAACATTGAGTAGTATGATGGTTCAACTTTTTATGATGGGCACGGATGTGTAATAGGTAATGTCTAGAGTTGTCGCCGTTGTTGTTCAACGAGCGGGAGCGGCTCAGCGCTTCGCGTGAGTCAAATTTATGGAATGATTATCATTGCAAGCCTAATAAATGCGTTAATATTATTTTTCTGCCTGAAGGTGCTGATGCTCGGGCCAGCTTAGCTACTTATGACACATGCCGAGGTTCTTACTAGACGAACGCGTTAGTGAGGGTCTTGTAGCATCGCTTTAAAGTTTGATTGCCGCGTTCTGGGAAGATGCATTCGCCGATCCTTATATTTCGCTGAATATATCTTACCCAGCATAACAAGTTCCGTCTCTTATTCGATTAGCTTCAATCACAATAGACGTTTTTGGGAAAATATACTTTGCAATGGGTAAAAAGAAATCGACAACGGCGGCTCTCCAGGAACTTCTACAGAGACCGTGGTGCTACTATTGTGAGCGTGACTTCGATGATCTCAAGGTTCTGATATCTCACCAACGAGCGCAGCATTTTAAATGTGACCGATGCAATAAGCGATTGAATACTGCCGGAGGTAAGTTCTGCATTAATTTTTGTGAGGCTGCGGGCAACCGTGTACTGATGGTTGTGGTATTCAGGCTTGGTGATTCATATTCAGCAGGTTCACAAGGAGACGATAACAACGGTCTTCAATAGTACGAAAGGGTAAGTTCATCAGAGGTTCCATAATTTCATTAGCTAAGTATTATACAGTCGAGAGAGGGCAGATATCGAAATTTTTGGGCTTGAAGGGATCCCGGAAGAAGCGGTACAAGCGCACGAAGCAAAGATAAGAGAAAAGTTTTCTATTCCCGATTCTATTACCTCATACACTTCCAGTCCAGCTGTGTCATCAGCCAGGACTTCTCTTTCTCCACCTCCAGCTAAGAAACAGAAAGTCGCGTCTATCAATCGTGAAGAGATACAAGCTCGTCTTGCTGCTCACAAGGCAGCGAAGAAAGCCGCCGCGGAAGGTAAATCAAGTGCTTCCCCGCCATCTTCAAGTAGCGCATCGTCCGCACCGCATATTGTGACTGTCGCCACCTCAGTCAGTTCGGCAACTGTGCCAACTGTTGTACCAGCCGGTTTTCCAAGGGTTTTGGGAATTTCGCCGTCAACAGGCGGCGTTGCACCGCCTGCACCGCCTGTGGTAAGCCCGAGTGTCACGGTAAGCCCAGTAGTACCAGGAGCAGGAATTTCAAGTCCTTCTCCTCCTTTTGTTGGTATTCCTCCTGTACCAGCTTCTTTAGCGACAGGGACCTATACGCTTCCTCCACCAGCGTTTACTGGCTCTTCTCCAGGCCGTACCCAGTCCGTACACGGCGCGCCGGGTTCCACTTCTTCGAAATGAGAGTGCTGCTCGTACAAGATGGCCAATTAATAATGTCGACTTTTTGTACCAAGGAAAACAAGGAAGCGCGGACCGATACGAAGAGTACTACATTCACATTTGCTAGTAAGTACGACCAGATTTCTTTGAGGCGACAATTCAAAATCTAGCGTATACTACATCTATTACACAAAGACTTAGATACATCATTTTCTGTAAAATATTTTTTTGAATCTGAAATGCAATTGTAATATGCCTTTATCGAAACTGCTCTTAAACCCGTTTTCTCTTCGAGATGAATAATCCCATTCCCTATCTACAATCCTAAAGGCAAGGTCGTGATATGGCGGTCCTGCGATGAACCTAATGACACATGTGTCGGACTCGCCTGGACCGGCGTAACTCTGGCCGCGGCGTCGGCCACCCTCTCGAACGATCTTGTAAGTTGGCGCTTTAGCCGAGTCAATTAATTCTGGATAAAAAATATTGAATTTGTATCCTTGAACAACTTTCGGAGGAGGATTATCCTGGTTATAATGTGTCTGATTGTACTTGTTCCAATCGAATCCCATCTGTACTCTGTTGAAGTATTTCGGTTTCTTAAGTTTCTCCTTATTTTCATCGGCTGCATCCAGATCTTCCTCATCGTTAAAAATATCCTCGTTATCATTAGTGCCCTTAGCCACTTCCTTTTCAAATAATTTCTCCGAAAGTGCCGCATTTTCGGTCCCTGGCACGTTTCCAGGCTCTCTTATTTTCTGACGTGACCGAGCGTTATGTTTCAGAGGTACAAAGCCAACCCGCCCAATCACTTGTTGCTCTTCTGCCTGCGATTGATGTTAGCCATTACAACCTAGAAGTGATGTAGACGTGGCATACCAGTCGCGATATGAATTCTTCTGATTGAACTACATCGACTCGCTGAAGCGAGCTGATGCTTTCAACTTCAGACTGAGGAATTTCATCCATAACAGGGGCATACTGTATTGATGCCGCGTCTGACGGCGATGTGTCTGAACGGGAGGACTGGATCTGTGAAATGGCTCGTTTGGCCCCACTTTGTTGCTGCTGCGCGAGCAATTTGACTCGACCTCGGATGACCATCTCATGAACACGCTTGAGCTTTTCTTTAGTTTTGCGAATTAATAGCTCTTTCTTCAGTTCACTCCAGAACTCGACATCCACTGCAGAATCGCCGCTCAGTAAGATCTCGATTCTGTCCTCTAAACCGGCAAGGTCGTCATAATCTTTGTCTCTTAGGATATTTTCAATATCTTCTGATACAGCGTGCATGGCAGAGTCGTGCGCCTTGCCACTATCTCGTAACTTTTCTTTAGTGTCATTGCATATGATCATCATTGCCTAGACATTCTTATTAGCCAGATACACGATAATACAAAGGTGCCTCATACCTCCCAGAATTCATGATTTGATCCCCGTTTCTCCAGCTTTAGGTAGTTTTCAATGTCGGATTCAAGCTTTTGTATTTCTGCCAAATTGAGACCTTCAATGACAGTGTAAGGCACAGGTATTTCAATCTCTACGCCACCAAGCAAATCACCATCGTACACGTCTTTGTCCTCGTCCACAGCTCTCAGGTTTATAGCCAACCAGTCTACAGGCCGCGCTCTATGTTCTTTGACTCTGATCATTGCCCCTTTTTTTGCCTGCCGCAATGCAAATGCGTCTTCTCCGGCCACCCATTCATGCAGCTGTTTCTCCTCCTCCTGACTCATCTGTCCTCGTGGTGGACGATAGTCGTCGTCATACCGTCGCCGCTCGTATGACTTATTGTCCTCGCGACGCCGATCTGAACTTTCCCTGGGTAACAACCGTCTGGATCTGGATTCATCCTTTGGTCGTCCCTGACTGTTGCTAGGAGATCTTGATCGTCGCCGACCGCTACTATTGTGGTGATGACTGCGACTGGTGCCATGAGAGTCATACCGAACGCTGGGGTAATATCTATCACTGTGCGAGCGATATTCAGAGGACATTGGAGTAGCGTCTTCTAAATCTCTCACGAACCGACTGGTTGATGCGTTTGATCATCAGAAACTTTCGATGAGTCCGTTGGGAGTTTTTCAGAGGCCTAGATGGAGAGGTTTGTACGAAAGGTCGGCCTGTTCTGCTGACGGGAGAATGCCTCCGCAAACAAACAAATCTAGAGCTAGCGGATCCAGAAGATTGAGTTATATTGCTATACTACAGTTTGCACAGCTGCAGGCGAGAGAGGACAATGTCGCTAAATCGCAGCAGTACCCCCGAAATATGTGAGGAAAAAACAGACATAGGGTTTTGTACTTTACAACGCATTCAGTTTTGCAACTTAACGCACAAGTGCATCGCCACTAAGTTTGATATGCCTAACCAATGGGAAAGCAAGCAAGAACCGCTTCGGTGTATTTGGGCACTAAAGACGGGCCACTGCTCCAGGCTCCGGATGGTCCAGAACCACGGCAATAGTCCACCAAAACTCAGGTTTCTCTGTTGAACCACCGACGCACTGCATACCTCCTCCGATAATACCAGTTACCAATCGGCGGTAGCAATTCGGCAATGGTTAATCAACTATCCTCCTCTCAGCTGCTAAAGAGGATCTCTTCCACGATCTCGGTACGTGGTGGTTTGTTATTTGTTAGTAGAATAGACTCCTCGCAGGTCAGGTCCATAAAGGAACCCATTGCGATTGCCTGCTCGAGCTCATCCCTGCAGTCTCGTGTTCTCCAACCATGCAATTACTATACGTGGATCCAACTAATATTTGTTTTATTATAGAGAGGCTTCTCGAGTTCTGCGGCTAGGGAATCCGGTTCTGAGGTATATTTCTTCAATACTTAGCGTGCCCGACAAGGTTTATGATTGTGAATATGGACCAATTTTCAAGAGATGGGTCTATTAATGAGAGGATGCGCTTTTAATCGGTAAAGCTAATGTGGATGATTTAAAGGTCTCTCGCAATGCTCGTGCTGCCATTGTCGCAACCGTCGCTACTGGTGGTCTCGCTGCATGGTATGTTCACCTCTATGGCAACCCCATCAAGGCCGTCACCGTGGCTGAGCACGGTCTGCACCCTGCCAGCTATCCCTGGCCTCACAATGGATGGCTCGATACTTTTGACCACGCCAGGTTAGCATTCTTGTACTGATTTACGGTGTTGTAGCAATACTGATTAAATGACAGTTTACGCCGTGGTTTCACCGTTTATAAGGAAGTCTGCGCCGCGTGCCATTCCCTTAACTTGGTCGTATGTATTCGGTATGATTAGTGGTTACTTGAAATAGTCTAATACTTCGGACATATTAGGCCTGGCGTACCCTTGTTGGAGTGACCCACACTGCCGACGAAGTCCGGGCATTGGCTGAAGAGTACGAGTACGATTCGGAGCCCAACGATGAAGGTGAGATCGAGAAGCGACCTGGCAAGCTGTCCGACTACATCCCTTCACCGTACCCCAATGAACAGGCTGCCCGAGCAGCGAATATGGGTGCTCTCCCACCTGATTTGAGTTTAATCATCAAGGCTCGTCATGGAGGCTGCGACTACGTCTTCAGCTTGTTGACTGGTTATCCTGATGAGCCCCCAGCGGTATGGTGATTCTCGCTCAGCTGATTCACGGTAATTTCATCAAACTGACTAAGATGGCTTTTAGGGCGCCTCCATTGCTAGCGGACTGAACTACAACCCTTATTTCCCCGGTGGTGGAATTGCTATGGCTCGAGTTTTGTTCGACGGATTGGTTGAATACGACGACGGCACTCCTGCTACTACTTCCCAGATGGCCAAGGATGTTACCAGCTTTCTTAACTGGGCCGCCGAGCCTGAGCACGACGAGAGAAAGAAGACTGGTTTGAAGGTTTTGATTATCACCGGTTCATTGTGGGCGATCAGTTTGTGGGTTAAGAGGTGTGTTACTATCTCACTTTGATTATGTTATATATTATTGTCATACTAACTCGTTATTCAGATTCAAATGGACACCTATCAAGACCAGGAAGATCTTATACAAGCCTCCCAAGGTTTAACCAGCATGATCAGCAGGTAGGAGAAATGTATTTACTTGAAATTGTCAAGTCAAACAATTTTGGCACAGTAGTGGTGTTACAGCTGGTGTGTCGTCTATATTTATAAGTGAATAAATAATACCTATTTTATAAATCATTCGTAGCATTGCTTCGCGTCGGCAGGTTTCACAAATGATATATTTTAACTGATGAATGTGTCATCTACCATTTATTTCTAGGAGCGATCAGAAACATAAATGGAAGCTACACGGCAAAAAATTTACTGTATAGAAAGAGCTTATCAGTATCACGATCTAGTCCTAGCAATCCATCACAGAGCTACACCGCAGCTTTGAGAACGATTAACCCCAAATACCTAAGTCCATCATACTTACAATAAAGATTAGGACAGTGCGTATATGTATCCGCGATTCCATCGATTGGATGTGATGATGATTTGAACTGTCTTCTAATACGTTGATACATGCTTGATTGGCTTAAGTGTTCTCACACCATAGTATTAGCACATTAAAGTCTAAAACTGTGAAGTGCAACATATAATAACAGCACGTTGCTCATGCCAAAAAGAATGTTTGTCTTGATTCTGTAGGGCAGCCACTCCATGTGGGGAGATGTAGAACCGTGGTTCTACCAGTAGTGGAGCTAAGCCGCGCAAGAAAATTTTGGCAAAACTCCCAACGCACACACAGTTCACAGTTCACCGTTCGATCTTCATATACTTTATACCTATCGATAAATGAGAATGGCCGCTAAGCGCAAGAGTACAAATAAGAAGGGTGTGTATAAGTAGAAGAGGCGTCAGTCAATGTGCGACTGGTACTGACTTGTCACAGCGTTTGCCAGTAAACCTGTTGCGAAGCAACAGGTGAGACCAGTAGTGACAGATCCTGAGTCGTCGCCTGAGGTCGACAATGAAATTAGGCTCGAAAGCGATAGCGAGAGTGAAGAAGAGGATTACAGTGAAGAAGAAGAAGAAGTAGAAGGAGAAGAAGAAGAAGAAGAAGAGGAGGAAGAAGAAGAAGGAGGAGAAGAAGAAGAAGACGACGACGAAGAGGGGGAAGAGGCCGATTTTACTGGATTCGGTTCCGATCATGATAATAATGACGACCAAAGTGAGGATGCCGAGGATGATGCGGCGAAATCTACTCGAGATATAAGTCTTTCAAAAGAAGTTGAGAGTGAAATAAAGAATAAAATTGCGAAGACAAAGAGGTTTTCAGCAGAGAGTTATGAAGGTACTGAATCCTCGACAAAGAGCAAGAAGAAAGGTAAAACTGGCGATGATGGCGACAAGCCCGGCGTTCTATATATTGGCCGCATTCCGCACGGTTTTTATGAATCCCAAATGCGTGGCTACTTCTCGCAGTTTGGTGATATCCTTCGACTGAGATTGTCGCGAAATAAAAGGACTGGCGCATCGAAGCATTATGCGTTTATTGAGTTTGCGTCCTCTGAGGTTGCTCAAATAGTTGCTGACACTATGAATAACTACTTGCTGTATGGCCATATATTGAAGGTTTCAGTGGTACCAGAGAACCAAGTCCACGAGAAGATGTTTGTTGGCAGCAACAGAAAGTTCAAGCGCATCCCAAGAGCCAAGTTGGCCAAACATCAGCATGATAAAAAACGGAATAATGAAGAGTTGCAGAGATTAGTCGCGCGGGAGAACAAGAGGCGGAAGAACAAGCAGGAGAAACTGACGGACCTCGGGATTGACTATACTATCCCCACTCCGGAGGTCAAGTCGAATTAGGTAAAAGTTTTGGGTCGATTGTTTATTTGTACGCCACGTTCCAAAAGCAAGTGCATTTTGAGTATTTAATAAATCTATATATACAACACACGTCATTTACAAATTGTGCACCGTATCAGACACGAGCGATCGCAGAAGCACATCTACCAGCGGATCTATGTGATCTATTTCGTCTTGCCTTCGTTCGGTGTGCCTTTCTTCTCTGGACCAGTTTTCTTCTCCGAAACATTCGCCGCTGGTACAGGCGTCTTTCGTTTCGCACCTGCCATTTCTGCAGTCTTTGTGATGGCGAATACAACAGCGCCCTTTATCGCATAATCCGTAATCATGAACCACGCAGACACTGAAACACTGCCTCTTGGAGCGGACGTAAGTGAAAGCATCCATTCTATCCAACCAGGGAACATGCCCTTCGGAAGCCAGAACACCGCGACTTTACGATATTTTATTCTTACAAAAATTTTCATGCCCGTTGTCGATATCCATATAACTCTCCGGATTTGCGTTTTAAAGAATGCTCTCTGCGTACTTATCGCCGCATCTATCATTAATTAGCGTCACAATAGAACTGAACTAATCAGAACATTCCATACTGAGCTTCTCGATCTCTCCCCGTAGTTTGTCGACTTTCCGATTCAACTTCGCCCATTTAGAAAATTCATCCTGCGAGCTCGTATTTGACCGTTCTGTGCTGACTGCAATTGCTTCTCGCTGAACTTCGCGTAGCCGCTTCACGTTGCGGGCTGCCTTCGATGGCATGAATGTTATCCATAAATACCAGATCTCATTAAACCTGTCAGAATGTGCAATGAAACACATGTGTAAATACTTACATATTCGCCCAAGTTGTCAGATCCTATAGCCGAGATGGCAGCACTAAATACCACGACACCGATAACAATCCATAATACGGACACCATGATTCCCAAGTCGAAATACAATTGCAAGATAGCTTCAGTACAAATTACTCACAATCTCCCAAGAACCGTTCAAGCACTCCGTTGCGCGTGTCGTCAGCAACAATCCCATCGGCCAAACAAGCGCCGATGTTTGTGGAGTTGCAATGCTGAACACTTCGCGCCAAAGAACCAGGCGGACGTTTGATGACGCTATGCCACCATCTGTTTGGCCACCCCAGCGGGAACCTTAAAGCCTACTAGACTTAGATAATTGTTTAGGTTACCCGGAGACTTAGGGTTATATAGTCTAGGGCTTTGTCAAGTGGGCCGTGACGGCTTTTCGCTTTGACTCTCCCTTGCTGTTGGCGCGCCATGTGTCCAGGATCTCCAACTTTGACATTCTCCGTCTGCCATCCCACTTTCACAAAATTTACAACACTTCGATCTACAATACAAAATGGGCAAAGGAAAGCCAAGGTATGTCATATACGAATTTGCGTCTGCTCTACGAATTTATTTCAGGAAATGAAGTCTAACAACGAGCGAACAAAGAGGATTAAACTCAGCGCGAAAGCTCCGCAATCACCGTCGTGACAACAGATGGGCAGATCTGTCCTACAAGAAGCGTCTTCTTGGAACCGCATTCAAGTCGTCGCCTTTCGGTGGTTCTTCGCACGCTAAGGGCATTGTTCTGGAGAAAGTGGGTGTTATGGCTAAGCAGCCCAACTCCGCTATCCGAAAATGTGTCCGGTACGTCAGATTTAGTTAAGGGACGACGGAAGAATAAAAGACTAATAGGGATTGTGTACAGTGTCCAGCTGATCAAGAACGGCAAGAAGGTCACTGCTTTCGTCCCCAATGACGGTTGCTTGAACTTCGTTGATGAGAACGACGAGGTACTCCTCGCTGGATTCGGTCGTAAGGGAAAGGCTAAGGGTGATATTCCCGGTGTTCGATTCAAGGTTGTTAAGGTCTCGGGAGTCTCGCTTCTGGCACTGTGGAAAGAGAAGAAGGAGAAGGTATGCTATGTTAGCAAGAAAATTGGGAGACAGCTGACTAACTTTTCGGTAGCCCCGCTCATAATTTTGGAATGGCTTGACGTATTCGTATTGTATCAACATTATCATATTTGTGATAAAAAGTATTGTATATTGTTAGGTTATACAGGATCATGCAATTATTATTGACCATTTTCATTTTGCGCTCAGCCATGTTTTAATTTTTTTGTGCTTGGACTCCCAAAGCGTGAAATGACCGCAGTTGCGACTAACTGTGCGGATTGCAACTGTCTCAAAAATAATTCAATAGTGGTTTCCTAGACATGGCGAGAATTGGCAGCATCTACAGACGGGATTCAGGGTTCATTGCGATCTACACTCTACCATGCAAAAGAAGATCGTAACGCGGTCGTGATAATTAGAGGGTCAGAGGATACCAGTTGTCTGGTTTATAACATCGTAGATCAGTTTATCAACTACTGTATGTTCATGTCTCTTTGCGAGCGCGAACAGGTGCCTCATGTTGTCTTGTGGCAGCTTTATATATATACCTCTGCAATAAGCAAGCTAAGCGCAGAGAGGTGGCTGTGAAATGTAGCCGACCGTCGCTGGTGCTGACTTGATCGCAAGGGGCTAGGCAGGCATGGTTTGATTTCATACCTCGTCGCCAAAAACGCGAATAAACTGCGTTTGAAATAATATTACACCCTAATCCTGTTGACACGAACGATTTGCGATCTCTTTGCCCGACGGCATCATCAGTATCTTCTAAAAATTATACTAGTCCTAAAGGGGAATGCTCGATATTTACAGCAAGAAATCTCCAGCCGGACCTATTTAATATGATGACTTGCTTGTGTTGGGTACTTTGTAATTGATGATTACTTATCAGCGCAGAGTGAAGGTTCGGGTATAAGTATCAGCGGTGCCTTCTGTTCTTATGCTTTGGCATTTCTGTTCTTATTTTGGCATTTTGACGACTGCCAGCACGCTCTCTAGTATTTATAAGACGGGATTCTATCTATATAACTTAAAGATACATTAAGACATCAGGTTCTATGCTTGCTTTTACTCAGTGGGGCCGGGAGCCCAGACCTCGCCGACAGTGCTCGCCTTGACGCCAGGTCTGGCGAGCATAGCCTCCTTCCACTTATTCACGAAGGGATACTCCTTTTCGAGCTCGATTCCGAGTCTGTACAAGAATCGGACCCACTGGAGGAAGGATAAGTCGGCGATAGTGCACTTGCCAAGGACGAGCCATCCGGCTTCCTTCTCGAGCTGGTCGTTGAGAACCTTGCACATTCGATGAACCTCGGCGACGTAGCGGTCGGCGGCCTCGACGTCCTTGTTGCCGGTCAGGACCTTAAACCAGATCGCCTGGCCAGTGTACGGGCCAAAGCCGGTCATCTGGAAGAAGAACTGTGAAAGTTTGTCAGTGCTAACTTGCAAGAGACTGGCAAAAAAAATCATACCCAGGTGTCAACGAGGGCCTGATCCTCGAGGGAGGCGGGGTAGAGCTTGTGCTCGGTGTCGTACTTCTTGACAAGGTAGAGGATGATGGCGCCAGACTCCCAAATGATGAGATCCTAATTACGTGAGCGAATAATTCAATTACATACACGACATGACAAGCGTACATTGTTGGAATGGTCCACCAAGGCGGGGATACGGCCATTGGGGTTAATTTTCTCGTACTCGGGGGTCTTCATTCCATTTTCACCATCGCCAAACTCCTTGAACACGGTCTCATACTCGAGGCCGAGCTCGCAGAGGACCTGGGCCACCTTCCAGCCTGTTCTTTGTAAGCATTGGACTGAAGGAATGTATTGCATAACATACCGTTAGGGCCGACGGGGTGGGAATAGAGAGTGAATTGCTTAGCCATTGCTTTCTTGTGCAAATGTTGTTTGGCACCTGTGGAGACTAGTATCGACAATGTTTGGAGGTGAAGGGAGTAGGGCTTTAAGAGTTCCGAGAAACTGTCCCGAGGAACGTCTTCGAATAATGTACGGTTGCCAGCCGGCTATCAAGGTGGCTTTTGCAACAGGGTCCGCGCTCTTTCAGTAGTATTGCGCACTTGTCAGACTCTCGGGCAACAGGTCGACATGGTGACTCGCTATCATTTAATGGATCGCCTACGACATGGCTACATCAGAGCGGCCGTACGAACACCAATATATCAAACTGGGAGAGGACTTTTTATCTTGATTGTTGGAAGTTGATAAATTGATGAAAACCAATTGCTATAACCGCGCGTTATGATTGGTGCGCACAGGCCAGCAACATAAATTACCCGCTGCGAATCAAACGATGCTGTTCAGTACATAGATAACAATTTTTTGATTTTTTTCATGTGGATAGATTTGCCTCGGATTCAATGGTACACGTACATGAGAATTGTGTATGTTACTGAACTCCTTTGTTAATACTACTAAAACGGTTTATCGGTGTCCGTTCAGGAGATTATCGCTGCGGTGCTTCTGAGACTGTACATTGGCCAATGTGTCCGAACAGGGCTTATTAGGGTAGTGGAGTTGTGCGGAAATAGTTAGGGCTATTACGGGGGTGTTGAGCCATGCGTTTGGACAAGGCAACGTGACCAGGAGTTGGTGATCACTGCATTGGGTCCCACGAGATGAAGTGAAATTCTGCGTGGAGTTAAAATTCGCACCGTTGGTCGCACGTGATGGCAGCCAAATTGCACATGGCTATTACGGCAGCGACGAATCAGTTCGGCTAAGTAGAGTATAAGATGGTCTCCAGGGCGAGGGTTTTTGGCTTTTTTGCAGATGTCACGCGCACTTTCGGGAATTGAGTACGATACAACAGCGACGTTCCGTTGCGAGTCTCACATGCCATAGTTCGTCACCAAATATACATGTGTAGGAAACGAATATATTATTGTATATCGGATTCTGTATGGGGGACGCGGGGGAAGAATGGCGAAAGTGAACAGGCAACTCCGGGGCGCTGGCGTTGGACTTAAAAACGCGGGGGAAGGGTGAGTGAGATGGGCAGTGTGACAACGTATTCGGCCACCGTACTCGTCACAATCTCGGGTAGAGAGTATTGGAGGTGAGGTGACTGCAGTGGAGAAACAACCACAAAGGTGAAACAGTCGAACATCAGGCTGCGCGTGACCATGACAACCGACATTGCTTGTCGTACAGGAAAAAGAGACGATCAGGGGCATTGATTGCATCAACTTTCTAATGCTAAAGACCAGCGCTCCGCCTTCTATTCTGAGCCAGTCCGCAAAGGGCGTCGACGTAAGAACAGCGAACGCGCAGAACTACGGCTGGCGATCGATGCCTACTCTCGTTACCAAATGATCGCCGTCTGAGATTGTACTCGCTTGTCGGACCGCCGCTGTTCGTTTGCCGTAGATCTTTTGCTGCTTCGACGCTTAACTTAACTTTGACTACGTCGACGTGGTTCTGCGCTGCCCATCGCTTCTCTTTTCTATGCTTCGCGTGCCTGTTCCGTGCCTCGGCGTGCTGCTGCTGCTGTACTAGGATGGTGGTACTTTACTGTAGAACGTCAATACTTACCCAGCCGGCACCTACCAATTTAATATTATACCACAGTTCTCAATTGGCCAGGATCCCCCCCCCCCGCTCCATCCGCACGAACGCCCTCATCCTGTCTTCGCATTCACTGCCTGAGCGGTTCACTTGCCTTGATCTCGCGTCAGCCCCACGTCGCGCGCATCGGGCGGGCTGTTGCTGTTCCTACTTCGTCATCGGGCTTGATCTTCCCGCTGCCGTTGGCGCCACTACCTCCTATATCTGCCTCTCACGCCGCTGTCTGTTCCCTCTCTGCAACCTCCATATCCTCTGCGTGATCTCTACATTCTGCCGTACTCACTATGTCCAACTCCGACATAGTCAGCGCCATTAACACGCTGATCGTCGCCTACCAGTACAAAGGCGGTTCCGTCGATTGGCGCCTCGTCGGCCAGGAACTGGGTGTCGACAAAGACTGTGCACGGTAGGTTCCGATTCACATTCGTTCTGAAATCGAAGTACTGACTCTTTAACCCAGAATGCGCGTCCAGCGGCTGCTCAAGAAGTGGCCGGGCACCGATCTCGATGTCGTCGAAGAGAAGATTATGCATAGCAAGCTGGCAAAGCCTTTGACTGCACAGACTCCGGTCTCCACCCCGGCCATTCCCATCTCGAACTCGACGGCCTCGCCGACTCACACGGCGTCCACGGCTGCGGGCATATCGAAGCCGCGACGAGAGAGTTTCCATTACCATAACGACCACCAGCGCAGATTGTCGGCCTCCCACTCCCGGTCCAACTCGCTCGGTTCCAACACGTCCTCGACCGCCGGGGGAGCGTATGCTCCAAACGCATTCGCGACCCAGCTTCTCCAGGCGTCCGAGCATTCTTCATCCTACCCTCCATCATCCATGCGAGATGACTCTTTCCTCCGTGCTCCTCAGCCCGCTCTCAAAACTGATCACCGCTACGCACAGTTTGGCCGGAGCTCGTACGAGGCGCAGTATCCTGCTTCTTCTCAGTATGCTCCTCCGCCGACTCAACTCTTACATCCTGATCGCGAGCAGCAGGAGGAAGTGCCGCGGGTCCTGCCGTACGGCAACAGGTATCTGCATTCATCCTCGAACCAGGGCATGAACCACATGTACACCCTACAACAGGCAGCCGCTGTCGCTCTGGCCAACGACCGGCGATCGTCCTCCTCAAGCTCGACCTCGTCTACGCGAGATGACTCGTCCGCCTCCCCTGTGACCGTCAAGTCGAGACCTGAGTGCGACGATGCGGACGACAGTGCTGACGAGGGAAGCGTCGTGAGTGCAGGCGCGGCGGAGGGCGCAATGATGCTCGAGAAAATGAAGATCGACACGATCCTCGTCTAGGTTTTATTTGGAAGTGGATGGTTTGGTGTTCGGTTGCTTTTACTGTTAATGGAGTTCTAACGGCTAAATTTTGCTCGTTGTGTATCATTAGCCTTCACCTATACATTTTGTTACAATTTTTATCGACGCTGATCTGATTGATACATTGTGGTCGTCATTCACGCATTAAAGCATTCTTTGATTACCATTGATTCGATTTACTCTCATTTTGTAAGTACTAATGACTATGTAAAACACATATTTTTGCGAATACAAGGACTTTCCAATCATGCTCATATCATAATTTTGAATCAAAATTCATCAAGATCGCAAACTGCTAGAATAAGCCCTGGCTACTCTGCTGTTTGTTCTTGGCATAAACAATATATCTGGTGTAGCCCACATAGGCCGCTCCACCGATCAATCCCAGCTTCACAAAGAACCAGAACCATGACCCTCCTTTCCTAACTCTCTTGTCAGACGACATGCTCGATCCCATCCCCGTCGTCCGCTCCGGGCCCGACAGTAAAAACAGCGAAGACACATCCACGGCAATCAGGTCGTGGTTTTCCGACAGTTCTCCCGTCTCAGCCGAGAATCCCAAATACGGGACTGACGGTAGCGGTGGTGCCGCAACCTTGAAGCATGTCGTCCACTGGTTGGGTTCCTTATACTCAAGGTCGAGCCTCATAAAACTGTCTTTCACATAAATCAGCCGGGCCTTCGTGGCGTGCTGGCTATTGTGTAGTCCACGCGCAGAGCATCCTGCCAACTCGTTTGGCTTGCCGTCGTCTTCTTTGCTGTATCGCGTTTTGCCGTCGCCAACCATCGCCATCACGTACGGGAAAGTTACGCCAGGTCGATTGTTCTTGTATGTGTCGATGAAAATTCCGAGTCCCTCAAAGTTATCTGGGCCTCCAAACACAGGGCCCATTTGGTCTCGCTCCTTTGTGATCCACATCGCCATGCCATCTCCGTATAAATTGCCTTTGCCGCTGATCTTGAACTCGATCTCGATCTCAAAGCTGGGCATCGTGAGGGGCAATCGCGACGACACGTACCCGGTCTGTGACGCCCGGTCTGCTGTCAGGCGGATGTACTTATCGGTCCGAATAACCGCGTCCCCGCCATAATCGAACCACCGCGAGTGCAAACTGTCGTCCAGGTACGGAGAAGCGAGCGAGTGAGTACGCAGTGGAACGCGCTTCACGCCTTGCGGAAAATCTTCGTCTGCAGATGCACTGTTTGCCTGTGTGAGAGACCTCAGGAGTGTGAGTGCCGTCAAAAATGCCTGCACTTTCATTGTTCTCTATATATTTGTAGTTATAAGTTTGTGGATAAAAAAACACGATGTTTTAGTGTTCCTGTTTAGACACGCAAAATGCAGAATAACCAGTTGTCCTTCTGAGAAGCAATCCAAATATGCTAAAAACAACTATCTTATTCCTTATGAGACAGCATCTGATGCAATAGCAGCGTGGTTGTGCACGGGGCCGACTGCAGCTCTTGGGCTGATATGTGTCTTCTTGACGTCCTAGTTTCAATCGGGCTGCGGTTCCACTTCACTGCGGGGGAAAATAGGTTTCAGAGATTTGTGGTTCAGTTCCATTGGGAATTTATGGACAGCGCGGGCGCTAAGCCTGTTTTGTCCAGCGTGCACTAGCGTTAAGTATTTGCGCGAAGTAAGTATTTGCGCGAAGTACATTTTCCCTAACCCGGCATGTGCCCAATTTGTGCGCGGTTAAACATAAACAAATGCGATTAAAGCAGACAGCTTCGAGTTCGAAACTACCGATTAAATTCCATTCATTTTACATCAGAAAGGTTCAAACCTTCTCTCAAAGTCTCACTACCACTTCTTCAATCGGATCTTATCATGAATGCTCTCGTGAGTTCAATTAAGGCAAGTTCTTGAGTGAGTACATGTTCTAGATGTCTAGTGTTCTGTTAGCAATCCACTGGCTAAGTTTTGAATCATTCCTGATTACGAATGAACACACAACCGAATCTGCGTAATGCTAGCAACTGATTCTAGCTGCTATCCGTTTTACTCAGTATTTCGAATACGTAGCGTCATTCAATCAAGATTATTACTGTTAGCAGTAGTATTTGCGCGATTGCCGCATAATTTTGTAGCTCCGTTTCCAGCACAACCACATGGCATCTAACCCAAGATTTGGAAACACTGGATTTATGCTCTAGTTTGGAAGGTAGATGACGTATCCTTCAGGTACAGTTACTGCACTCTATTCCTGGCAACAAACCAACCGATTGGATACGCGTGTGGTTGTGGATGAATCTTAGTCCTTGTATTTCTACTGATCCTCTGTTACTATATTTCGACTTCGAGTTCCCAGAAGAATAGATTCCGACATGTATGAAACGATTGCTTCTCGCCGTTCGCTCCCACAGCTACGGAGGCAAATACTGAAGAATAAATTATTTATAAAGTATTGGTGGAAATTTCTGACCCCTCGAGGTATGGATCCAGAATTATTCAAAGCAGGCTAGTTTCGTGCAGCGCTTGTTATGAGGCCTGTTTTGTGGGCTTTCAGCCCGATGACCCTAGTTTATCCATATCTCTCATTGATACTGTCCTCATATGATAGTGTTGTTACATCGTGCTATGCGATATAGCGAAGTGCCGAGCAAAGTTATGGTGACGGTTGGCTGGAGTATGAACGGATCTGGTCGTATCTAATTCTTTTTATTACATTTGGAGATGGATCTGAAGATGTATGTGGATGTTGATGGATGTTGATGGATGAAATTGTCTGGTATGGTAGCATCCTGGAGGAATATCACGTTATAAGTAGTGGGTAATACGCACAGCTATACCATCTAGGCTCTGGAAAATATCCCAGCAGTGGATCTTCTTGTGCTTAAGAAGCTTTTGCTAAGTTGAAATGAACAGATGTGACGTATTCGGAACGTAATTTCATACGATTTTAAGGCAGGAGAAGTGGTCATCGTTACCGTCGGGCCTCGGCTGCAAACCTAGAGCGGCAGGATTAGAAAAAGGGTTATTGTACCTTTGTCTTACGAGAATCAAGCAGCAGGATATTTTATGTAATAAGTCAGTCGTGCTTCTGCGTCGAGTTCGGATCTGAGCGACTGTGAGCTGCAGACTTTCAACGTATAAAAGTCGAGTTATCTGAATCCCGGCCACTATTTCATACCTGTGCCGTAGTCCTTCTCGCGAATTAAGGTCCCATATCGAAATTCGTGAATCCGAACCACCAGATATCATTATATCTGTTGGCAACATGGTCCATTGCAAGAGCATTTACGGTTCCGGAATGGCGAGTCGGGAAGTACCGTTTGTCCGAGAGCACTAGGGTCGAGTATTGTCGCGATAGTTGCGCCGAGCGTAGCTCACGAGGGTTCGTGAGCCGATTCGCGTGTAAATAGATAGGACGATAGCATGCATATAAATACATGTGTTGTCAGCTAATAGTATAATCGTTTGGGCTTCACGCACAAATCAGAGGATTTCTTGTCGCGCACTTAGCTGTTGAAGGCCCGCCGAACAGGTGTCCCTCTAAAGGCGTCCCTCTATTCGGTAATACATCCACAATCGCGACGCATTATTATTATTATCTAACGACGTCAACAATGGTCCAGCTGATATAGAAGTCTGGAGAGAGCGCTTTTCAGTCCTCCAGAGAATTTTTTGGCCAATAGTGATTGTAGTCTGATTTGTTGATGACGTGATGGGGACCCGTTATCTGACGACTGCGACCATTGCTACTAGCAGTGTCATTATATCGTCTTGGTCTCCACTGAGCAGCTAAGTTACTGTTGCCAATTAGGGGTGTGATAATTTTGCGTGGCATTTGTGTCCCGGAAAATTTCTATCAAATCTCGCGTCCAACTTCAACTTGATGAACACCGTGACGAGACAACAGGTATAGATTGACCGCCACAATTCTATGTATCGTATTTATCTCACGTCTCGGTCACAATGAGATAGGAACAGATCGACGACAAATTAATAGTAACACAAACGGCTATACGTTCCTTAACTATGGTAGTGAACCACCTCACTCAATCTTAGATCCAAATGACCTTTAGACTGCTGGAACAATACAATCCATCGTATGGATCAACCGCAATTGAGTCCGACATCTGCTACAATATTCTGCCTGCGATCCGCTAGTGTCATTTTTTGCGTTTTTTCATGATTATTGCATCGTTCTATTTACTGGACTACAGACGGCACACACTTCGTCTGATCAACCAAGCGCTACCAACCTGATTCACAGCCAAAACCAGCCGTATGATAAGCAAACGAATTCCGTCGTACCATCGTCATACGTTTCTGCTTGGGCCAATGGTTGGTTGACTTATCAATATGTCTGGGTGAGAGCATATATGTCAAGCTTCGTCCGTGAGAGACCTTACTCCAAGCAGCTCAACTTCGTGCTCGAGAAAAAAGGAAGATTCAATTCATCGTGCAAAAGAAATAAGGGCTATTATTACGTTCTTTGCATGGGGTCATACACACCTGGTTTCAGACACAATTGAAGCTACAAGAAACAACTACATTGTTGTCTTTGAGACTGCGTATCACGTAAGATACTTTGTGCACGCGTCGCATGGCAGAGAACGATGGGGTCAATCAAGTTTGTCGATGTCAGCATCGAACTAAAATTCCCCCCCCCCTCCCCCAGCTTATATGCCGTATTGGTGGAGGAGAAGCAGCCCTTTGTTATGGATACTGGGACGCGCGACACGATAAACACTCTATGACAGACCAATTAAACCTTTGTTTGAATTGACCGCACTCGCTTCTCACACATAAACAAGACCTTAGAATTGCTCGTAACGTATGCTTGATGATTGACTGCCCAGGTTCGTCCGAGAAGCAGCTTCCTGAGCCTGAACTGTCTGGCATGTAAGACCGAGATCTTCAACAGCTTCTAGAGGTTTGTCATGTTGTTACTAGAGCCTAATCCGATGGCCAACTCATCCGACCGTTGTATTATGATTGTAGAGCTTTACGCATATGATAGACACTAGCTCGACTCTTCGCGCATTACATACAATTTGTTAATGGCAACTCAAAGCGCCACTGCCTTGCCCGAAGACGACTCGACCAGATCGTGTGGGATTTTCTTTGTTGAAGGTCACTGGAAGGTCACTGGAAGGTCACTGGAAGGTCACTGGAAGGTCACTGGACAATCGCGGCATGTCTGCATCACTGTTTGAATGGAGCTTGCACTCGCTTCTCCTGATGTTCGTCACTCACTAGTTTTGTAAGGGTGAAACAATACGCTCGTGAGCCGATTATGTCAATTAGAGGTCAGTAGGAAATTTCACAAATGAGACGGTAAATTACCACACTGCCATGCCGCAATGGCACTCTCAGAGCTTCCTTGAAGTCTTGTGGCTCGTATGCCGACAGCCTTATTGCACATTTCGATTCTACACAAATTATATAGCAACAGCATTTCAAAACCAATAAAATAGATGATATTTTATTAATTAATGTACAGCAGAATCGCTCTTCCAGTGAACCCGGCAGATAGTAATTACCGATTCTGTGCGGTGCTACACCACAAATAAACAAACCGAACTACTAACTAATACTGAAACCGAAAATGTGCATACGGGTCATAAAAGGCTTATCCAGGTTTTAGAATATGGATACTGTTGAGACGTGGCTTGGATATTTGCGGAAGTATGAGTTGGCGGGTGTGGCAATGAAGGCTCAGCTGTATAATCATTAGTCGATTGACTTTGAATTTGAAGAGTCCGATGTCAAGGAACATTGATGGAACAGGAGCCGAAGGAGGAGGAGTAGGATGTAGAAATGAGGAGTTCGCTTGAATATATAGGGAGTTTTTGTTGCATGCATGTAAATATTTGAGTCACTATAATCATTAACTCGTACAATATCAATGACCGACGCCGCTATATACTAGTACAAACGATGCAAACAAAAACAAGTTGTATCTCCCTCATGTATCCATCCGATCTAACTCCGATCCAGCCACTCTATTACCCCGAACCCAGTTTCCATGTAATTCCAATTCTAAAGTACCGATTGTGGAGGTTAACATCACCGGATTCATCAGTACTGTACTCATTCGATTTGTGGCCGAAACTGACACGACTAAGTGCGGACGTGCGCACGGATAGGCAATCTATACTAAGCAAATCACTCATTAGTCTGTCGAATTTATAGCTCATCTGTGAATTAGCTTATTCTCGTGCTATGCAAGTCGCCAACCAATCCCCCGTCAAACCGCAGGCTACGTCTTGCCTGTGCTCCTGTTGTCTGATTATATAGCCCTAGTCGGCTCCTCTGGATGTGGGAAAAGTACAACAATTGGTCTTATTGAATCGTTTTATCGCCCATTGTCGGGATACATCCTTCTTGATGGACAGGATATTGGTGAATTCAACATTAATGCGTATCGTGAGCAAATCGCAGTTGTTCAGCAAGAGCCTACATTGTATGCCGGAACTATACGAGAGAATATTGAACTCGGTACTTCGCCAACAATCACAGATGAAGGAATACAGGCGTCTGCAAGTAGGCTAACATTCACGATTTTATTATGTCACTTCCAGATGGCTACTACAATTTGTGGTTCGAAGGGATCTTTACTTTCTGGAGGTCAGAAACAGAGGATTGCCATTGCTGGTGCGCTTATTCGGCAGCCGAAGGTTCTTCTACTTGACGAAGCCACGTCTTGATTCTAAATCTGAAAAAGTCATGCAGGCAGCACTAGATGCTGCGGCGAAGGGTCGCACTACAATAGCAGTTGCACACAGATTAAGCACAATTCAGAATGCAAATATAATTTATATCTTTGAGGCAGGTAAGGAACGCATCAAGAATTGCTGGCAAAGGGAGGAAAGTACTATGAGCTGGTCCAACTTCAGGCTTTGGAGCGGGCGTAATATGATAGAAGCTTGCATGCGTAGGCTTTAGTTGGAACATCTATCTAGACGTACATTCCATATTAAGGATGTAGGAAGAACTGGTCAAAATATCGTTGTAATGCTACGTCCACAGCTACTAACTGATGTGAACAGGTGTTTTAATTACAACCGTCCATATTGAATAGATTCTCGATCGTGCTGTTGTAATAAGTTTGCTACGTATTGTGAATGATGTTCCGAGATATATATATATATATCTATATGCAACATATTATTTAGAAAAGTTCGACAAAATCAATAATAGCGGGGTATTGCATTATCTCTCGCCTTCAAATTTCCTTCAACTGATTTGTAATTATTTAATATTCCGCAACTGGAGCAGCCCGAACTTCTGCACGTCCATCTAAGCTGTCACTATGCGATTGGTTGTGGACATAGTGGCTTGTAAGTTGATGATGGCTTGGCGGTCAATGGTTGCTAAGGCCTGTTAGCCGTACATCCAGAGAAGTACCGGAGCGAAAGTAGCGCAGAAGAGCGCTAGAAGGTGACAGGGATTTAATGATTAGACTCCTGAGTGAATAATTTGATAATGGTAACGATAGGGGATATCCCGACCAGGACCGGTTTAAAAACATGAAGAGGACTGTAGGGGTGTACCAAACTCTGATCTCATCTGTGGAAGAAGTGCTTACTATATGTGTCCCATGTAAAGAGACATTTATTCCCTTCAGGATATACACTAACAGGATCATTAGCCGATGGAATTTGGCAGGAATTGCTGATAGTACAGTCACTATCAGCTTGATAACTTAAAGAAGTCGATCCTAGGATTTGAAGGTGACGTGTAGATTACTGAGCATCATCACTGTCATAAAAGGCGTACGGGATAACTGTCGAGAAATCTATTGTATTATTGAAGAGTACCGTGAGACCGTCGGAAAAACTGGGCAGGTTTTGCCAATGTGATTGCTTAACGTTGGTCGGAAATAAGCAGTGTCCTGATAATGTCGCAGAATGTATCAATAGTACCAGATATGTTCTTAAGAATAGTTGTCGATGCAGAAGAGTGGTGACCCTTATCTTATGGGACTGACGTACCGCAAGGATAACTCTGGTACTAGAATAGTTTGTAAATTAGATTTCAAAGGAAGAAGAATATCCGAGCGATATCAGATAGGTGCCCGTCGCACACGTTATATGGGAAGTTCGTCCCACCTAGTTTGAAGGAATAAACTTTTGTTGTTCGCCAAAACCGGTTTCGATACTGCGACCTCGTTACGAAAGAATTTATAATTGCATAACACTGCCACTTAAAGTAACATATGGGGAACCCGGCCACTAATTCAAACTCCTAAATTACGCGCCATACAATTGACCAAATCCAAATCCGACTTGCTCGAACTATGATTCTCTACTTCCTCCTCCTCTTCTAGTTTACCTACATCTCGAATTCAGCGCTTACGTGGCTGCCCACGTGGTCGTCTTTCCTTAGGTTTCTCTTCCGCCTCGAGCGATTGCAAAGCTTCCTCTGAACGAAGCACACATTCGCTCTGTAATTTAATGCTCTTACCCTTGGTTCGTTCTAGCTGGTCTGAAACAACTGTCTCAAACCCTTGAAGCTCCTTCTGTAGAATTGTTAGTTAGGCATTGTTACTTTCGACCAATTTGGGGAATCGGTAAAGAGCCATTCGTGGCCTATGCTTTCGAGGTACGAGTTGAATGAACGCATCGAGCGCGAATCTCTTCAGCCATTCTTTTAACAACGCGGTGTTGCAGGGTACCTTTCCCTGTAAAGTGTAATTCATCGTACTAGTCTCTGTTCTTCACGTTCGAGAGGATCTGATAAGTTTCGTGAGACTGAGTATGCGATTCAGCTTCAGCCATTCGATCGATGAGATACTTTTTCGAAACTTCAAAATGGTGGGCAGCACTTTCTAATAGATGGAAATCTATTCTTTTCTAAGGGCTGAATAGCCTTTTGGATCAGATTGACTGCTTTTAGAAGGTTGATTATAGCCTATGTATGAGTTATAGGGTTCTCCAAGTTGTAGGGGCCATTTTGTGGCCGGGTTCCCCTATATGACCGGTGCCCTATATTATTTTACGTTTACTTTACCTATGAGGCGGCTACCGAGATTCGAAGATGCAACAATTCCTAATCAGTATGGCAGCTTTAACGAAGCCTGTAGGGCATCAATCGACGTTGGAATGCGGCTCCAATCATGGTTAGCCATAGCAAAAACAATCTCAAACCATCAAGTATATATAAACAGAGCTTGGGATCGAAGATCTGCGAATCAATCAAAGAACATTAAAATTATCACAAAAATAAATACATTAGAGAGTTACTGAAAAAAATGAATTGAGGACGTCGACACTGTTAGAAGTGTGAGTGCGCTGATGAAGAAGAACGACTTTGAAAACTAAACAGGACAAAGAGAAGGTAGCAGGGATAGTTAAGTTGTCAGAAGCTACAGCATTGGGACATTTGTGAAGAGGATAGAGATACATTGAAGTAGTTGATACATTAACGCAAAATGGACCAGAGATGTTGATGGGCGGAACCCGTACTTGTTGAGGTTGCTGGAAGTAAATGAGCTAGAGATCCAAGAGCAAAAAGCCGTCGCTGAGTATATGGCATATTAGCATTAACAGCCCAACAGGCAGCCGGCTCCAACAACTCATAGAGTTTCTCCGTCGTACATGATAAATGTGCTCGAGGACAATAAAGGTGACGTAAAGATGGCTCAGAATCAGGTATTTCAAGAAATAACCAAGCAGATAGTCTCTCTTGCACTCACTTGCCAGACAATTTAGAACGAGAACTTATTTTTGAAAGACGTTCTACTGCGGATATGACAACTGACATAATGCATAGATCGATTCCCACAGCTTCGGAAGCAATTGGGAGTGGAAAATTAGCACGTTCAAGTGAAAGGGTTGGAAATCGTTGAACCAATGAGGCAGAAGTGAGAAGCCGTGGGGCGGAGAAGCTGGAGGAGAAGTGGGCGTGCAGGAACGGGAAACGAAGACTCAGGCACACTGTACATACGATCGGAGACCTCTCGCTCAATGATGTAATATAATAATATAACAACAATAACACGGGTAAAGGCAATCCAGACCTCTGAACATGGTTATAAATCAACATTGGTGACATAATTTTGCACATGTTTTGATCTCCAACGATCTTACGGTACCGTATTAAACTGAAAAATTTAATTATCTTATCCTTTCTTGTTGTCTAGGAGCCAAAGCTTATTTCAGACATAAATTCTATGCCACGATGAAACAACCTTAACCAAAGATTCCTGAAAATTCAATACGGCAACGTGATGGCAATACTGCCATTTGACTGCAAATCCAGTTCTATTCAAAGCAAATGAGTCCTACAACATAGTATGATCTGGCATCTATTCCTTGTCTCAGTGCCACGTTGTCTTGCACACACTGGTACTTGTACAGGTGCAGATGTTGCAACGGCTGCTGTCAACCGGCTCCGTCAATTGCGCCCGTCTATTGTGACTGGTTACTGCTGGTCGGAGTTAAGCATCATGATTAGAGTCCTGTTACCGTTCGGCGGAATGTATCAATTTTACCAGATATGCTCTTACAAACAATATAGATGAGAAATGCAGTGAACATTATCTTGTGCACTTCAGTATGGCAGAGGCTGCATTGGTACGATATTGGACATGTATTTAGATGGAGAAACATTAGAGCCCTACCCGCTATTCCTTTTTTGGGACTAGCATAAGTACCTATCCGTGCCTGCTTAAGCACCTGTAAACTGTATACACCTCTAAGCCACTTGAGATGCGTAGTTGGAACCCGTCGGTTGCTAAGACGTCCATAACGCGTCTCTGGTGCACTCTTTCCATTATTCCTCACAACCAGTCATCATGGAACAAGTCACAGCCAGTCCTCCACAATATGGACATTTCGCGCTCACTATTTGCCAGCACATTGCAACGGGGTTTCAAAGCTAGAAGTTATGTATGCCATACGCAACAACTGTAAAAGATGGTCGCGTAAAGAACACTGAACCCTAACACGATTTTATTTGTAGTTATGCAAATGCAGCGGCAAGACACGAAACACCCGTCACCTGCCAGCGGTGGTCCAGGGAGTAAAGGTGACACGTCTTCGGAAAGCACGAAGTCAATGCAATGAATGCCCTTGGAGAGTGCGCTTCAACAAACAGCTTGATCGAATTAATCAATGAGCATCTGGGCCGCCAGCTCGAAGGGGCTAATCCTTATGCATATCCAGAAATAGGTCTTTGAGCGAAGAGGCAAAGCAGGCGATGTTCCCCTCGTGAGAGAGACCCCTCCGCAACACTCACGCAGGTCACGGGAATGGTGAACGTCAAGTATGGGACACACTGGCCAGACATGTGTACAACCGTACGTACGATCATCGTGAGGAAACGGGAACTTCTTGAGCCAAATACTTTGAGTCTTTGCGCAAAGAAGGTATGGTGTATCGTGTTAAAATTGCAGCAGACATTACACTCGGGTCGCTCTTTATCTGTCATCCTGACAATGTTGCGAAAGCTCTACACCTACGCCAGTCAGATACGAATAGGTACTTGTGCTATTCCCAAATAGGAATAGCGGGTACGGTTCCAATATTTCTACATTTAGATACGCAGTAAGTTAGTGCGATATCCAACAGATGCTGGTTCCACATGAATTGGACCTGGGAGTCCGTCCCAGCTAGTTTGGGCGAATTGACGACACTTTATTATTTACCGGAGCTGGTCTCAATACTGCCACTCACTACGTTACTCAGAAACTTATTTTCATAACACTGTAACTATATTTAAATAGCATATCATTTGTCCTCGCATCCTTGACATCTATCTTCGTTCACACACAGTTCCCAATCTGATATTTCCCTTATTTGATCCAGATATCACTGTATAAGTTAGAAATGCTGACAAGCACAGGCAAAGCGTGCCGGTCATTTTGGAAAGACGCTCAGGTTTTGCATTAGCCCACGGTGATCGTCAATAATCACGGCTGCCATGAGCAAGCCGAAAGCGGATAATTTAGCTTCACCAGTATTAACAGCTAGCCCTATATTAATCACCATCCTAATTTTTCTTAGAGCTGTTATATAGGCAGAGGTTTGAAGCTTGACGATACGATATCGTCGATATCGGCGACGAAATATGACACATCGCATATCTTAGGTTACATGGATCGAAAATTTTCAGCACTCAATATATGTAGTAATACTACGCTCTCTAATACTAATTTAGCGAGAACTAAATGCTACTATTGTAAGCGCGCCCCGGCTACCCGGCTACAGAGCCCTCAACGATGGCATTGATGATGAAGCAATGCCCGAGGACCAAGTCTGCGAGATCAATGATGCCAGGCCCTTTACTGTCGAATCAATTAGCGCTAAACCCTGAAACCCTGGTGTTGATGATGATGATGATGATGATGATGATGATGATGATGATGATGATAATGATGATGTTGTTGTTGTAGTTGTTGTTGTTGTTGTTGTTGTTGTTGTTGTTGTTGTTGTTGTTGTTGTTGTTGTTGTTGTTGTTGTTGTTGTTGTTGTTGTTGTTGTTGTTGT
>MU972929.1:0-132046 GCA_038497805.1 Lipomyces mesembrius
TTGTGCGAGACACAGGTTTCGGAGACAAAAAGACTTCATGCTGCTTAACAGTAGGCTCTCTGTTGTAAATGGCCATCTCACTAGAACACGCTCTGGAGTTATTTTGTTTGAACAAGGACTATGACACTGATACCGCCATCGCAATTGTTTATGCTGCCCTGGAGGAGGAGATATAATTAGAGGCGTCCAATTCTAAAGCTAAATGGATTGAGGCTGTCCAAGGCACAAACAGTCGAAGAACTCTGCTCTCATGTATGGGGTCGCTTGCCAACAGCTTGTTGGAGCTGGTTTTATGTCTGGATATATGTCATATTATTTTATACTCGCCGGAACCCTTTTCGGATCTCTCAGATGGTATATTCCGTACAGCCTCTATGAAATATGTGTGCATGGCCATTGGTTGAAAGAGTGGGCCGCAGACGTATGTTGCTATGTGGCATTGTATTTATGACGTCTACCCTCCTCGTTATTGGTGGTGTAATACAATGCATGGACAGACAGCATTGAAGATTGTTGTTAGTTTCATGACAATTTAGGGCTTTGTGGTCAGTAGTCAAACTGGTCGGATACATATTTGGATTCTAACAGTTCATTAGTACCAAATGACGGCTGGCTCTATTGTGTTTCCTTTTTTACGAGAGACGCCGACTCCTAGACTGCCCCAAAATACTTCCGCTCTTAATCTTATGACTGCAAATTTACTTTCAACTACAGTTGTCTTTTAGTGAATACCGTTAAGGCAAATCTTGGCGGCAAAATCGCGTTCTTTGGGCCCTCAGTTCTTTGTTGTATCTGTGTAAGTAGTAAGTTTTTCTCGAGAAAGAACTGTGTAACTTCTTGGTAATAGTTACTTCTGCCTGCCTGAAATGAAAGGTCGCAACGTGGCTGAGCTGGGGATGTATGAGAAGCAGTTGCCCGCTAGAAAGTTTGCGGGTTATCAGTGTGACGTTACGGGTATGGAAGAAGTGGCGTCTGTTAGTAAGGAATCTAAGGTATAATAATTTGACGACGGGCATTACGGGCATGTGGAGAGTCTATCGAGTAGCGATTTTGGGTTTCAGGGTAGTAGACAGACTGCCGGCTGCCTCTCGTATTTCTCGTACATACTTGAAGATGTCATGCTTCAAAACGTAATTTTCAGATATATACGCCGGAAGAGCTTAGAAGGTCTTCTTAAAGCAACTATTCGGTGGAAAGTTTTCTTACTAATATTAGAGCTCCTTCCATTTCCAGTTGTACATTACAAATTCTTGGTGACGAGACAATATAGATGTTGTTACCAGACAACTTTTTGAATTCAGACAACAATAACTACAACACTACTGCCATGTGCCCTCAGGAATGCCGAAGTATCCAACTGCAGGCATAGCCTTAAGTGTGGCGGAACCAGCACCATCAATACCAGCACTCTGCACCGTTGTACCCCACCATGTCAGAGACTTTGGACGGTATTGCAATGCCAAGAAGATAAGAATACCGGAGAATGCAATGCCAGCAGACAGACCACTGGTGATGATATAGTTGTACTTCGACCACCACGCCAGGTACCGAGTGCGCAAATAGTGCATGAAGACAAACGCCATATAGAAGCCTGGTGTGTAATATGTCAAGTTGTAGTTCGCGCCAAATCGAGTGATGCCCCCCAAGAAAAGAACCGGATGGAAGAGTCTGAGGTACTGTGGGTACCTCTGTCTTGCTAAATACAATGGAACAGCGCTGCATGCGCCGATAAGAAAACACCATTTAATCATAGGATAGAGAGTGTCGAAAGTGCGAGTGGGACCAACTACGCCGAACAGAAGACTGCCTGAATATATGCTGTGTGACCACGCACAATAGAAACGGGAACTCTGAGTCCAGCTGCAAAAATTGGGTAATCCGTGCACGACCTCCATAGCACCCGCTGTGACGAATATCTGGAAGAGGGTCCCGGTCAGCTGCCCTCGAAATACCGCTCGAGGAGGCAACTTCGCATAATGAGCCAACTTCTGATCACCGACGTATGTCTCCGACATATCCTCGACACAATATCCCATTGCACGGATAAAAACACAGGCGACACCATTACCAGGAGCTAAATAACCAGCAATAATGGTTCCTAGCATATTTATAGACATGAAATATCCCGTGGAGGCATATAATACCATGCAAGGAATTAGCATCGCAACTGCCACCAAAAAGATAACAATTACTGCCCAGACCGGCGTCGTGGTAGGATAGGCCTTCATCGCAACACAAGCAACGACAAATGAGATCGCAAGAATCACAAGAAACCACCAATCCGGAACTTCTTTGTACTGTCGCATTAAAACTGACAAAGGATCTCTGTATCGATCATAATTCGACAACTTGCGATTCCTCAAGCCGCTAATGAAGCCAGCAATTGCATCTCTGAATGTGGGCCACTCCATGACAAAAATGTAAACAAAAGCAAACATGTAAACAGCATAGGAAGCACACAAGTACATATAGTATCCGGCCGAGACATAGGGTGGCGAATAAGCCTTATATTTTCTTAGATCAAAAACACCATTGGTAATCGCTTCCGAAACATTGTACGATTTTCCGAAACGGTCGTATACGGTACTTGTATTCGGCGGCATGTATGCTGCATACTGGTAGTTGGTGTAGAACAGAATCAGGAGAATAATGGCGCCTACCACAGTACCAGCATACTGATTTGCTGTGGCAAAGAACGGTACAACCAATGGAGACGAATAATTGATAACCGACCAGTCAAAGGTAGTAATTGGATTGAATCCAACGCCAATAGTAGATCCAGTGACAAAAGCCAGGTTCTTGTTTTTAGGTGCGATCCACGTCATCCAGTTAAAAGTACTGAGAGCGGTAAAGAGATAGTCCGGAATAAAGAAGTAAACAAATGCGGCTCCAAGAAGGATGTTGAAAACGCGATACTTGCTTATTCTCCATCCGTTGATAGATTTTTTCTCCTCAGGAACAAGTAGCGTTCGATTAAGCTGCAGAGTGGGCAGCACTGTCGGCCAAACTGCTTTGCTAGGATAGACTGTCCATCTTCGAAGCACTCCTGCCATTCCCAACCCAAAGAGCTGGCAAATGATGTTTATGAGGACAGTAAAACCGTAGTTAGCCCACTCCTGCCCGTAGAATACCTTCTCTCTGATTACTGGATAATATTGACCCCAAACGGCGTTCTGTGCTCCAACATTGGTAATTATTGTAGCGAACATCTGCTCCTTGAAAGTCCACGGTCCAGGGTTAAGGTTGACGGTCCACTTCCACACCCGGAACTTCCATGCGGGAAGAAACTTCGCTGCGAACTGGCCGCAAGGAAGAAGGAGAATTTGGACGACTTGAGATGTGAGCGTGAAGTGTGGTTGACGATAATACATAAGTTGATTGATGAAGCCTGCAACCGCAACCCAGAAGATACCAATAACGTATGCTCGGAAAGTTTCAACCGGAATCGTAGGATCATCCGTAGGTGCACAAACTGATCGAACTTCCGGATAGGGCGAATGGTACTTCATCAGCGACGCTTCAAGACGCAGATCAATGTCATACAAAAAAGGACCTGCTCCGTAGGCTTCTTCACCCTTTAGCAACTTTTTGATTCTCGTAAGTGTAGTCTCCGGGAAGTTGATATCGGTGTTGTGGTACTCCAGCGCGTATTGCAGAATTTCAACTGCCTCCTCCGCGCCTACAGTACGCAAGTTTTCGACGAAGAAATTGGCCCCGCCTTCTGCCAAAATGTCATCCATATCTCCGGTAGTACGCATTCGATCAACAATCACGTCGAATTCGTGCATATGCTCGATAACACCATTCTTCTTCTCGTCCAAGCTATTGTCATTGGAACTGGTTTCAACGTCCCGCGTCGAGACGGCCACAGGTGCCTTGAGCTCATGTGAGTCGGACATCTCTGTCAGCGGTTAGCGATGTCACACTGACAGGTGCATAGGAAGTATTTGTCTACCTTGTCTGCAGCGGAGTACAAGCCCTATATTATAAAGTGCAAGGAGAGTGGAGGACTGCGAGCATGTTACTGCTGACGCCCAGAGGGTCGGTATATCTAAAGTCTAGCTGATAATAAGCGGCTGCGAAGTCGGAACGCGTTAGGCGATGGAGTGACCCTACCGTGTAATGATTATACGGTGCAGCACCAGATAACCCAAACTCGAGGTCCGAAATTATAGAGTTGGTTAAACTTCCACTATCCCATGGTCTGGCCCGTTTGCAAACCTGTCATAGCCGAGAACTTTCGTCACGCCCATTCATTAGAGCTTTCCCGGATACGACCCAGAAGTACCGGCCAATGAACGATAGAGAAATCCGATCTGCCGACAAGTAATAATCAGGACGTGAAGGCCATCTGAGTCTCTGCAGAGTCGCAGAGTCTCGCCGTGACCCAGATCACAAACGTACACAAAGCCGCCCCCTCCCCCGGTTAGAAATGAAAGCCATCGCGCCAAAAAAATAATTCTTGTCCTTGGCGGAGATAGCATAAAAGTGTGCAATGGGTATTAATTACCAGAGGGCGCAGCCGAGATAGCTGCAGGTCTAGCGGCGGCTTGGCCGGCCGGTTGGCCGAAGCGCCTCTCGTTTGATAACGCACCCGTCCGATTACTCCTGGGCCCGAAGCTCGGGCTTCCATCAATCGCACACACTCTCCGCTATTATAACTGATCATGCCTAAAGTAGGACTAGAGCAAGGGCACTATCGAATGCCTTGCTTCAAATATGTGGAGCAGGTTCCAATCAAATCATCTGGTACGAAGAGTTAAGATTGATATTTCATGAGCAGAGTCGGTATGGCTATCCAGTGTCCAACACCTGTGAAGTTTGCCTACATTCCACCCACCACTCTATCTTGTCTACACATGTCGTCCTCCAAAATCTCTCTTTAATAAGAATACCACTTAAACTCCAGACTCCGCACGTATTTCGGGTACACTGTTATCAACAGACTATGCATCGGTCTATCGAGAGTCTGTAGAAATTGACTGTGAAGGCTAACAGACAATTGATGGGCAGCTCTACGGCCCATCTTGTATGTATTCTTAATCGGGCACCGTAACTTCTTGGCGCCGCATGTGAAAATTCTAAATATTGATAGCGCTGGCTAACGCGACCGCTAACTCTTTGCGATTAGACTAATGTACGCTCGGAGGGGATTTGCGAGCTCTGCCGGAGATAGTCACCGAGAGATTGCATGAGTGGCGCACCCGGACCAGCATGTATGTGATTTCGACGACGCGTGTTCCGCGGATTGAAGACATATGCTCATCCTCAGTGAAGATTATTAAGATCACGCGGCACTATGGGTGCACCACAGTTAGTAATCCGAGAGCCATCACCAGGCACACATATTCAGCGCCGCAATTGTCTGCAATAGCGCCATGGAGACCACCCTGAACTTACGCAGCTGAGATGGACATTGGCCAGTTTATCGTGTCGATGACAATTGTGTCCCCGTACAAGTAATGCTCTAGCTTGTGCATATATTAAGCTATGGTTTGAGTGTTTGTTTCTTTTACAGGACTGCATATTCTGCATATTTGAATCTGCATGGACTTGGCTATGCACAAATTTAATAGTGATAACAGGAGCTTCAATAATACGCTTTGCCGGAGTGAACATTTGCGTGATTTATGCGACGGATACGCGCACATAGAATGCATTCGTTTAGAGCTATAGTCACGTACAACATTTGATACCAGTACGCACTGCAGTTGCGCGCTGCAGTTGCATTAGGTCGTATGCCTCAGCATTTATTCTCATACGTAGCCTCCCTTAAGAGGCTAATTTGTCGAGAAAGTCAAACACTGCGTTGTTGAAAAGCTCTGGTCGCTGCAACGGCGCAAAATGGCTCACGCCCGCAAGACGGACGAATTTTGCATTTGGAATAGTCTCCGCGAGATATTCGGCATGATCTTGCTTGATGAATTCATCATGCTCACTTTGCACGATCGACACAGGCACATGTATACGCCCTAATTGCTCCTTGGTACAGTTCGGCTCGGTCTTCATCATCTCATCGACGGCGTCGACAAATGCATTGAACTGGTCCGGAGTAGCCGACAGGAGCGCATAGTCCTTGGCATGCCGACTGAAGCATCGCTTAAGCGTAGGCCCGAATTCGATTTCCTTCGTACCGCTGGGATCCATATTGCAAGCAAAGAAGAAGACACCTGCAGCACGCTGAGGCGCCTTCATGGCGAGAATTAAGGAGATGCAAGCGCCATCACTCCAGCCCACGAGTGACGCTTTCTCAATCTGTAAGGCATCCAGTATAGCAAGGACATCGGATGCCATCAACTCGTATGTATATTTTCTCGCATCTCGACTGCTTCGACCATGACCACGGCTATCGATCACTATAGCTCGATAGCCACGCTTAACTAACGCTGGAACTTGATATCCCCAATTACCACTATGGCCGAGTCCACCATGCAGTAGGACTACTGGCGAGCCGGTGCCGTATGACGCGTACCAGATGCGTGCACCGTCACACTCGACATGACCTTGTTGATCAATTGTCGGTAACGGCGCGGCGCCGTGGGCTTCAAATTTGCTAAGGTCGTCGTCGCAAAATTCCATACCGATCTTCGAGAATGGAGTTCTATCGTAATATAATTGGTTGATGGTCTAGTTGTGCGTGCCTTTGATACCAGGAATGACGGACGGGGCGGTTGCAGCAAGGTGATAACGTCTTAGCGTAAATGTGAGAACTGTGAGAACTGTGGGTTTGGAGTTTTTTGCCTTATCCGTACTGTGATGCCAACGGCTGATGTGCGTCACTTGTAGAGTTGATGCTTGTAATCTAATCCCTGCTTTTAATATCACATAGTCTATGTCACTTGCTGCGCGATTGAATGAATCTGTGATGACAATTTGGGGGATAATATGACTACTTTCTGGAGATAACCATATCAACAAGCATAAACTCTAAGGCAGTTATACTTTGTTCGTTCCAATATGACATGAATTCACGTGGTCTCTCATAATCACCTAAAGCAAGCTTAAAAGGACCTTGTGATTCTCACACTACTAATAATACATCGGAGAATGGTGATGAAGGGAAGAATACCCATGGCGTATTTGCGCATGAACCGACGAAACCAGCCCTTGCCACGCACCTTGGAATCCTCGAGAGCCTTGGTTATCTTGACACGCCATTTCTCCTTTATTTTGTTGAGTCGCAGCATGGCAAGGCCCATAATGGAAATGATGATCGAAGCGACGATACTCAACACGCCTTCCCATATGTCTCCGGAGGCGCCCCAAGCATTGGTTCCAAGAGTGTACCAAGTGGCAATGAAAGCTCCAAAGTCCCAACGTACATCTAAAAGCATGCAATACTCTACTGTTAGCATCCCACCGGCGCCGCCGACAAATGTATTCTAATGATTCTCCAGGTCAGTTTTCGTGTTGGCACCTTGACCCACACTCATCTTTACTGTTTCGGTTCCGTTGTTATTGCTCGACTGTGTAAACGAATGTAATTAATCATCGCGCGCTAATATCGATTAATTTTATATCACAAAACGAGCCACATTAACGACTCAAAGCCAAAGTATCAAACCAACATCTGTAAGTAAAATATTTGAGACGACGATCCAATATGCTCTCACAAAGATGATAATAAACACTCGAAAAGTATGCCACATAAGCAGCCAATCATTCCCAGCTACCTTCACGCAAGCCAAAATATTCCCCCGCGGGAATTGTTTTCAATGTGGCAGTTCCTGCGCCGTCGATGCCTGCTCTCGACACCGTATTTCCCCACCAAACTAGATGCTTCGGATTATACTGTAAAGCCAAGAAGATCAAAATGCCGCCGAATGCTACTCCAGCGGTCAAAGCACACGATAGGATATAGTTATACTTGGCCCACCAAGCTAAATACCTGCGGCGCACGTAATACATGAAAAATGCCGACACATAAAACCCTGGCGTATAGTACGCAAGATTATACTGCGCTCCCCAACGTTGGAAGCCACCTAAAAACAGAACAGGGTGGAAGTAGCGAAGCTGATTCGGGAAAAATTTCCGTACAGCAAAGCAAGGAAACGCGAGGACCGCGCCAATCAAAAAAGCATACTTCATCGTAGGATATAAAAAGTCTAATGTCCGATGTGGACCTACGACACCCATCAGTAAGGTGTCCGCATACAGCTCGTGAGCAAAAGGACAGGTGAACCTAGCAGAATTAGTCATGCTGCAGAAGTCAGACATTCCTGTCACCAGATACTGCATAGCACCAGAAGTCACAAATATCTGGACAATGGAGGCAATAACTTGAGCACGGAAGACTGAGCGTGGCGGTAACTTAGCGTAGTGTGCCAACTTCTGATCACCCACAAAAGTTTCTCCTTGTTGATCCAAAGAGTAGCCAAAGATTCGGGTAAAAATTGGAGCAATGCCGTTTCCAGGAACCATATAGCCACCAAGAATGGTACTGAGGTTGTTCATTGACATAAAGAAACCCGTAGACGAATAAAGGACCATGAACTATATATGTGAGTTACGTTAGACAGCAATTGAGATATAAGTAATATTATAGAAAGGGAGAAAATGAAGTTTACCGGTATGATCAGACCAACTGCGACCAAGGTGGCTACAACTATAACCCACACTGGAGTAGTAGTTGGATAATAATTTATTGCGAGACAACCGACAATGACAGAGATCGCAAGGATTATAAGAAACCACCAATCAGGGACTTCTTTGTACTCTCGCATCATGACCGAAATGGGATCCTTATAGCTCTCGTAGTTGGACACTTTCCGATCTTTCATACTCCTGTAAAATCCAACTACAGCTTCCCTAACGGTTCTCCACTCGCTCAAAAACACGTAAGCAAAGCCAAAAGTATAAACCGCGTAAGAAGCGCTCTGATACATCAGCTGACCAGCTGAAATGTAAGGTGGTGAGTAGCTCCGGTAGAGTTGCTCGTCGAATTTACCACCAACAAGAACTTTCGATATATTATATTCCTTTCCAAACCTATCATAGACGTTGCTAGTATTAGGAGGCATATAAGCCGAATACTGGTAGTTGGTGTAATACATCAACAAAAGAGTAATAGCTGCCACTATCGTGCCGAGATAACGATTAGCAACGGTATAAAATGGAACTACCATCGGCATCGACCCGTTAATGACAGACCAGTCAAAAGTTGAGATGGGATTAATCCCCAACCCGATGTAAGACCCCGTAATAAACGCTAAGTGCTTATTCTGCGGAGCAATCCAAGTCATCCAGTTAAAAGAGCTCAACGACGTAAATAGGTAGTCCGGGATAAAAAAATAGACGAGAGTACCCCACATCACAATCCAGAAAAGTTTGTACTTGCTAATTGTCCAGTTGTTGATCTTCTTTTTGGTGTCGGGCAATAGCAATGTTCGGTTAAGCTGCAGTGTCGGAAGAATTGTCGGCCAAACCGCTTTGGATGGATAGACTGCCCATCGTCTGAGTACACCAGCCAATCCGAGGGCAAAAAACTGGCAGCAGAAACCCATCAAGACTATAAAACCGTAGTTAATCCATGTCTGACCGTAGAACATTGGGAGCATTATTGTAGGGCTGTAATAATTAAAATTTGCAGCTTGAGCGCCGACATTGGCTATAATAGTTGCTAGCATCTGTTCTTTGAAATTCCATGGTCCCGGATTAAGATCAAAGCTCAATGGACCTAACCGTACTCTCCGGGCAGGAAGAAAACGAGCCAATAGTTCTCCGCAAGGATATACTAGAATCTGAATGACCTGTGCTGACAAAGATATTGACGGTTGACGAAAGTTCATGATCTGATTGACAAAAGCACCGACGGCAACCCAAGTGAGACCAATTAAATACACCCGAAATGTCTCCACGGGAAGCGTAGGATCATCCACAGGACTGCAGACCGAGCGGACTTCAGGATACGGGGAATGATACTTCATCAAACATGCTTCAAGGCGCAAGTCCAAGTCATACATAATCTCACCGAGCCCGTAGTACTCAACACCATACAATATAGCCTCCATTTTACGCAACGTCTTCACCGGAAAATTTATATCGTCCGCATGATAATTCATGGCATTCCTAAGTACTTCAAGCGCTTCAACCGCATCCATTGTTGCCATCTTCTCGATGATAAAATCCGCATCCTCAGCAAGGATGTCAGCCATATCATCCGAACCCCTGATACGTCCCATAATGGCCTCGCGCTCATCAACTTGAACGGTCGACATGATAGCTGTCTTTTTCTCGGCACTGCTGGCGTCATTTGATAACGAGTCTCGAATAGAGACAGTCCCCAGACCGGTGGAGCTAACATTTTTCTCCAAATAGTCAGCCATCTATGGAAAATTAGCACCGTCTGTTGCACGACAAGATTACTCGATGCAGGATCAAGCCTACCGTATTGTTTGCTTCTGAATATTGCAGAGCACACTGTATATCCACCAGCTATTGTCCTTGGTGGCAGTATTCGTCGTACGATAATCTGCAAGCGGCAGGCCGCAAGTTATACACCGCAGCAAGCGCAGCGGCAGGAAAATGCCTCCTAGTCGTTATCTTGTATTTTGACTTAAGCGAGAATGTCTCATGATCAACTGTCTGTAGCGATTGAGGCGTCTCGACGAAAGAAGATCTGAGTACGTAATAGTGCTTGCATGTAGATAGCCCATGTCACAAGGCCAGTCACCCCATTGAAAGGTCAGCGTGCCATTAGCGTCTCCGTCAGTGAGCTAGCGCAATCCTCTCCCGCATTAGGTCAACCTTTGGGCAATGATCCGTAATTGAAAGTTTAACATGATATGGATCGCTGTATAAAGTATCGCAAAGCTGATAAGATACAGAGCCCGTGGAGATACCGCTACTGCGTTGCAAACATGATGATAGCTGCTTATGTCAGCACGCCGCAATATCAGCAGTGCCAAGATCAATATATGCAGGCAAATGGCCCCCCAGCCTGAGTAATAACTAGCCGGATATTATTTCTCTAATTATCGGAATAGCCGTCGTTCCAAGATAAAGAGCTCAATATTGTCAGAATTTTGCAGATGATTACGCTCATAGCTTGCACCAATTCCAGTTGCACCAATTCCCTTGCCAATAGATTTATATCCGCGACTCGACACTTCTTGCCAGGCATGGAGCCCTATCAGATATTTTGAAACTAAATATGGACATCTAGCAATCTGCCCGCCAGATTGTGATAAGATGCCGCTATACTGTATCTCCGAGGCAGATTTGTCGCGTAGGCAACTGGATTTGTTAGAGTTCGATAAGGGCGAAGCTTTTTCCAAGCTTGAGTGGCTGCTATACTGAAACAAAAAACGTTGGCCCAAGCGTGGGTCTGGGCTCTAAGCCTAAGTTCAACACACCGCACAGACACCGATATAGATTTCAAACTTACACAAGGTTCTTGCAGGTTTTTACTGACGCGACGAGTGATGACGAGAACTGTATTGGCGATATGCCAAGTGAAAAGTGGTCCTTGATAAGTATTCACAGTGTACGCATGCGGCGTCAGTGAGAAAATATTTTGTTTGGACGGGAGATTTGTCGGCAGAACTCATTCTTGCACCGCAAGGTCATGCATGCCCCTGCGGCACATAGATAACAAGATCTGTTTGGCTTGACATAGACTGGTTAACAGGTGTGGACTATCACGAACTCCATAGTACCTTATCTACATCACGTCTTATTTTCTAATTTTACGTCTTCTCTTCATGCAAATACATTCTCAAGGATTGCTAAGTCAGGCAGGACTCATGATAGAGCGATAGCATTAGCTGAGAGTGATATGTCGTGAAGGCATGTTAATGTAAGAAGGAACTTATCAAACTGGAATCAAGATTGGGGTTGCTTGGTGCAGTTGTCCTGAGCCGATAGCGAAAAGCCGTCTTTATGCATTCCTATTTATGGTATCCCCGTCTAAGCCACCAGAGCAGCGTAATTCCTGCTGGTTCTCACTGTACCGATCCAGGAGATTGTCTATTATCTCAGTTTAGCTTCTCTTCCCACGTATACTGCAGTTGAACAAAACGACCACGGTATGCCCGACTGCACTCAAGCATCGTAAGTAGCTTCGCATTCTAATCGAGAGCATCCTCGGAATACTAATCAGATCTTGCCTGAAAATAGGCGCACGCGAGAATCGCGGGAAACGTTTTAATGGGAGAGTTTGAGTCAACTTATTGAGCGCGCCAAGCATTCTGGTAAGCATTATTCTCGACCATCCAAGATTCATCTTTGACACTGCGGAGAGTTGGAGGCTAAAACTGCATTTGACGACTGCTCCGTTTGATTAGCAGTGATTAGCAGTGATTGCCGATTACGTGTGCTGCATGGGCCATGCAGCGGTAGGTGCTTAACTGCCGCGCCATAGTTAAGCGCCGCTTTACCCTGCTTTACCCTGAGGTTCTGCACGGGAGTAGATGCCGATGCACTTGCGCATACCCAAACCCAAACACACCGGCAGTCGCCTCGCCGGCCTACGCAAACCGTAAGTGGGCTAGGGTTTTTGAGCAACAGCCCATAATTTATAATCAATATATTTTCTGCTTTCGAAATCTATATGAATAAAAAATGGTTGATACAGCACAACCAATACAGAATATGAAGTTAACAAATTGCATAGGTGCCCGGTCTCCCTATAGCCATTAGCACTGTCAAACGGTCAAAGAAGAGTTTGGTGAAATTTTTTGGAGCATACATCTTATTGAAATGATTGACTTCGCAGATCTGAACCCCTGGTTTCTTACTTTAGGATAATATCACTGCAATGTGAGTATAAAAGCTAGCCTGAAATATAACCAAGGTCACAATATTAGATGAAAATATTAACACATATTTGACCGAAGACGTTCTACATATTTCTAGGGTCGCTATTTCTGCATGGTGTCCATCAACATTAGCATTCTCATTGTTTCACCCTTCATGGACTATCTTCATACTCCCAGAATATCCCTCCCCGTATGAACATCCTCTTAACGGAGACTTCGGAGGCAGGAATAGGAATAGCTAAGTACTCTCTCGCCGCCATGGCCATTTGAGAATATTAAGTATTGGACTCGTCTATGATGGTGTAGTGCTTTTGATATTTCCTAACACTGTCTTTAACAGCTAGTGCGATGTCTACGTCATGGTTTCTGAGTTGCAAGTCATTGGGGATCGATATAGAATGTGATCTTTGGATAGCTGATCACAATATATTTAGGATAATAGCTAGGGGATCTGAGGGAGATTCAAGAGTCTCACATTCAGCACAGTGAACCAATGCCAATTGAGGGTCATGGAGATATAGAGCCCGTCGATTATCGACTTTGGGTTCAAAATCCCGAACGAATACGACCTCGGGGTCGGCCAGGGACCCTTCAACAGATGACCTACAGGTCAACTCGTTGAGTGCCGTCTGGGTCGAGGCTGTCGAGGACCAGCTTCATGCTGGTGAAAGTTCTCAACGAGGAAGGGGTAGAGGGCGAGGTCGCGGGCGAGGCAGAGGCAGAGGAGGGTCGAGGGGTCGAGGGATGTCTCATCCAGTAGAGGTGCAAGCTGTGAAAGGCGGGGGGTTTATGGTGTTCGATGTCAATAATCTGTAGTTTAGACGATTTTTTGAAGATGCAAAATAAGCGCATTATTTAATCATCACGTGACCAGATTTTGCCTGAAAAGGAAAGAGTGTAGCTTTAGTAACCCGGGGGGTGTAGCTTTAGTAATGGGGGGGGGGTGTAGCTTTATCCTGGGCCGACTTCAAAAAGGCGGATGGCGGATGCGGATATGGGATATTTTGGCGGGTATCCGTATCCGCAACAGCCCTGGGCCCGTTAAACTGAGACTTAAAAGTTTACACGAAGAAAGTTTGCATCACGTGATTAACCGAAATAGGAAAGGCGTGTCATTACCTGGGCAAAGCGGGTGTAGCTTTATCCTGGGCCATCTGAGATGAGATACGTTCAATTTACGAACCAATATGGGAAAGAGCTTGCGAATTGTCTGATGGAGATTTGGCGTTTTAGTCACCCTCACGGTCACGTGAAGATGGTTTAAGTTTTTGTGAAGTTGGTGGGATGAGTTTACTGCGATAACGCCATTCTTACAGCTTAAGAAGTCGCTGTCAGCTGGGGTTCCGCAAACAGTGCCAAGCATGCTAACAGTGCCTTTGGGGATATTGTCCCTTAATAAAATTATAAGATAAGCTAACTTACCCCTTCATTTTTAGGTATTACTTGCGGACATGTGGCTTGCGACCATAATGCCGGGGTTAGGGTACCTAAATTTACCAGAATAACCCTTACCCAGTGCAACAACTCTTGTTGCAGCTATAAAAATGGGATGTGGTGGCGTGGATATGATTTACTGTTGCATTGTTGTACTTTTGTCGAGACTAGTCTTTATCTGGTACTAGTCCGAGTCTATTTCGGGATCGTAAATTGGGAAATATGGTGCGGAAATTTACGAGAGTAGTCTTGGGCAAGGGTTTCATGGCGCGTGAAAATGACTGCCACATTTCTATAGTATTGCTGCGCTGCTTAAGACACATCTGCGCAAGATATGCCCCACAACCACCACAGGCTCCAAGCCTCCGTGCTAAATGTGGTTTAATAGGAAGCCCACTATGGCTAATGTGCGCACTTTGGCTGCGTCGCACATCATCTTATCGTGACCGGAACAAGCTGCAAAGAATGCGGCTCGCTGTCTTTGCTGGGTATGCGAGGTGGGTTTCGTCTATATTATACGAAACAAGACACATAGTTGTGTCGCGCACCGTCGCGTCTTTTTAAGTGCTCCATTCCTTATTAATTTTCGCAAGCTACTATGAGGTCTAAGAGAATATATAGAATGCACACTTAGCATAAAGCTTTTTGCGTTAGCCCCTAATCTTGTCACATTTACCCTAAACCACTCTAAGTCTGATTGGGGTAGTCGCACCCATAATTAATGCTATAAGGCGACCTTATCAGGAGGACCCATTGCGGATGCCGGCACGCCAATTTCTCCAAGCCGAGCTGCTTATAATACCGAAGCACGCTGACTCCAGTTTCTAATGTCAAGGTCATGTATCCCGTTCCGCGTCACACTTACCGCCCCTCTTGCCCTCTATTGGTTTGCATCTCGCCATTTGGCTGTATAGCCAGCTGATTTTTCGTTTTGTCAATTATATAGCGACCGCGACAATGCATTCAAATGATGACATCGACGCTGATGAGACAGACTTTTTGCTACCTGATATCCTTGATGCTGACTTGTACAGTGAGCAGCTAAATCAGAATGTTGAGGTCGGTATCGAGAGCGAGGAAACAATGCCACTTTGGAAAGCCATCAAAGCCTATCCAATGGCAATTTTTTGGTGCCTCGTCGTCTCAATGTGCGTCGTGATGGAAGGTTACGATACTATTCTTATCGGTAACTTCTACGCTTACCCAACGTTTGCACAGAAATACGGAACTTACTTTCCCGGAGTTGGTTATCAGCTGACAGCAGCCTGGCAAGCCGGTCTGGGAAATGCCGCTGGAATTGGTGCCTTCTTTGGTGTCCTTGCAAATGGCTACTTAGTCAACTTATTCGGCCAGAAGCCCGTGTTGATTGGTTCGCTCTTTGTTCTGTCTTGTTTTATCTTTATGACGTTTTTTGCCCCAAACATCATCGTCTTGTGTGTTGGAGAAGTTTTCTGCGGACTTCCATGGGGTGTCTTCGCATCGACAGCCCCAGCTTATGCATCCGAGGTGCTACCACGTTCCCTTCGAGTCTATCTAACCACGTACACTAATATGTGCTTTATCATTGGTCAAATTATTGCCGCTGGTATATTGGATGGATTGGTCGAATTAAATACAGAATGGTCTTACAGGATCCCATTTGGGCTGCAGTGGGTTTGGCCGGCGTTTTTAATCCCTTTATTGTATTTTGCTCCAGAATCTCCATGGCACTTGGTACGGAAAGGCCAATTGGAAGAGGCTGAGAAGTCTCTACTCAGATTGCAACGCAAGTCAGCAGGCATCGATGTCAAGCATACACTCGCGACGATCGTTTACACCAACAAACTGGAGGAAGAGCTTGCGATAGGAACATCCTACTGGGATTGCTTCAAGTCTTTCGAGCGACGGCGAACATTGATCGCCTGTTTCGCATTCGCCGGACAAGTTTTTTCGGGCTTGAATTTCGCATACAATTCTACCTACTTCTTCCAGCAAATCGGACTCTCGACATCCCAGACGTACAGACTTAATTTAGGGGGAACCGCCATCGCACTCTTAGGTACGCTTCTCTCCTGGTTCCTTCTTTTGCCCTACTTTGGGCGCAGGACTATTTACCTTTGGGGTATGGCGACGATGTGCGTGATACTCCTTTTAATCGGTATTCTCAATGTCCGCACCACGTCCAACGGTGTTGCAACGACCCAAGCAGTGCTGACACTCGTGTGGACATTCGTCTACCAGCTCACTGTTGGACAGCTTGGCTGGGCGCTACCCGCAGAAATCGGTTCCACCCGCCTCCGTCAGAGGACAGTGTGCGTTGCCCGAAATACGTATTATATCGTCAGCGTCATTGCTGGTGCGTTGGAGCCGTATTTCATGAATCCGACACAGTGGAATCTCAAGGGCTACACCGCCTTTGTTTGGAGCGGAACCGCTATGTTGACATTTATCTGGGCTTACTTCAAGCTGCCGGAGACGAAGGGCAGAGGGTATGAAGAGCTTGATATACTGTTTGCGAATGATGTGCCGGCGAGGAAATTCGAAACATTCCAGGTTGATGCATATAGGGCGGAGCAGATGGAGGACTTTGACGTGCGTCCCCTCGTCACAAGCGATAAAGGGGTGAGAGGTACTAGAAGTGCTATTGCAGGGTAATGATTGTCCTGACTGTTAGCAAAAAGTAATTGATGTCGTCAAATCTCTGGTGCTGGTATCACATGTAGACCAATGTATAACCTTGTAAATAATCGACACTAAAGCACTTGCTCTTAAGCGACTTATGAGTTTTATCAATGTTGCCAGCAAACCTGGGTAGTAGAACGATGTATTCGAGAGTCGTATAACTAACAAAGTTAGTTGCGAGATACTGGAAGGGTGGTGTGGTTTTATATGGGAGCATTCGTATTGTATTGCGGCGTCAAGACGACACAGTTGCGCCGATTGCTTAAACTTTCTTAGTATAGTCAACATTTGGTGCATTGTATGAAGACTCTAGACGTTGAGCGCATGAGGTACGATCACTGTGTGGGAATCTGGTTGGTAACATGGGTACGACGCCCGACGGCATTTTTGATATTATCCATTTTATTAGTTCTGCGCGAAATTGCAGTCGCCTTAGAAAACCACTGTTACATCGATATGTATTCAAGCTGCTCTCGCAAAATCCGGACGCGCGTAACAGGGATTGAATCGAGAATTCCTGGGACCACGACTTTTTAGCTGCGGGTATAAATAATCACAGTCCGCTCTGGCTTGACCCTTGGCATTGATGCGTTCTATGAAGTTGCATTGACAAAGATTGGGTACATCTCGAAAGAAATCCCGAGCACGTATTGCAAGTTCAAATTGGTACTTGAAGGGCGGCGGTATAAGGATGTGCGTGGCGCAGCATGACATCTTTTCCAGTGACAGGTCGACAGTGCTTGCTGTCGGTTTACACTTCAAAAGACTCCATCCTTCATCTGCCATTTGGTCATAAACACGAGAAAAGATCCAAGTGAAAAGTTGGCGAACTGCATCGTCGTGCCTAGAGTAGTACGGAAGCATCGGCTCTAACTTCCAAAATTAATTCAACCACTAAATTACTTTGAATGAACTTGTAATAAGCCAACTTCTAACCGCAACCAAACCAGCGACGCAAAGACCCTACTGCCAGTTTCCAGGAGGAATACCAAAATATCTGACCGCCGGAATGCTCTTTAATCGCAGCTAGTTATTCGCGTTGGATAGTTATTGCCTCCACTTCTCATGAAAATCGTCGACACGGGTTGTGGGAATGCATTGTACTGTGCCTGCTATCGGAGAGGTTACATGCTACGTACACGTAGATATTTTGTAGACGCTTAGTGGATATTTTATTAGAAGTTTATTTTGGTTCTTTTGATGCGTTGTTGCGTTCAGGGGCAGACCCCCAATTATATAAGTGGTTCTTCTCCCCTCTCTCTTTTATGACAGAGATATAGGCAATAATATATATATGTCCGTTGTTGATATTACATCTAGCTATTGCCAAGTGTTTACCGTGGCTCTCTCTGTATGATTTGGCTGAGTTAAGATATAACGTGCAGGTCAACGGATTGATCTGTAAGATTGCTATTCGAACCCTGGAACCCTGTAAGATTGCTCTGGGAATGGTTGTGGCTAATATTGTGGACCTGCTGCAAGTCATAAGAAATTGTGTGAATAAGAGCTAGAATACGCGCGCGATAGACTGTTTGTGTTACTAGGACCTAGTTATGTAATTTATATTGGGAGACTATGAAATCCTGAGCAATAGGTGCGTTCTGTTGATGATTCAACTATCTGGGTTCTCGTATACCCGGCGAGTCATCTTCGTTTTGCCACTATGGCAAAATTTCAACGTAACACGCTCGGTCCCAGCTCAAAATGACTGACCTGGTCCATCATAATACTGCACTCGGCACGTCAGAAGATGGCACCTAGTCAGCTGTGTAAGGCGGACTAAGTACATCAGCTTGATTAATCATATCGGAATCTCGTTCCATTTGGCGAACATGGCGAGACTGTTCTTCAAGCTGTCGAGTGACTATTTCGTATCATGGCGACCCGAGCACAGAGATGAATAACTTTATCTAATGGTGTAACTGATCGTTTCAGCCAGTCGAAATTCAATCTTCCCAGAAATAAGTCTAATTTTGCAGTTGATTGACACAAATGGTTGCCACGACTTCAACATTATAGATAGCAACAACATAAGCCGCACAACTCGGACGGATTTCGTCTGATATTCTCTCGGTGACTTAACAATCTCTGTGTTTCCGGACTTTGCATCGTATCCGTTCGAACGTTCCATCATATCTGCCGCTGAAACAGTGTAGCAGCAATAACGTTATCGTAACCAATGTCATGATAGATATATTTTCTCTATTCAGTCTGGCTGCGGCTGATGAAGAACTTGAGGATGAGTTTACCCCAATAACGCCATTCTTACAGCTTAAGAATTCGCCGTCAGCCGGGGTTCCGCAAATGCGCCAAGCATGTTAACTGTGCCGTTGCGATAAAAGTGGGGACAACAAATTTGCCGCACTCTAGACCGACATCGGCAGGTGGAGGTTCGATAATGGTAATGCAATCAACGTCGAACACAGGCGGACAACAAAATTGCGACGCAATGCCTGCTGAAAAATTTTGACAACATTTTCAAACGTACACGGAATGGATAACTAATAATAAAATAATTAGCCCGTTGCCGGGATAAGTGTTCGCGTTATATTACACCCTGAATTAATCAATCAATCCACTCTCTTATTGCTCTGACAAATGACCGACTTAGCAAAATGGTAATGGTTCCGTCAATTAGCCTGTAGAAAAAGCTAAAGACTTCCAACTAATATTATTAGCGCGCAGGACTGTATAACGTTCACAGTCACGAGAAATTTTACGCGCTTAGAAATTGTAGTAGTTAGCATAAAGCCGCAACAAACATAATGGATGACCAACACATTTAGGGTTTCAGGTAAGTGTGGACTGGTACGCCGTTGACTATATTTGACAGAAATAAGCATATCTGGACACCTATAGCACGAGAAGGTTAGGGTTATCCAATTTGGCCGTCAGGAATGCACACTTTTAGACGGCCGACTAGACCCCGGGCAGACCCCTTAACAAAGCAAAAAAACAAACAAAAAGGTTTGGTGGTATACTCGAGCGATCTTCCGAGCGTGATTGTGTTATACTATGAATCAGACTGATATCAGCAGCGGCGTGGTAGCACAGATCGGCAGATGAACTAAACAAATCACTCGCCCGCGGAACTCATTTCGTCGGTCCAACGGATTCAATGAGTATGTATTGGTCATTGGGTAAGGGCTATCATCCTTCGGCTCGAGGATGATTTTTTGCGACAAAATATTAGTACAGACGCTACACTTGACAATAATTCGTCTAAAATCGAACAGCAAGCAGAGATGGACCTTGGCACAGATCTTACGCGCGAAATCTCCTTTCGTCATTTAAATTCCAGTCCTCATAGCTATGCTTCACGGTATGACAGTGGTTCTCTGGCGGCGCAGCTGCATTGCAAAGCAAGCTTCAATATTTGTGAAATGCACCCGCTCTACACTACAAGCTTCTGGTAACACAACAGCCAGGAATTATATGAATATAATCCAAAAAGAGGGATTAAATCTCCTTAAAGACACGATAAGGTCCAGATCAACGTGCCACCAGGACTTAGGCCCACTTTGATTGCTAATGGCCAAGCCATAAAGTAGAACCAAATCGCTCCAATAGTAGCGGCTTATGCATGTTTGTATTCAACTTTGCATTACATCATTGCTGGTGAGTACCCTGATTTCGAGTTCACACTGCCGTACGTGCCTGATAAAGGTTTGCACTATACCTAGCTGGAAAGCAAGTAACTGTATATCTTAGAATATTAACTATGAGGACTCGACGGGGGACAAGCGTGTTCTTATGTGCGTTCCTGCGCCCCCCGTCCGAGCCTCTACATCCAATGAAAACTTTTACAAATAAACCCAAATGAACCAATAAAAGTATCCATGTTATAAATATAAATTAAAACCTCGCAGATGAGCGGAAGAAGCGCCGACCGAGGTCCGAGGTCCGGTTCCGGCGGAGGACACCGACGGCTCGGAGGTCGCCGATTGGTACGAGACACTCGGGACGTGATACTCAGGGGTTGATCCTGACGCTGTGCATCCGCACTAACCCGACTTCGTCATTCCCAGGCCCTCACAGAATGCGCTGAGTCCCCATCGAGTCCTCATACTTAATATTCTAAAATGCAGTTACATGCTTCGAAGTCGCGTAATAGATAATTCACCCACCAAGTCCGCACACAAGCGCTACGCTGGACGCTTTTGGAGCACCTCACGGCGAAATGACCTGGATTCCCGTAGTACGGATAATGTTACGAGAGGGCAGGTTGGCACAGAACTGGAGCACGGTATACTAGGACACAATGGTCGCGAAGACTCGAAGGGAAGCGTGTGTGAATGGAGCATACCGGAACACACGGCGAGCCGATAAGGCGATTAGCTGGCGCGTTCCGATTAAATATTAGCCCGACTGATAAAGTAAGGCTTAAACTGTTGAAAAGAAGATCGTGAGCATATTTAAATTAGCACCTGGACTTAAAACACCTCTACCCGCCATGCGACCCACATAACTGGGGTTGCGTGGTTAAGTCATTGATCGCTGGATACTCCGTGTCCACCCACTTTTCCCAGAACTTGGCTCCTCTCGTCAACGATGTAATGTTCTCTCAAACGACGCACAGAACGGAGAGAGCCATGACTATCGACATGATAGATGTGATGACTAGATCCTGAGCAAAGGGAAGGCATATGATAATTATACCCGAAACAGGTCGAAAGAAAAGTCGAGCTGGCTGACCAAGAAGTCAGCAAAACTGCGTAATTCAGGGTTCGAATAAGCAGTCAAAGCGTACCTTCGGAAGCAATAAAGTTCCAGATCCATCTTCCGATTTATGAAGCAGCGCGATCACGTATAGGATGATCAATCCAACACCGATGCCTCCGCAGAGCAACCAAACCTGCCCGACTTGCAACTCTGAAGATCTAGCACATATTGCTGCCACATGTCCTCCTGCTAATAAGCTTGCCACCAATGGAAGGTGAAGTACCACCCATAAAAAAGATGCGTAAACCGAGTGTCGGAGTGGGTGCACTCTTTTCACCGCTCCGTCGTTGTGAACATACAACCAATTCAGACAAAAAGCGATTATTAATGTACAAATAGCTCTGAGTAGACTTGAGATCAATCATGGGATAAGCCGCGATGGCTGCGCTAATGCCCGGTTGGGAAAGTGCAGACTGTATGGCAAGATACCCACCTGCGCTCTCAACCGACGACGAGGAGCTTCTCCATATCAACATTGATACCGCTGCCGCACGAGGAGAGGAAGACAGGAAGGTCGCGACTCTCCCAGGTCCAGATATCGGACACGTCTTCGTTGACGTCTGCACCAGTTGACTCGGGAAAGGCGGTAGTCGGGAGTCACGATAATCGCGGAGTATAGGAGAGCGTATTCGGTAACCCAGCTGGTAAACCAATCGACAAAGAGTCGCGAACCAGTGATCTATCAAAAAAGGACATCTGAGTAAGGCATATAGGATTATGGAGAGGATAGCAAGGAAGGCGACTAACCAGATATCCACCATGGAATCGGACTATGACGGGACGGTTACTCGATGAGAGGTGTTTAGGGATTAATATGTCGACCCCAATTTCATGATCACCAACCTTTTTGTAGCAACTTGTAAATATGTTGAACTCTAAAAATTTGGTAGAGGCCATAGTGGCTTGCGAATGTAAAGAATTAGTGGCGAGAGCGTACTGGTCAATTGGGTGATATCAGATATCTGAACAGATTTTATTATCCATCGTCAGCATGGGTATCTTGGTTTCACCTTGCAGACCAAGGAGCCAGGTTGCAGCACCTTAGCATGCAGACTACGATGTGTCAAAAATTGTGTTTGTCGGGAGGTCAATTAAATTGTATTTTTAAAGGTGTAATTTGATTTTAGGTTTGGACACGCGCCGCTACGTAGTATCTTAGTCGAAAAGCATTTTAAATTGGCTCAAATTTACGAATTTTTGGCAGCACTGTCTAAAAGGGATTGGGGAAAAGTCGAAAATACCACTGAAATGGAAAGATGTGGGCAACCTCGAATATGGTCCAAAACTTCCTGCACGCGTTGACGTTGACCATACAGATTACTACACACGTAGATCGCGCACTTTGATTCCCATGCGATTATTTATTTAGCTCATGTAATAATTTTAGGCTGTATATTTAGTCAATCCCGATTCACGTACTGTTGGCAGAGCCCCAAGCGTCGCACAAGGCCGTCCGCGCCACGCTTAAAAGGGAAAGTGTAATAAAACGATGGGCTTCTCCTCGCTGCCAGGTCAAACACGAAGTACTTGTATTCTTGAATATCTGCAGAACCGTTGATTGCACGGTGTAATTCGACTAAGCCGTCTATCACAGTCCACACAAACACAGGTCGTCAAATTCATGCGCCGAAAGTCACGTGAGTTCATGTATTTGTTTTAAATGATAAGATAGGCGCAGTATGGAACAATCCATCAATCTTTTGCTGAAGTCTATCGAAACAATCCATCAATTGCTCGAGACTCATCTCGGAGGACTCCGGAACGGTTTTAAGTTATGGCGCTAATCGGGTTTTGACAGTGACAATACTCTAGCCCTGAAGCCGAACAATGGTCTAGCCGAGAACAACGATTAGAAGAGATAAGCGCAACCGTAACAGAACATTGCAGCGGTGTCGTATTACCCGGATTGGCGATGCAAGACAATCAAGCCGAATGGAATACCCGGCGTACGAAGAAGCCCGTCAGCCGCCTGAAGAGGATTTATCGTTTTATTGAACCACCTTATTTCTACGATATTATATACAATTATCTGGCAGAAGAACGACGGAGAAACACGATGGGAACGAAATAGATAAAGACTGACCAAAATGAAAGGACGACGATAAGCAAGCTCTGAGGCCATGTCTGTCAAGTCAACGCACTAGGTGCACGGAGACAAAGATATCACGGCGGAATGGAACCGAGCGCACCCTGGCAGGTCGTCAAAAAAACTGACACAACAAACGAATGACCAAACGAGATATAGGTATCAATTAAACAAATGTATATAATGGAATAACAAAACGAATCACTCCAGGGGCCATCTAAAAAAAAATTCTTTCGTGCATAGAACATAACTAACAAGACGCTCCCAAAAAGACAAGGGTTGGCGCCAAGGGGATGGCGCGAGCGGCGGTGGCGGCTTCGTTGGGTGGCCGGCAGACGCCGAGAACGATTGCAGTTAGGTCCGCCTGCCGTGGCAGTAGTCCAAGGCACGACGCTGAAGAATCCAGATGATCATCGAGACGGTACAGGAGGAAATAAAGATGGTGCGGCGAGGCGCCAACATGGAAGTTCGCAGGAGACATCGGGCAGCGTCCAAACCATTGATTCAGGGCCTGTCAGGACCAGCTGGCATTCCATGAGGCACTGCGGCTCCCGACGGCTTCGGCCGTCAGTGAGTTGATCAAGGTCCGGACCGGCACAGCCGCAACAGAGGAAGCCCATGCGGCTTATGGAACGGACGTCCGAGGCCTGGATGGACTTGGTAATGATATTGATAACGATAGGCATTGGTTGGTAATAATTAGGTTTTGCGTTGTTTTATGTCAGGAGGCTGTTCCCAAACTGCGCCTCCTCCAGCAAGGGAATACTTTGGACACTCACGCCTGATGGCGTGGAATGAGAAGCCAGACGGGAACTGTCAAAAATATCTTTGTAATATCAATCGCTACCTCACTAACGTCGCTGCATATGAAAGAACGGCTAAGATAGAGCCGGATATGAATAATATGGCCGACATGGTAGTCGGCCGTATTATTCCCCTGTTCCTACCCCGCCGCATTAGTGTTGCATTGACGACGGCATATTACATTCTCTTTCCCGTAATGCACCAACGTGAGGCTCTAAAACACGTGGTACATCCAAAGCGGCTTCGAATAATTCCCTACAGTATTGTCGACACAAGCGACTGCCTCAGCACGTGACCAGTGTATCGATTCTTTGTATATAGTTCTCTGATAAAAGTCCCATCTGGTTGTATTGTTGTGGCTGATTACGGGAAAGTGGTAAATTTTGGCATTTTGGAAATTATTTTTAGTTAGATTGCAAGTCGGGGAAATTCAGCCCTATGGGAAAATATGACAATGACGTCAGCGGACTACGGTGGTCAACGGCAGGCTCCTCCTGCCCCTGATACATCGGGTAAGGGCTACTTTATTCCTTTCGGCGAACACGGAGCCCATGTCGATATGAAGAATAGTTTTAAAGCCTACAGGCGCCAAAATTTAATTTTTATGAGCCTTTAAGTCCGGGGCCAAAACTTCGCGATTGACGATGACGCTGGGTTAACCCAGGTTACACGAGTAACGCAATGGCTGGTACATATAGTGACCGCGATTGTCCGTTGTCTGATACAATGATTATTATCACTCAATTCGGGCGCAATTGTTGGCTACCAACCACACCGTCTACCCCATTCAAATTTAGCTAATCTTTTTTCAAGGGTTCCAAAATGAGTGTTTACGGGGAGGACACTTCCAGCACACGCACAAGACCTCTTATTGCAGCAGCGATCGCCGTGGCACGTGCCCGAAGTTCTCCAGTCACCACAGCTGTGATTGCACAATCTGCCAACGATGAGGACAAAGGACAGGCACAGACACGGACAAGTGTGGTTCCTCGTCTTGTGCTGCAAAAATCCGTGTCTTCGAAAATGGCTCGCCAGGATGACGAACAACCTTGTTACCAGCGTGCACTTATTCCTCGAAGACAACGTGTCTGAGAGGCGGCTCGACTGACAACGCCTTTAGTTCTGCTATTGCTTTTACATTACCTGCAGGCGGTCCGATATTTATGACTTACCATTCTGGATTGATCAGTGGAATATCGTCGATCGGGTTTGCTTTGCAAGATCCATTCCGCAGCGCGTAAGGATCCTTTCGATATATGTTGTCTGTAAAAGCTTGACGGAGCCGTCGATATTCACTCCTAGGAAGTATGACGCCAGTCCTAGATCTTCCATCTTGAACTCTTCTTGGAGGGTTCGTTTCAACTTTTCGATGTCTTTGATTTCCTTTCCGAATATAAGTAAGTCGTCAACGTACAGCGCCACGATTAGAGCTGGTTCAAGCCGTACAGGGTGCGAAGGAGCAAGCATATCTGGTCATCGCCTTCTCGGAATCCTTCCGATTGCTCCATATATATAAGCTCTTGCAATTTTCCATAAAGGAAAGCCGTCACGACGTTTATCTGGTGACACAGCCATCCGTCTGTGAGTAACAAGGCCGATGACCTAGGACGAAGTGGTGATGACGGCTGGCGAGAAAGACGAAGACGACCAGCGCGTGACGGCGGCGGCGTAGAAATTACCCTTGATGATCTCAATCTCATTTTCCTTTCGTGCGTAATAATTCTAATGTGATCACTGTGTTGCGTGTTTGTTTACGGTTTTATCCGACCGTGCCTAGGGATTAGGGGTGGATAAAGTCGTTGGAATGTTGATCGATATTGTCGTGTTAATGTCGATCGATATTGTCGTGTTAAACAAGGTAGATTTCGTGAGTTGAGTTCTTTTGGTTCACATTAGGAGTCCCCATATTGCTCCTTTTACCACTGACACGTAGGTCTCATTGGGCGGCTACCGAGGAAAAGGGTAAGGTCGTCAATGGGGCATATTATGAGCCTGTTGCGATATTGGGGAAACTCGACAAAGAATCAAAGAGCGAGAAGCTGGCGGAAGAGTTATGGGAGTGGACGCAGAATATCAGGCTTAAAATTCATAGGACAGGGTTCACTAATGTTATGACCGTTAGATCGGTTCTACTTATTTATAACATGTCACTGAGCCAGGCGAACGACACTCATTTCGGGCTCTTTACTTCAACAAAAACCTACGTGAGGCGTTGACTTGTCTGTCCCATCCATTTTGGCAGGAAATAAACCATCTTGCTCGTTACCATTGGCACAATGTCTAACCTACCATATCCCCAATATAGGAAGGCAAATCGTCAGTTGACATATAGATTGTATTGCGCTCATCATAATTATAAACTCCATACTCCCAAGCTAACGTCTGCAAAACTTCACTATTCTTACGTGCTAACTAGGGAAGGCCCGGATTCTCCGGGCCTCCTTTGGTATGGCGATCAAATTACGAAAATTGTTGCATTGTTATTCTGCCGATTTGGCGATATCGTGACGTTTCTGCCGATATAGTATCGGCGAACCAGGCCCGACGATAAATATCGTCAAACGGCAATCGTCAGACATTAGAAACTCCTATATCGTATCGTCAATATCGGCAAACCGGCAAACAGCAACAGCCCTAATTACGTTTTAAAGGACGACCCTAGTCCTTTCTTGCACAGATCTTAAATAGCGCGTAGCATATACCATTTCTTCAGGAGTAGGACGCATTTCATGACTCAACTTTCCTTCTTCAATACGTTTAAGATTAAGTTAGTCTAATCCTCAGATACTGTCACAGACAAATCAACATTTCTTCACGGATAGCACTCAGAGCACTAAAACAGCCAAACCCTGATCGGATGGAGGCTCCTGAGGCTGCTGCGTTACTCTTACTGGTACTGAAGCTCGTAGCTGGGGCAGAGTGATAATATGCTCGGCGAACATAGTCTTCTTGGAAAGTGTTGAGGGGCCGTCTATCAATCAGGGCTAACAATGACTCTCCACGACACTAAAAAAATTCTTATCGTGCTCGAAATTAGAAAGCATTAAAAGACACGAAATGAATAATATGCAGTGTTTGTAGAGACAGACGGTGTGGACGTGACGCGAACTCTTGTTTACATCTGACAATTGCCTTGAGGCTGAATTGCAATCCGGCTATGAAAAACAGCCCATGGGAAGGCTTTATTGGTAATTATATTTTGGGAAGCATCAAGTAGCACGAGATTTGCCCCAGAGTCGCAAACGAATTCCACAAAACACAGACGCGGCGGATGTGAGTTTCTCGCAAGCACTTTGCACCATGAGCGCTAAATAAGAATGTGTCGTCTTCGTGTTCCTGTGGGCAGCTGAGAATTAGCGCACCGTTTCTACGCCTTCTTGAGTATTTCAGCACATGTTTCTGTGAGCACCCATTGTTTTACCAGGCAGTGCAGCAAGGTCGGAGGAACCATCCATTTGGACGATCTAACTACAGAACCAATCTTTTTTTAAATCACTTACGAAGACGTACATTGTAGGTATTCACAACCGATGCAAGCACCGGGCACATCGAAAGTAAAGGACATTGTAGCAAACTTTTTTGCGTCGAAACATAGACTTTAGTACTCAAATCAATAGATATAGTTGAGAGTGGATAACATGGTGGTAGATAGTAGATAGTGCCCATCTGAAGTTAGGTCTCTATTTGCAGACTATTCGCCAGATGGGTCGGAGATTGACAGTATCCGCGCGGTACAGATAGGAATTGACACTGATATTGTTTGTCACTGTGTTGCATGGCCAGCTAAAATCCTGCTGATTTCACCGTACTGTACTGTAGGGTATTGTTTTCTTGGACGGACTGGAATTTTGAACGTAAGGACGAGCTCGACAATCAGGAACGGAAGCAGCCAGATCATCGCGATAATAGGCATTGGCCATCGGCGGCGGTATTTGTCCGCGAAGTGAGCCGCAGTGACCATTCCGATACAAAGTAGCGTATTCGCAGGGATAGAAAGGAAATTAAACTCCTGAGTAGAGTATCCTAAATTTCGGAGTATAATAGTGATGAACTGGTACGATGCGACCGAAGGGACGAAACCAAGCATTCCCAGAATAAAGATAGGCACCAGATATTTGTCGGTGACGGCGTTAAAATTGAATGCAGATCCTTTGTTATTCCAGGTCGCATTGGAATTAATGGGAAGAAACCCCGTCCATTTATAATTCTTCCAATAAAGAGCGATGATGAGAAAACCAGCGGATAACATGCCAATGTATCTGTTACACGTTGAGAAAAAAGGTGTTGCAAGAGGATTTGAATAGTTCATAACGGCCCAATTCCAGGTGGTCCAAGGATTGAACCCGAGCCCAAGCTAGAGCCTGTTCACAATAGCCAGCACCTTGTGCTGAGGTGCAATCCATGTCATCCAGTTGAATGTACTAAGTGCTGTGAATGTATACCCCGGAATAAAAAAATACAGCAAACTCGCACCAAGACAAATGAAAAAGAATTTGTATTTGGAAATTGTCCATCCGTGAATATTGCGCCCAGTTTCAGGCAGTAATAACGTGCGATTGAGCATAAGAGTCGGCAAAAGAGAAGGCCAGACAGCTTTGCTGGGATAGACAACCCACCTTCTCAATATACCGGCAAGACCAAATCCCATAAACTGTGTGGAAAAGTTTAGTAAGAATATGAAGCCAAAAGTAACCCAGGTCTGATTGAAGAACAATTTCAGCTTTATTGTGAGAACATAGCTCATGAAGTTCGTAGAGCCGGATCCCACATTAACCATAAGGGTTGCAAGCATCTGCTCCTTGTAGTTCCAAGGTCCCGGGTTGAGTGAGTGTCGAACTCCAAACAAGGTGATACCTTTGTCAGGCAAAAATTTTTCCAACAGCCTTCCACATGGGTAAAGTAAGATTTGGAGAGTTGTGGACCGAAGCTTGAGCGATGGTTGACGGAAGTTAAAGAGCTCGTTAATAAATGAACCAATTGCGACCCAAAGAATACCCAGGAAATAGGCACGAATAGTTTCCACAGGAGTACTTAGGGCATCTGTCGGATCACAAATTGCACGCACCTCCCGGTATGGTGACTGGAACTTAATCAAAGTTGCCTCTAACAAGACATCAAGAATGTACGATTCGTGATCTGTGCCATATGCTTCTTCTCCCTTCAACATAATCGTTATAATACGAAGAGTATCTGAAGAAAAATTTGGGTCGTCGGAATGATAGTCGACGGCCTCTTCGAGGACATGCAAAGCTTCATCAACGCTCAATGTGCTCATCATGTCGAACAAGTAATCGGGACCAATATTCAAAAGATCCTCAAGGTCTTTTCTCATGCCACCTTTAAGTCGTTGCATGGCCATCTCCCGGAGATTGGGAATATTAACGACTTCCTGAACACTAACAATGCCCTCCTTTTCCTTTGGAACTTCATTGGATGAGGCAACTGCATTGGGATCATGAACCTGTCCTGCCACATATTCACGGAGTTCGCCTTTCATATTTCTAAGGCAATGTATTAAAAATTATTTATCAGATAATTTCAATGTAACTCACATTGGATTAGCTAGGAATATATGTTATGAAAAGCTTAACGAATTGCACTGACTTATATCGACTACTCGTATTTGTCGTTGATGCGATTTTTTAACAAGTAGAAAGGGCTGTGAAACTGATCAGCGTGCAAGTGAATTAAAATACATTGCTCACTCACTGATACGAGTTGCTCAATGATAAGAAGTATCAAAAGTCTTGATGTTTCAGATGCTCATTATCTCTTTTATCACGTCTTACATATACACGCATTTTTTTCTGTTTCAGAAGCAATTTCTGCGTATAGACTCTTATCTTTGAGTACTTGTAGTTGTGTGCTGTCGTATATAAGGGATACCAAGGAAATGGTTAGCCAATATAACGACATATTTGCGTCGTTAACCTTTGAACCCAATTCCTGTCACTATATAGTCTCTTACTATATATAAACATAAAAGTGTAGCGCCTGCGATATATGCCGAGACGTCTTGGAAAGCACGAAAAAGCTACGGGGAAATTTCAGTGCACAGGCCCCGCAATATCTGGAGTCAAATTTAAAGTGGGATCGTAGCGTCGCGCTACTTGCTGCAATGCAGAGGGGGGGGAGGTGCACCTGCAGCGTCATTCCCCCCGCAACTTAAACGTCGGCATTTCTCTGTCTACTATAGCAGCAACAATTGTCACTTGAGACTTTACTACGGATATCGCATCAGTTATCATATGCAAGTTTGCGAAATACCTCACAAGCTCCCAAGCCTTATGAAAATAATATGAGCAGAAAGAGATGAAGATTTTTGAAGTAGATTTAATCCAAAAATGTCATAGTTGTATGAAAGTTATAACAGGACTATGAAGAGATTTAGCATTTTGTGTGGTGATAGCTATCGGGTATTTTTACCAATTTGCAGATTACCTAGCTGCTGCGTATACAAAGGCCATCGTGTGACCTCTTCGCTATCACACGAGAAGTTCCTGAGGGTGCCAAGATTGCGACAGCAAGTCTATGTCAATTTCCTGCTACTACATAATACGAGTATCAGCTGTAACAGAAGGATCGTGAGCAGTCAATTTGTCGACTTATCTGGGCAACGATAAAAATTATGTCTGTGCTGTTTGGCGATGAATCTTGGCATCGGACAGATTAGGCGAGCAACAAGTGGGACCAGACGTACCACTTACTTAAGATTAAATAGGTGTACTACGAATATCCAAAGTTGCGGTACAACTGGGGCTGGTCATGCCCATGGATCTCAGGTGGAGCGATAAGGAGCGCGTGCATTGACTGTGTGGGCATACCTTGCAATTCAGGGCTCAGAACAGGGACGAATGTATTTATAGTTTTTTACCACAGTATTGAGCCGAAATTGAAAAATCCAACAGTGATTAGCGAGAACAATCCTCCCTCATCATTATATACATCTACTAGAATAAAAATAGAACCCACCAAATTACAGGGTTAGAAACCCTGAACGCTGTCTTATTTAGCCCCATTCCCCTTTACCTAAGATGTCAGCCTTCCTCTGTCTAATACAGCAGCTAAAAGTGTCCACTTGAAGTTTTACTACCGACAGCACATCAGTTATTATATGCAAATTTTGCTATCAGTTCACAAGCTCCCAAACTTGATAAAAATATTATAAGCAGAAGAGACGAAGGTTTTTGAAATAGATTTAATCCAAAATGTTATTGTTGTAAAGTTATAACAGAGCTATGAAAAGATATAGCATATGTGCGGTGGATGGTTGCGAGACCCAGGCAGCTTTGTTAAATTGCAACTAGCATAGATATTGGAGTAGTTGCAGACCAATCTCTTGTCATGTAAAAAGTCACCGAAAAATGTTTTCTCTCGTAGGGATCTCTTTCGCACTAGCAAATCAACAGCTAAAGACATAAATTTGCACGCCGAGACTTTATTCTTTGTCACTTCAAAAGTATGACATGGCAAGAACAGGACGAACTTTATTGAGTGCCAGGTAATTGCGCAGGAGTTGCAAAGAAGAGCCGTGCGTTCCGAATAATGACTACTATCCCAATGAGTAACTGGCACGACTTGACAGACCGAACCCTTCCCCATGACCCCAACTGTAAACCCATACAAGCGCCGACCTGCTCTTAACATTTGCTTAAATATTCTTCATAACTTTAATCTTTAAAATCTATTCCATTAGTTCCATAACTTAATAATTTCCATTGAATTAAACTTACTCGTCGATTTCTACTTAAGTTTTTTAAACCTTATTGTTTTATATAATATCAATTTTCCATTATCTTTTCTAGTAGGAATATTTAAAAACCTTAAAGAACGTAATTCGCATTCTCTTTTAAAGTTTAATTTAACCTTTGCATACGTGCATAGCGTTATGTGACGTCCAATGGAGATGAGTATCATACACCGAGTCCCACCAATAGGCCTGACGGTGAAACCCTGATATATCCCATAGATGCCAATCTCTGACAAATAACAACCAAACCCGTACATACTACCTCTGCCCCAAGGACATTATGATTCCTTCCCTTCGCGTAGCCAAGTGTTTCAACCTGAGCTGTCTCGTAGGCTTCACTGGTTTCGTAACAACATCGTCTTTTGCATTATGCGCCTGGCCACTGCGTTCTCTAGTTGAACTAGTACTTGCGGTTTAATTTGACTGCCTTCTGACAACTCAGGGAAAATGACCTCCATAATATTGCTCGCTCAGATTCGCGACAAAGGTCGACACACATGGGATAGGATTCCAGGTATACAGCATCCTTGCACATGCATCCATGGTCGCCGGTGGCGCATGGGTCAGTTTTTGGTCAGTTTTTGAATGCAGCGAGAAATGGTGTGCAGTTTTTTCACACACCTCACACACCTCATTAGTAGTGCGAGCTTCGACACCTAAAAGAAAAGCCAAGTAAGGTGGATCAAAAGACTTGCAACGAGGTACTTCATTCTGTGCTGAGCAGACGCATCAAGATTCAAAACCCCAACAAAATCCGTAAGGTTCGGCGCAACGGCAGAAGTATACAGAGACTAGCATTTCGTACCCAGTTGGTCCTTCGTTTGTGGCCGTAAATCAGAAGTTAGACTTTCCACGACACCGGGAACTATATTCAAGTATGCCAAGCAAAGCCTTCCCGCAGTTGCTATTTAGTGCCTTTCACCCCTCTCACTCGTTCTCTCCGTCACTCACTCTCCTCACCAAAAGCGTAATTCGGTCGCGGGTTCGCCCTATGGCCCAGCACATGTCCAAGGGTACCTGCCAAAAAACTGACTTATCGGTCTGTTTCGTAGCAATTGAACAAATGAAAGGTGACCTCTCAGAGTCGAGAAACTAGTGAGAATTACCTACCTTGCCCCGAACCTATCTGGCAAATCATCGCTTGAGCCGCAAAATGGTCAGAGAGCGAAACATGACGAAAAGAGTGTCGGACCGGGGAAAAGACCGATGCTAAGCGCTAAGGAAGGACAGGAAGTTCCAAAGCGGAGACGATCGCAACAGCAGGACGTGAGAGGAAGTGGAGAAGAGAAGTGATCCAAAACGAGCATTTGCGGGGTAGAATGTCCCGGTAATACCAAAGGTGTAACGGTATCATATAGAGAAGCAATCGCTTTGATATGGACGCACATGACATTTCCGATGATGAGTCCGTCTGGATGCCGGGATCACCAAAATTAAAACGAACCTGACAGCGCACGTATCCGACGTCAAAGTTGGCAGTACGCGATAGGGTCAAACTCTGCGGAATTTCCTGCAGCCCTAGTCGTACTTTTGCTTCCCCTCGCGTATCATTCTGTATACATGTTTGTGATGTATTACTCATGTTTTGCGAGTGGATGCAAGCTTCGTGCATGTCGTTTCAGAGTGCAACATAGCAGTGGCGAGTCCCCCTGAGCCCCACTTGCCACTACGCTGTATCGCAAGAGGCGCCTTAGTCGCCTGTACGACAACCGGACTACTGAATTTGACTCTGCCGTGTTTAGAACCGTTTAGCACACGATGCAGATAGTATTCGTTTAGCGATATACTTGTCTTCTAGTTCTTGGGCTTCTCCTCGCTCCAAACACGGAGAAATAGCCTACATATCGCAAATATAGGAAAAATCTTCACCAAAATGGAATTTTCGAGAACTATTAAAGCATACATGTTTGGTGACTTGCGGGTGCCGATGGGGGGTATCCTGCCATTTGTCCCAAGTCCAAACACGAGGTCAAGGTGCTAGTTGCACACTCGCCCCCAATACATTTGCCTAGGCATAAACGGCAATTAAATTCGTGGTATTTACCTTATTGCTTCAGCTCGAGTTACCGAGACTGTAGAGACATCGTCAACAGTACTTCGGCGATCTCAATGCGAGGACTAGTTTAATAGCTAAACCTCGATTCCGGTTGCTGTAGCCTAGACCGGATTGAGTGCCTCTTAATCAAGACTAAAGAATAAAAGAGTCACATACGTTATAGAATATATTTGTTGTCACATTTTGTTCATCAGATTGGGGGAGAGGGGGGGGGGGGGGCAATTAATGAACCCTGTACTTGGACAAGTCTTAGGCATTTTCTCAAATCAATTCCATTAGACGCTAGATCAAAACTCCGGTATCCATCTCCTCGCATTAGCAAATCGTTCAGCATAAAACTAAATTCACACAATAAAGAGTAGGCAATTGAATATTTTCGATATAAATGTCTATAAATTATAATCTGGCCAACCAGTGGAAAAGTTTCAATAGATGACAAACAAATCGCAGACCTAAAGGTGATGAGGATGCTGGCGCCCAAGCAGGTCCTGAACCTCTTGTGCCACCTTGATCTGCGACCACTCAGGCCAGGCAACTTCAAATCCGGTAGTAGTTCTTGAATAAGTCCATCCTCCAAGGCGCGCGATCGGACGCAACACAGAGGGATCCACCACGCCCTTGGCCTCATCAAACGCATCCTCGCGGATGTGGAAGTGCACGCCCTCGACAATGCACAGAACGCCAGTTATTTGTCCTGTGACTGCGGAACGGAAATGGTGATGCTTCATTAGGATGCATTCGACAGAAAAGGCCGACTCCGCGACGTGCGGAGGCTTGATCTTCTCAGAAGCAGATGCAGTCAGTCCGGAAAGGTCCCATTCCGAGATCTCGCTTGGCGCATTCGTGCTGGTGAGATTGGCCGCTCTAGACTGATAATTAGATTTGCACGAATGGAAGATGCAACTTACTTACTCGACAAACCACTCGGACGTCATGCTCAACGCGAGCTCACCAGTCTCCAACACATTGTTCAGCGAGTCGGTAATACTGGTGCGGCCGAGAGAAAATCCAATGCAAAAGATTGCAGGATCAGTGTTGACAATCGTGAGATAAGAAAACGGAGAGAGATTAAGTACACCAGACCTGGAAATTGTCGAGACGAGACCCACGGGACGAGGAATGATCGCCGAGACCAGCAAGCGGTAGTTATCAGCTACGGAGCGCTCCGCAGGATCCATGCTCACTTTGCGATGGTTTCTCCACGATGCATCATTGGCACCGGACCCTATATGAGTCAGAATAATTGTCCAAAACTTCACACCATTACGAACCAATGACCCATTCAGGCGCTTTCGTCTTTGTACAATGCCATTGAGCGTCCACTTCAAACGGCGGCCGGAACTGTTCACTATCCTGAAGGGGAAGCTGCAGAATTGGTATGGTGCGTAGCAATCAATCTTCGCTATGAACATACCGAGTTGAGGGAAGCAGATTTGGTTTTTATTGGGACCGATTCTTGATTAGATTCCATGAGGAAGATAGAGTGCACATTCAGTTTAGTATAGGTGCCCTCAGGAAAGGTTTAGGAGCACATATGTCGTGTTTTCCCAGTCAAATGGGTGAAATACGGCACTGCCTGTCTGTTTATCAAGTATCGCAGGCCGTTGGCGGATAGGCGTAATGGGGAACGGATACCCGACGGCGGATAGTAGATACCCGATGACATCTTGGCGCCTTCGGTGCTTGCCTGAGCCTATCAATGACTACGTGCCGAGGAACTGTTGTTGTTCTAAACCCAGTTAGAAAACAAATGTTGTATGCGGGGTATGGTTGAAATCAGTCGCAGTATACGGCCCTCGACCACAGTAGCAGGCAGGGTAATGCTTTGGATTGTGTGGCTTCCCCCGCATTCCTTGTTGGGTGCTGAGTCCCCAGGCAGCACTTGTGCAGCCTCCACATCCCCTCTCGATCAACCACAAACTAACGCCTGTCATAACTATTTCCAACGCAAAACTCAATCGTAGAAAACAAAAGATTAGTGTAAGTTGGCACCTGGAAATTAGCCGCTTCGGCGTTGAATCACAACAGGTGGGTTACATGTCGGTATAAGAAATGTTAGCTTGTTGGTAAAAAGTAACTTCTGCAGACATACTACGACCAAAACAACTGCCGCGGGTTCCAGAGCTGTGTTACAAACTTGTGTCTATTTGTAAACAGGCATCAGCTCCCAACGTCGGTTGTATGGACTGGCGTCCTCTCAAAGGTGTAATTTGATCACAATAGTATTATAAGATATAAATTGAGCAGTAGACATTTGGTCCTGTTAAGGACCTAGGAATGGTTGTTGGGATTCTGTGACGATTATCTAAGCCAGGTTCAAGGGAATTATATCGTTGCGACAATTCGTCCACTGAATCCGCGATAACTTCCTATCAGAACAGTTATGAGGGTCTGCTCCGATGTATCGCGGCAATCCAAGTCGCAGTCATCAATTACGAGCGGTCAACCGAGACTCAACAACCAGGTGCGATCCTGAATGCATTTTTTTTTTCGTTGCGTTTGCAAATAATTTCGATGGTACATTGTTGAGAAACAGGGTAAAATTTCTTATTATTATTTATGGTAACCGGCGGGTTCTTAAATGTTACACGACCGGTTACCCTGAGCACAAAGACAAAACTAGAACAACGAATATAGACCAATAGAAAATACACATGAAACCTTAACTTTATTATGTTCAATATACATACATATCAAGAGACTTGCGTGTACTATCCAAAGCTCGCCATCCTTTGCTGTGCCATTCATCAATCCAAGGCCGCTCTCGATCAAGCCCCTGGAGCTGCACTCCAAAAGATTGCTTTGGATGTTGGTACCACTCGGCCGAGAGTTGTTCAGTCTAGAGGCCAGAGGAATGTTGAGTTTTCAGTGTTCAATGGCCGCTTTGAGCTCACACACATCGCATTGAGAGCACACGTGAAGTGTAATAAACACAACCAGTGCGACTGTGCAACCATGGGACCTCTGTATGTCTGCGCAACCTGACGACAAAAGTGATCCATATCAACATAAGCCTGCACGTTATCCTCAAGAGCTTGAATCAGTTCTATTGACAAACGGCTGGGAGGCAATTTCAGTGGAATTGTTTGTGGTATGTGAGTAGGGCCGTCTATAATCGAACTGGGGAGGATCTAGCGTAAGTGTCGAATCCCGCAGGACTCCACTAAAGACCTTTCGTGACCGTTCTAAATATGACAGAACACCGCTCTCGCCTATGTACGGCAGATAACCTTACTCATCACACATCAGACTCGTATTCCGGCCATGGCCATCGACCGTTTCGACTGACCCGCTCACTCTGACTCTAAGATCTCTTTCGACTATAACACTGTTGTTGCTGGTGCCGCTGGCCTTCCGGAGAGAATTGTAAAGTTTTATCCAAAACAGAATTTGATTGGGAAGTGTAAGAGGACTATATGATTGAACTACATCGTGGACCATCGCATTCATGTTTTGCGTCAATGTGTTGTTCGCGTTCCTGTCCGTGTTCATGCCATCGATCATCAACGACATGGGCTACGCGGCTGTGCTTGTGCAGGGCATGAGCGCGCCGCCGTACTTTCTTTCCTAACATCAGCGTGATCGCGATGTTGCGGCGGCAAAGTTTCATATCCGGTCAGCCTTAATTATCTCTTTCTGGATCATTGGTGCGGTCGAGTATCAGATTCTCACTATCGTTAAACTCACGGGAGTGCGGTACCTTGCCCTCGACCTTTGTGCTGTCGACCTGTTCACGACAGTGGGAGTGATTATGCCGCGGTCCGCCCACAGGGTTCAGGGTTCGGACTCTAAGAAAAGCACGGGCATGTTTCCTCAACCTTGTCGGACAATGCGGGCAAATTCTAGTTAATGCGCTTGTTCCCGCAGCATGAGGGGCCATACTATCGCAAGGGCATGTGGGTCTGGGGCGGGTGCCTGGATGCAGTCACAATCCTGGCCATCGTTTTAAGGTATCACTTGCAGTACCTGATGAACTACAAATTAGATAAGCGATGGGGTCTTGTCGAGAGCCAACTCTTGGAGCAGTGGGATGAAGTAGGAGTGGAGAGGGAATTTAACTCTTATCGCTACAATTTATAATTATTTACCTCTAAACCCTAAACCCGTGATAGCTTCGGCCGACAGATATCGTCTGCTGAAACGTGTTACAGTGCTGGGAGCTAGGATCAGAATGACGACTGTGAATGGGTGGAATCTATAGTAGAAATTTGGCATTTCATATTCTTATCTATGACCCGAAAGCTAATCTTGAAAACCCTTGTGGACCTCAAACTCCTATGGAGGACCATTGAAAAAAAATCCCGAAATGCACGAAGACCAACTTCGCAGACAAAAAGGCCAAGGTAAATGCAACGCGGTGCTGGGTATGTGTACCTTGAAGAGGTGAGATCGAAACAGTCTGTCGTATCGTTAAGATACAGTTCCTGATTTCGTGAAGCAAGACCATCTAAACATCTTCGTTCGTCCAGTCGCTAATCTGCCACGATGAGGCATCATCGTCAATGACCAGTTTCAATGTCGTAAAGACGATCGTGTCATACAGCTCACAAGCAGCGACCCGGGCGTTTTTGTGCCGGGGGCCGGTACCTCCCGCCCGCGCATCCTCCCGGCTTCTCCAGAGACCTATGAGTAAAGTAAGTTTTTGACAAAAGTTCCGAATGTCCATCGAATGTAAACGTACAGGTTGCCAAATTTTGGTGACTCTGGTTCTTTGTACCGAACCAGTACTTCAGCAGACCACCACTAGCCATAGCCTCTTGATGCGAATGAGCATCGAGATCGTGCAACCGCTGCAGGTCGATGTCCGGATACAACTTTGACCGAAATGTGACGACGTAGAATTTCTGTTTCTTCCACTGGTAACCTTCCGCGGCTGCAAGATCACGGAGAAAGTCGATAACATCTTGCCAATTGAATGATTCAATATATGGAGCCGTCGCATAATCCTCGCGAATGGGCTTCAAGATGGTTAATGCCTTGGCCAGCAGTTGATTTGGTGTATCCAAGCGTCTAAGGTCGAGCAGATGCAGTTCGTCGTTGTAAGGCGAGGCGATCAATCGATCATCCGACGTGGCGGCTTTCTCATGGCGTTGATGGCCGAATTGAAGCTGCAAAGCAGCTGCTGCATGGAACTTGAGGAGCTCATAGTCCTTCGTAACAAGACTGTGGTGAAAGAGCGAAATCGGTCCAGTTAGAGTGATCTTGGCTGGTTTTGCTGCCAATATTGTCTCGGTTTGAACAACACTTCCCGCAGCGAGAGCCATTTATCACTGATTCGTGAAATATATGAAATAAATGAAACGATTGATAACGGAAGTGCCAAATCAGGAAATGCCTTTCAAGAGTTCCTTCAGAAAAACTCAGCTGAGGAATAAATGAAATCGACGTGATGAAAAAGATGGGCGTCTTATTATTCCATAGAGTCTAGGATATGAGTCAAAGTGTGTCTCGAATTGATGCGCTGTAAAGCACTAATGATTGCTCAATGCATGCAAAGCAATCACGTCTAATTAAAGAGCATGCTAAACCCAGCAGAAGAGCAAAATCTGGGAGAAGAAAGACAGAACGAGTACAGGAGCGAATCCAAAGGACAGCGTAGTTATATCAGGACCTCCCTTTGAAACGACATACTGCCGAGATTCACCTTCTTTTGACCCATAGGCTATCGTGCGCAAGGATCCATAGATATGGCGAATAAAGTTCGGTATACCTTGACTTTTCCGTTTCCTAATAAAGTCGCTGTGCTGTGGAAGGAAGGGAGGCGAAGCCAGAAAATTGCGTGCGAACCTTACGTACATTGTACAAAATGCGCAATTCGAGCACGCAATCAGTCGCAATTTACCAGCAGATTTTTGCTAGATGTTTCCCGCCGTCTCCATCAGACATGTACAGTACAGTACCGCGGAAATCCTGACGGCAGACAATAATACGCCAAAGTCATTCATGGTCGACAAAGGTCGAATTCATAGATAAGGACCCGTGTTGGCGATAATAATCATAGTCTTCGGGAGTCAAAATATTTTTTTTCTTCCAGCCCTAACCGTGGAATATTCTTATACCAAGCTCGAGCCGGGTCCAGCACCCAATGGCACTGCGGACCCACTGCGGACCCACTGCAGACCCACTACGCACCAACCAGCAACCTCGCCACATAAAGTAACGTCCAACGATCGGTTGGCGATGAAACCTCTTTTTGAGGCGTGTGGCTCAGGAGCCATCCACTCCTTTTGTGTAACTCCTTTGCTTCTGCCAGCCTTGTCAATGCCCGGTCCGTTCCTTTGGGTCCAGACCTAAGACATGCAATAATTTCATGGCACGGCCTATAATGGTGAGCCACTAGAAATGAATTGTTTTCACTAATATATGCAGTGGAAGGCGATGGAAGATGATGGAATGGAATGCTGTGGAAGGCAACAGTTTTGACGCTGGCCTTACCATTGGAGATGATCGGGAGGTCTTCCCCTTGCAGACTTTGTGGGTTGCGTATTGAGCTGCTGCGGATGTAACGTCATTATTGTGTCTCTGTATGCTTATTTACTTACGTGATTATCTTCTGAAATTGAAGCAATTTCGCGAGAATTATTCTGCATACTGTTGAACATTGTATAAAAACAGAATGTGAATGTCGTTCTCCATTTACACAGCGGATACGGATGCGGATTTACATATCTCCCAACTTCAAAAAGGCGGGTGGCGGATGCGGATTTGGAACTTGTGGCGGATATTCGCATCCGCCACAGCCCTGAAATTTATATTCTAAACTAGTAATAATATCTAAAAGTTCAGGGTCAGTCACTACCCTACCACCTTTGTGAGTATATTGTTGTCTTTCAACACGATGCGACATATAATAATTGTTACCATAGCTCTCTGAACATTCTCCCTCCACGAGACCGGTGTGACTTCAGTCTTCAGGCTTTCGCGCTGAGATCGCAACGTATCTGCAGAAATGTCGTGCTCGATAACCCGCAACTCCAGCTACAGTGTTCACAAACCATGCTTCAAGTCCCAAAAGCGTTATAAACAAATAGGGTGTATATGCAACAACAAAAAAGAGCCGCAACAAAGGTGTGACATTCGTTGTTAGATCTTTCACCACAACTTCCTGAAACCCGACGTCCTGTAGTATCCGTTGTAAAACACCTTGGCCAAACCGATCGTACCCTGGTCGTACCATTGTTCCGAGGACCCCAAAATCCACCTCGAGTACGCGGGGTGGTGGTTCCCCTTCAAAGATTCCTCGCTCAGAAATTCAGACTACTGTGTGGGTCCTCTTGTTGAAGCCGATCTCGATGGTCGGTGGGTTATTGGTGAACCATTTTATGAGAAACGTTGTCACTGTCTTTGATGTAAGTGCTTTTTGTCGATTTCCTTTAACTAGTGGATTAATGGCTGGTGGCTCGACAAGCCAGACGTATATGTGTACCGTCTTCTCTTAAAAACTCTTCGCATACTAATACCGAAGTCTATAGTTCGGCCGGAATAGCGTCGGCATCAGAAGTCTCTAAGCCTGGGAATGAAATAATATTCTGATCATCATGGGCTCATTTTATACGTCTCGCACAATTCTGTAGGGAGTCAAAAGGTTTCCACTATAATGTTACACTAGCGGGATACCTTATAACAATATATTTTAGAATGTTAACTATGAGGATTCAGTGGGAACTCCGCGCATTCCCTATGGAAAGAGATTTAGCGCCGTGGTAATAGTTCGGGGGCACCCGGTACAGGTTACAAATTTACCAAGGTACATTGATCTGATGCACTAAATATACAGTTAAGTTTACTGAACCAGGCTGGAAGGAGAGAAATTGCAGACAGAGAGCCAATTTTCAATTGGTGGTTAGGGTCAAATGGAGACACGCGGTCACAAGGATGGATTTTAGAGTTTAGGCACAAGTGGTTAGCGTTACATGGATGGGTTTTAGAGTTTCAGCATGTGGTTAGGGTCAGACCATTTCAGACAGTGGTTAGGGCGAAAGCATGGAAGTTTGAAGAGGCGCACTGCGTAGACCGTTTACAAGGGTGAGTCAAGCCAAATCACGGTACAAATAGCAAAGAGAAGCTGAGGCAAGGATCTCCAACGGGTTAGGCCTACTAAGAGAAGACAGATAGCAGAATAGGAAGTCGCAAATTCGAACAAGGACAGTGGGTTATTATACAAGTCTTCCCCTAATCCTCTATCTTTGCTCCCAAATGCTAAATTCGCACTTGACAAGCTTTGTTCCGCCCCCTGAATTTAACATTCCGTTTGTGGGGCGTGAGGGGTCGCGGCCGGGGCGACCTTATTTCCTCCATACTCTGAGCTCCCAAGTCACAAGCGAACTAGCACTAGGCTAGATTTGGCACGCATAGGTTAGGGTCACACTACACAACTTCTCCCTTGGTAAAGTTTACTAGCATTTTCGCGACCGCGCGAAATTGGCCGCTGCCCACTTAAGTGTGTCTCTAATGTACGCGCGCTGCGGCGATGCGGCGCGTCTCACGACGCGCTCGTCGCTCATTTCGGTAAACAAGCTATGTCATTGCCCTTGCTTAAATAATTATTTTTCTAAGCAAGAGAAAAAAAGACGCGTCTCTCTACGCGTCGTGCCGTTCTGCACATCTGTGTCTCTACATAACCTTCATAGATAGCTATCACTATGAGTGATCGTACTTCCAGAAGTCCAGCCCCGGGAGCTTATTCTTAAGAAAATGACTCTCTGCTACCGTCCACAAGGTTAGCTACGCCGACGTCACACATTGCGCTCCCTCTGTCTAGGCGAGGCAAGTCTGTACTACAGGGCCCCCGAAAGAGGCGTTAGCTAGGGGTATTCGATATTCTGAAGCGTAGTCACTCAGATCTTATAGATCGAGACACTCGAGGCAGGCTTCATGGCACTTCTTTTCAGAGGATCAAAGAAGTGGCACAGAGCATGAGCGAAGAGGAGAAGGATGCGCTCAAGAACAGAGACCCAAGCAACTACACGACTTACAAAAGTTGATACACTTAGTGTATTACACTAAACTAATAATCTACACCAGAACGTTTCTGACTAATCCACTACATACATTTGAATGTCCAGTGTACGTGAATTTAGTGTATTTGTTCGCGATAAGATAAGGCTCTGAGAAGTTGGTAAATTGGGGATTTTAAAGGTTGATGGGTATACAGTAGGATTGATGGTTAGTAATGTTCCTAGATACCCTATACCGATTTGTGCTGTAATCAAGGTACCCTCACGCGTCCATTATAATCCGTAATTGTCATTTCGCTCTTACTGGCACCATTACATATCCATCTTCTAACTTCATTTTCAGGCCAACTATAATAACATTCGACCGACCTTCTTCCCTGTGCTGTACCTTGGTGCTTTCCGTCATTATGAGTGCTGCGAGCTGCCCAGAACCAGTTCCAATCTCTGTCGACGATCTCTCAGATGACTCCGAACTCTCCGAACTTTCGTCACCCGATTCTTCTGTATCCTCATCAACTGCATCCACTGCATCCTCAACCCCCCCCCCCCTTGATCCCGATCATTTGCCATTTTCCAGTCTGGGTGTGGTCAGAAAGAAGTAAAGATAATCACTCGTGGGTTTGGGAATATGGGTACGACATACAACGTCACGAAGAGCGCAGATGGGTTTGCAAGCGGTGTATTAAGAAGAAAGACCCCAAACCTAAGAGCTTGGTTGCTGTCGGCCTTCAGAATGCCCTGAATCATCTATATAGAGATCATCGAATATCTGCGCCGGATAGCAAGACGAAGTCAGGGTTACAACAGAAGGCTGAGAAGAAGCCAGGGAGCAAGAGACTGTTGGATACTTTTAAACTCGATCCTTCGATTCCTCGGGAACAGGCAATTGCCAACTCAATCATACGTGGATTCGATCGAAACCACTTCTAACGGCTTGTGATTGAATGGATAGTCGATACGAATTAACCCTTTAGTGTTGCTGAACACCAGAGACTGCGAGATATCTTTGAATATTTGAACCCAGCCGTTCGGATTACAGACGCCCATATCTCTGATACTACAGTTCGCGCGCTGATCAACTCCGAGTTCGAGAAACATAAGGCACGCGTTATCGAAACCCTTCAAGAAAGCCCCGGGTTAATACACGTTGCCTTTGATGGATGGAGGGCACGGAATCGACACTCTCTATATGGCATCGCTTGCTTCTTCAGGGATGAAAACAGCAAGCCACACAAAGTCATTCTGGGATTACCTGAAACTGGCAGACATTTGGGAACTTGCGTCCTCCAGGTCTTCGATGCCTTTGGCATTAAGGACAAAATTGAGTATTTCCCACTTGACAATTCTAGCAACAACGATCCTGCACTCCAGGTTATTGGCACAGAGCTCGGCTTCGATGGCGCTCAAAGCCGGGGCTGCTTCGGCCATACAGTCAATCTGTCTGCGAAGGCGCTGCTCTCTGGTGCAGAAGCGCTTTCTGAAGCCGAATACGAACTTTGGCGACAGAAAGGACCCGTTAGGAAGCTTCATAACTTTGTCCTTGATATTCATCGAGCAGACTGACATCCTTGTTGAAGGAACTCCAGCAGTATGATATATCCAGGTCCGACGATCCGAAAATGCGCTTGAAAAGACCGCTCTCGGTAGTCCTTGATAACGACACTCGTTTGCTTTCCCAGCTATATATGATCCGCCGTGCGGTCAAGACTCTGGAAGGCGATGGTTTGATCAGAAAGCGCAGGACGGGATATACCGGCTCTTATGGAAACATTTGGGATGTGATCAACGGGTTTAAATTCTTGCTCGGCAAGCTGGAGAAATATAAGGAGATGGCAAAGGACTTTCCTGACCCTGAACAGTTCAGGATTGGTATCAATATGGCCTGGGAGAAGCTAGAGAAGTACTACACCATTCTCGACGAAACACCGATATATTATGCTGCCGTTGCGCTTCATCCAGCGTACAGATGGGAGTGGTTCAGATCAGAACTGCAAAAAAGATGGTTCAGCAAGTATGGGACGAGAGGTATCGAGATCTCGAGGTGATCTCGGACAATGAGCCTGATGCAAAACGACAGAAGTACTATTACAGCGCCTTCGAAGAGCACTGCGAACAGATCAGAATGGATTCGAATCAAGCAGAGGGTATAGACGATGATCCCTTTGCCGACGACGAGTTCGAAAAATGGCAAGCAACTCACCGCAACGACGACAAGTTTGTGCGTGATCCAATAGCTTATTGGCATAAAAAGCGCTTTCAATACCCTCGGCTCTCTCGAATGGCTCTCGACTTTCTCACGATACAATCCAGGTCTGCCGAGTGTGAAAGACTGTTCTCAGACTCAGTGCAGATGGTTGTCTCTCAACGGAGTAATCAATTCAGGCGCGAACAATAGGGATGTTCAAGTGTTGAGGTCATGATTTCGTGCTGGTATTACCAATGACCTAAATCCTTTGTTCCTTTCAATCATGGAGGAGAAAAGACAGCTTGAGAGCATGCACCTCAATGATGATTCAGAAGACGGGAGCTATCATAATAAGGCGCAAGAGCTGGCTGCTGAAGAAATGATTTAAATGGTGAGGGGAAAAGGGCAGAGAGGCTGCTTACATGGTAGTACGGTATTTTTACTCAAGACGACTTCAAAATTGGCGGAGCATCTTAGGTGCGGGACGGTGACAGTCATAGTGGGTCACCCAGACACTGAAGTCAACTACACTTACACCATCTACATTTGAGGCGTCCCTGGATACACTACATTCAAGTCTCGCTTATTAATATACACTTACTCTACACAGACAAAAAATGTGTAGTAGATGTAGTTGATTAGATCTTTGGAGAGAGAGGTAGTCATCCGGAAAGAGGCGCCGAAATGCTGCATCTACTCTGACTCAGACGAGTTTATCCTTGATCACGACATACAGATGAGGCGGATGCGAAGGGGTTGAAGGTCAAGAAGGTCAAGTTTACTGGGACGAAGCATGTCGGGCACATGCGGACAGATCCAGAGAGGTATTGGGGTGCGGTCAAGGGGACTTGGGACGTTCGCGCATGATTGATTCCCTTTGCGGATAGTTCATAACAATTAACGTAAGTCATGGCGTAGTAGGACGGATGGCGTAGTAGGACGCTTTACCGAGGACCACCGTATAAAAATGTACACTATTTAACAATGGTACGCCGAAAAAGCTTAACCGCGGAAGACCTCGATTCTCGAGTTACTGTAGCGGTTGTAGGAGTTAATTCCGGGAGGTATAAGTCCTCGTACGAAGCTGCAAAACAGTTAGAGCTTAGCAGGGATACAGTGACGCGTCGCCGCAATGGGGGGTTATCGCGTTCTCAAGCACGCCAGGCACAACAGATATTATCCCCAGCACAGGAGAGCGTTCTCCTTAAGTGGATTAAACAATTGACTATTAGTGGCTATTCTCCTGGGCATCGTTGTTGAAGGAAATGGCTGAGGAAGTTCGTGCAAATCGATCTCGCAATTTAGACGACGCGTCACCTAACCAACTCCAACCTCAACCACACCTCCCACTTGGCCAGGACTGGGTTCCACGAATCCAACGTCATCCACATTTAAAGACAGCTATCGGACGTCGAATTGAGTCCGTACGAATGGACGGGGCAACAAAACCAATGCTTACAGCGTGGTTTGACATCTATCGGGAGATCGTTTCAACACAAAAAAATCATGAAAGAGAACATACAACATGGACGAGTCTGGGCTTTCAATTGGAACAATGGCGTCAACTCGAGTAATCCTTGATTCAACACTCCGTACAAAGTATCAAGCACACCCTGGCCGTCAAGAGTGGGTTTCAATGGTCGAGTGTTATTTGTGCCGACGGGACTATACTTGAACCACTTGGGATATTCAAAGGGCAGAACGTCTTACAGGGCTGGATACCGTACGAAGTTATCAACAAGTGGTACTTTTTAGCAAATACAAAGGGATGGACGAGCAATCTTCATGGGTTAGAGTGGCTAAAGCGTGTTTTTGAGCCAGCAACTAGTACGAAGCCAATGGAGAACAACGTCTTCTTTTTTTGCGACGGCCACGACAGTCATATTAGTGGGAGCTTTATTGCCTATTGTATTCAGAATCGAATTACACTCTTTATTCTCCCTCCTCATACGTCGCACCTCCTCCAGCCACTTGACGTTGCGATTTTCGGGCCATTAAAGAAGCGATTAACCGCTGCACTCTCCTATCTCAACCAAGCTCAGCTCGTACGAATACAAAAGATTGAATGGATGGAGGCATATATTAAGGCTCGATCGGAAGCTTGTACTTCTCACAATATCGAATCTGCATGGCGTGGAGCTGGTCTGTTTCCGCTAAATCTAACTAGAGTACTTCGTACGTTCGACAATACAATCCCGAGCCCGAAAGACCTACAACACCAACGGAGTTTGATATTTTCGATCGAGTTTTGTAAATAGTTCACCACCTAATGCGACAACTCTACAGAAGGCAAACGAATTGCTTAATACGGTAATTGAAACTCGTACGACTCTTAATACACCAGTACGTGGTATGTCCGAAATTTGACGACCGGAAGCGAGAAACTTCAGGCCCAGAGTATTGTCCACCAACACGATGCAAACAATCCTATGCTTTATTGTTACAAGCGGAAGACTCGTACGACGGGAAAGAGGGTGGTTTTAAGGGTCACTTCCATATTTCTACGGAAGAATTACACGATGCATCTGATGAAGATGACAGACATTACTCCAAGCGCAGAGGTTCTGCGGAGGTGAATACTGTTGATGATTCGCTGAGTGCAATCATTCATGCTACAGATGATCATGTAAGTGATGAGCAGACTCTCGAGAAGGCAGCCCTGATTCCAGCCTCTGCGCTCTTTCATGGTGAAAGATCACGAGTGAGATGTCCAGCACATCCTCTGAATCTGATAGCTAAAGAAGTTCTGGAAGGGCTCAATTTTAAAGTTGCACGAAATGTTGAAGCGATGAAGTTGAGATCTTGAAGCAGAACAAAATTAGAAACGTTGCAAATAGTATCTCAAATGAGCCAATTTCCAGAGAATTTTTTTTCAAGGTTGTTAGTAAGTACTGCGAGGGGGCCAAGAAAGAGAAAGTGATTCCATACCATGTTGTCACAAGATGGAATTCCACATACTACATGATTAATGCAGCCTCGAAACTAAAGCGGGCATATGATAAAGTCACTTTGGAAAGGTTTGCCTGCCAGCCAGCCAAAATCGAATCGTGAGGAGTGGCAAATCGTTGGCCAGTTAGAAACTATCTTGGGAAATTTAGGGAATTCGATCCTGATGGCCAGTGCAAACTCAACATTGTCTTCCATGTAGCCAATACTCACAGCAATGGATACTCTTTTTTCGACGGTTCACTTCTATTTCCGTGGAGAGACTCTTCTAGACTGACAGAGACATTGTTTCTATCAGGCGGAGCTCTCTAACTCCGTCAACACTCTCAATTTTAATGTCCTTGCGACACCGTCTGTTTAATTCTAAATGATGTCCAATTTGTTTATGGGTTCGTAATTCGAATACGAATATATTCGTCATTCGTGCCCACCCCTACTTGAAAGTGAACCGCAGGCAACAGCGAAAGCGTCAGAGCTTACTCGCCAAGCCCGCAAATCAGCGTCGAAAAAGGGTAAGTCCTTCGACCCTCGAAATTTTTCTTGCTATCCGGATTCGATTATCAATGCAGATGCTAACACACTGCCTGCACTTAGGGTGATCCCGTTAGAATTAGATACACGGATGGAGACATCAACGGTCTCAAACTTCTCAGGGGTTACTATCCCCTATAATGTGAATAAATTGTTGTCATATAATAGAAACTTATTTTACGTCCGAAACCAAAACCAGAATTGGTCCAACTGGCCTGTTCTGCTTTTTCGAACAGAATTCGTTGGCATTTCTTATGGCTTGCAAACCTTAAAAATCGGCTGACGATTCATCGCTAGGTTCTAACGTTCCTACAGGAGGAGTCGCCCGGCAAGAACCGGCCACCTGCCGCGCGCGCTCTCAGATTGGGAACAGCGGGCAATACGGTCAACTCTATTAGGCCACCACCTGCACATAACTATTTCCCAATTCTGGCGCCCAACTATGCGATCGAAACTGTTCAAAGAATTCGAGGAATTCACCCAGCACACAGATATCATTTTAAACCAAGTGATAAAAATATGGGGCTTGTGGTTGTCAGTCGCGAATGGTACACCCAGGAATCTAGGTCCCTACTAGCCTCTCCGGTATACATCGCGGTCGATGCAGCTCCCACAACATCTTTACTATCGGTGCTAAACCAACTAGTGTCATCGATTCCGGATAATGTCCTACCTAGAAAACATAAAGACTTCATCCTCCACAGAACTGACTTGGCTGTTCTTTCTCAATTCTACCTATTACACAAAACAACGCCACTCTGCGTGGACGACTCATAATGCCGTCCCACAGTTGGATTACAAGTAATGCTTCCCGGTTTGTTAGCTATTACTTAATCAAATGCTTGTTGATTATCCTTGAGTAATAACCTGTAGCTCTCAGTTATCGACAGACTATCCTTGAAAGATTTCACTGTCAAAATTATCATTGACAACAAAGAGAGGATCACATATATACGTAGCGAAGGATACGTACAGAAATTAAAAAAAAATAACTACTTACTGAAGACGATCCCATTATTCATCAAGATTTTCTTTGCAACTCAAAGCCTTTGTTCATTTGTTAAGAACAGTCGAAATTGTCCTGGAGCTGATTTTCTAAACTATTTTCCAGCGCCACGGAACCCTTGAAATCGTGTGGCTGATGAGTTCGGTTGCGGCGCGGTACGAATACCGCCCCACCCTTTGCCATCCTCGTCCATGTCGCTCTCCCGATCTCGCCATTCAGTTGTCCATGGCTTCCAGCGTCCAGCACGTCGATAATGAGCAGAAGACCACAGTCGAGACTTTGATAACCATTTTGGCCCGTCTACGTGCGCATTCGTTTTCTCTCTTTTTCGAGTATTCGGCCACGAGCATAAACGCGATTCCGATAGCCCACGCTCTGCTTGATGAAGGTTACGACCCCAATGGAATGTCGGATGATCTCTGGACGTGTTTAACGAACACTTATGGGAAAAGAGCGCAGCTCTCACAGTTTTTGTCACCTGTTGGTGGATCGTTTAGTAGAGTTACGAGTTTGAGAGGCTTTACCCCAAGAACACCTCTAACTTGGGACGACGTTGCAGAACGCTTTCAACGCTTAACCTTTCTGGACGAATTAACGAGGTGGACGTGTCCATTTTATGTGGATATGTTGATTAATATGAAGGGCAGGGGCAAAACTCCTACACCAACTAATAGAAGCACAGCTTCCAGGCCAAAGAATTTGAAAGAGATGGTATACACTAAGCTCTATGTTAATGGAGTGTAACTGGCTAATGCTCATCTATATAGCTGCTAGCCCGCGATGGCCGGTTTAGTGTAGTGGGACGGATAATGGATGACGCAGGACCGGTGCCAAACTCAGAGCTTCCTAATGGCATGGCAAGGCTTCATGTTGCACGTATTATCCCCTTCAGTGCGAGTCGTCGTAATCCATTGAGATTTATGCTTTCAAAATTTGCAGGTCAAGATATGGAAGATTTGCTAACTGGCCAAGGCATCAACGATCCATCTAATGCACTATTATTAGATGCCATGACTCTTGAGACTTTTGACGCATTCAAGGTTGGTCTGGAATGTCAAAATGACCGGTACTTTCTCAGAATGCTAGTGCCGCGGAGGACTCTACCTATATCAGTTTCTCACCACTTTGAAGGCGAGGAACTCTTCTTTGGCCGAGGACCTGAACAGGTTGCATTACCTTCAGCTCTCCTGTGCAATATCCAGTTGGCTGTTGGCCGTGTATTACGTGCTAGTGGTGCAGCCGAAACTATAGATAAGATTCTTGAAGATGAAGAGAATCTTAATTGCGGGAATCTGGAGGGTGATTACGGGCTTCGAGTGAATGCCTCATATCTTGAGAGAGAATTGAGAGCTTTGCAAGGTCTTGACGAGCTGGCTATCGATCAGCAGGACAGTATTGTGGACCCCGATAGCGAAGACGTTCTTCCAATTACTACTCGTCATACAGTATGCACATAATATGGTATCCAGAATCTTTGGGTAGAATCATTCTACACCATGAATAGCCAAATTTTTTCGTCGTCAGGCGAGTGCTGAACCATGTTGTAAGTGTGTAATCAACGAAGCGAATCAAAGTTATATTTTCTCGATTCCCAGATACATTTCTTCTCTAGATGTATAATGATCTTATGACCTTAGTTACCTTCGCCTGTAGGTCATCATTAAAAGAAGTGACATTCTTTTCCTTCTCCTTCTCCACTTCTATTACGTCGTTGTCGTTCAGGAAACTACTTGGCCTCAGAACATTTGTGGGACGTTTGCAGGACAACGGTTCCCGTCAGATCCATAATATTGCTCAGAGCCGGCTCGACGGGTTAATCCAAGAGAACCCTGCATGGCCATTGTTTCAGCAGCGAAATGACGTTAGGGTGATGTAATAACTTGACTTGGCAGCGCTGGAGCGTACGCCCAAGCTGTCGAGAACTGAGCATACGGAGAGCAAGCGAGGAGCAGTGACCACGCACTGAAGCACATTGTTAGAAGGACTGCACATAATGTAGTCGAGAAAATTTCAGTAAGGATCTGTTGCTGCTCTTCCGTGAGCCTGGAAATAATATGAGCACAATGAGCCCCACAAAAGACCTGCCGCACTAACTCACTGCGAAGCTCGATCCTGAGATTCGCTCATAGCAGAAGTATGAACGATGAGAGTGATTATGGCAACGATTACCCGCTGAGATGAGATGTGCAGAGACGAGGTCTCCTGAAAGGCGCATGAAATGAGGATCCGCGCCGGGCACGTGAAGCTGGTCAGATCGCTCAAGGGGCTGAGCAGCCGCTAAAGCCTATTTAGAGGTTCAGGCGTCTGCACTTAGCAAGGGGATGGCTGATCGGACGTTGCGACGTTTTCTAGTCCGCCAGAGTTTATCGTTGGGGAGTAATGCTGGAGATGGTCTCAGTTGCACGAGTGAGCAGAGTGACGAACGAGAAAGGGAATACAAATTACTGTGTTGAAATCGTTGAATATTTGTCAAGATTGCGTCGTCGCTGATGCATCTGACGACGGCGACGTGCGGCTTTCCTAACGGACCGCCTAAAGCCGCACGTCACAAGGCCGTGATGTAATTTAAAACAGCAGATTATATTCACTTAATCATTTCTACCAATGATACCAGGTCAATTTATATTCGCGGTATCACCGCCTGGATCCTTCCAGATCTTTCCTCCATCCTTACTTCTAGAACGTTCCACAATCTACGATCGTAGGCTAGCACATTCTACACCTTTCCACAATTAGTGATTTTTGTTCTTACACCATACTTGGCCAGCATGAATAGTCATCCGAGCGGCCCCGGATATCTTCCGCGCAGAGGAAACTGTACGCTCCAACCGTGAATATGGTGAAGCGCTCCAGGAGGAGGAAGTCGACACACTGGATGGTTATGAGTACGTCGTAGTCGGTTCAGGCACCGGCGGGGGACCATTAGCCGCCAATCTCGCCCGTAAAGGGTTCAGGGTACCATGCAGCCTTTGTCTGCAATGTCTCGATGAATTGCTGTTTTTCTTCTGAGTATATTCATATGATCGATTGTAGACATCCCTACCCAGCAGGACAGTCCGTGGGTAGTGTTTAGCATTAATGCAATTGCGTTGAATAATGCGGTAAAGTGCCGGACAAGGTCGAGCATGGTTTCCCTGGCCGCAGCAGTCAGGGGTCGGTTCTCCAGATAAGTGTCGGAATTAATACCTTCAAGCTGGTCTCCATCATGCTGGTCAACTAGCTGCATGATGAACCATGTATCATTGAGCTGCTTCCTGAGGCGCACCATCCCCGGACAGTCGCAAGCGTGCTTCGTGCATCTTTGTGTTGAGTAAGGGCATTGTCACCCGTGCTACCCAATGTCAGTGGAAGATTTCTGGTGTTGAATGGTTTTGAATTGCCTTTTGGCACATTTGCGTAAAAGCAACAGGGTCTTGTCTTTGTTTTTGACGACACCTTTTTTACGTACGCGTTGACAAATTGTCTAGCCTGGTCTACCGATTCTAATATCATGCCGACATAGAAAATAGGGGGGTTGTGACTGCGGGTGTAGACAAGACAGCTGCTACTGGATCCATGTTTAGTGTCCCTTTGGGCGGCAGAATGATGCGATGATAATTGATGCTCAAGATATGACCAAACGCGTCTTCACATTGAACGCGTTGTTTACTCGGATATATTTACATGCCAGTTGGATTTAAAGTTTAGGTAACTCCTGTCCCCTCTAATAATGTTATGCAATCGTAAGCGTCTCGCGATACGAGGTATACCTAGCCCATATATATAGAGGAATAAATGAAATAATGTTAGCAATAAATAAATTAATCGTCAGCCTCGTCAATTCCCCTTAAACCGCGGAGAAATAAGACCTTACATGTACAACACCGAATGTCTTGGCCCTCACAAAACGTAGTATCGAATATTGTAAATGTAAGATGCACCGATCACTCACAATAACCAAGAGCATACAGTTAATCAATCTGCGCGCTTAAGCAGCCGCCTCGATAGGAATGGCATAGACGCTCTCCTTCGCGACGACAACCTTGTCAGCCTGGACTCCTGTAACCAACTGGGCGTCGGTCCAGGTAGGCTTGGTGGACTTCGCATCCTTTACACCAACACTGGCTAGACCACCGACAGCTTCCCAGTCCTTGACCCGCTTAATGCCGAGCTCAGTCCATACGGTTTCGAGAGCATTCACTAAGTTGTCGGCAAGCTCGGGACCGTGGCCAGGAGTAGGAGTAACGCGGAGACGTTCTTCACCGACTGGGACAGTAGGATAGTTAATGGCCTGTACGTAAGTATCGAAACGCCCGAGAAGCATGTCGGAAGCGACCTTAGCCATCGCGGCATCTCCAACGAGAACAGAAACAATGTGCGAAGAGTTGGGGACGATAGGAATGTCAAGTTACGAAAGTTTAGCCTTCACGTAACGGGTATTGAGCTGCTGAGCGGCACGGTCGGTGATGGTCATCTTCTGATACTCAATAGCAGTATTTGCGCCGGCCATGATTGCTGGAGGAAGTGAGGTACTGAAAAGAAAGCCAAGAGCAAGGGATCGGATCATATCAACAAACTTCGCAGATCCAGCGATGTACCCTCCGACGCAACCATAAGCCCTGCCAAGGGTACCAGTAATGATATCAACTCGGGACATAACAGTATTTTCCGGGCGGCCGTTCGCATGAGCCTCGAAGTCGAGGTGCTCAGCAACACTAGCACTTCGGGGACCGTACATGCCGACAGCATGGACTGTGATAGCACCGTACTTGTCGGCGAGATCACAAATCTTCTCGATGGGGGCGATTGATCCGTACATGGAATAGACAGACTCAAATGCAATGATTTTAGGAACCTCGATCGGAAGCGACTTCAATTTGTTCTCCAAGTCCACCAAATCGTTGTGCTTGAAAACAATTTTGCGGGCACCAGAGTGTCGAATACCCTGGATCATAGAAGCATGATTGAGTTGATCGGAAAGCATAACACAGCTGGGAAGTTTAGAACCGAGAGTCGAGAGGGTAGCGTCGTTGGCGACGTAGCAAGAAGAGAACACGAGAGCAGCCTCCTTGGAATGCAATATGGCGTGGCCTCAAGCTCAAGAGCATGTCTGTTATGGGCAGCGATGTTCCGGGTGCCACCAGCACCCGCACCGTATTTGTCCAGCGTATTGTGCATGTATTTCAACACTTCCTTATTCTTTGACATGCCAAGGTAATCGTTGGAGCACCAGACCGTCACACGCTCCTTTTCGCTGTTAGTATGAGCCTTGGGAAACTCTTTCGCAAGACGGTTGATGTTGTTGAAGTAGCGGTAGGACTTGTCCTTATGCTTCTTCGTCAACTCCGCTTGATAAAAGTCCTCGTAGTTGAAAGCGTTGGAGTAACGCTTCTGTGGGGAAGGAGCAGTCCTAACCGCGGGCGGGACTTCAACATTCTCGCAGTAGCAGCCTGAGCTGCCTTCATGACGGCAAGTCTATGCTTGCAGATGCCTATATCAAATATCAGTTAATATAACCGGAGAATTCCACCAACCGCCTAGTGGCACTGGCACATACACTTTGAAGTATCGAAAACACCAGCCTTCGCATGGACTGAGCCAATGCTGGTCTCATTGACCTTCGACGTCGAGGATTGGTCGAAGTGTAATGGTGTCGTCGTCGACGTCGCATAGGAGCGGGAGGACTGAACAGCCATGGCAGCGCCCATCACGGGACACTCGCGGGCGGCGACCTACAAGTTTGAGACGCCATTGCCGGATGGAGACGACGCTGATAACGCGCGAAGAGTTGTCGGCGAAGTCTTGTTGAGGAAAGGGCAGAAGAGGCGGGACTGACGAGCGAGGAACTCCATTGCAATAGCGAAATGGATATGAGGGATCGATTGTGGACGACAATGGGAAGTGTTGCCGCCGATTGTATCGGACTGCATGTGCAGGTAATAATCCTTCTTCGGCATTTTTATGCGCATAGCACAGCACTAGCCGTTCTTCATCCCCTGTCACACTCACGGGTTCTGAAACCCTGAACGCCTTGATTGCGATACGCCGTATATCAGAGTGATGTCCGAGGTCAGTGCGGCCAGTGCCAACACAACGTATATCAATTTGACGAACCGGTACTATCGACGAAACTAGGTGCATCATGCAGCAGTACTTGAGAACCGTACTTGAGAACGTCATTCTGAAACATTAGGGTCGCCATGGGACAGATCGTGTTTCGACAGTAACATACGTTTAAATAAAATATTAATTGGCCTCTTAGAATACGGGCAAATTTCTAGGCTACTAATATATAAAAAAGTCATACAAAATGTACAGCAAAGACAACAACAAAACAAAAACGGTGTGACCGCGATGCCTCATTCGTTCTCATGGGGCTAAATCGAAAGCGTTCGTAAAAACATCGAACACTCTAGTTGCGGCGAAACTGGGTTCAGGGTTTCAAAATATATGTCACATCCTGGGTTGTCTCCATCGCTAGAGCTGGAATTGAGTATGATGTATGTAATGCGATTTATTGTATGCGGAATTGGCTGGCCACAAAAAATTGGGGTTAGGGTTAGGAGGAATTGCAACTCAGATTTAGTAAAGATGCAACAAAATAGGGGATATGCACCATACCTCTCGAAACAAGGACGGCGAACCGGGAACTTTTTCTAAAGCTCCGGCATGCTGCCGCTTAATATTCAACAAGACTACCAGTATTCTCAACTCGTTCCATGGATTCAGCAGTAACATCTTACTGAAAAATTCACTGGCACGAAGGCCAAGTGTTGTCGTAAGATTGTGATGGGCCCTCCTGTCTTCTATCAGGGGCTAAATTAACATATCCGTGAGCAGCTAGCCTCCCAACATGATCCATGATGCTATTACTCACGAATTTCTCATGGCCGTCGGCTCGCCAGACTTCAATAAATGCCTCTGTCACCCCTCCGGCCCAAACGTGATCGCGATAACGAATCTGCGGGAAGTACGAGCCGTCCAAGGGTACAGTTGCATCCGCATACAGATTCATAGCTTCTTTTCTGCTGCGACGTCTCCGACATTCTCAAAGGGATCAGTAGGATTTCGAAATCGGGGGGATTCATTAGGGCATATCAAAACACAGGCTTTAGCATGACAGCCTTGGATCCACATATCTTTGTTAGCGAGAAGGGAATCATAGTTCTGACTGAATCCGACCTCAAATGCGACCGTCACAAGGCCGGCACCACCACCCATATATTTGAATAGTCCGTCTGCCTGTTTGATGCTATGCTCATAGCCGCCACCAGATCCCCGTACATCGCTAAATCCAGCATCCACAATTCTGCATATGCTTTCGGGGCTGTGATGAGAGAGGTATTCCTCAATACTATTCATGATTTGATGCCCTTCAAAAGGTTGAGCACCTTGTCAAGTTCGAAAGCGATTTCTCATCTAGCACTGGAGACTTATCCGTTGATAGTGTCACTGACATCGCGCTCGATATATCCGTTTCGATGCTGTGGATTCCGGCGAACACGCAAGCTTAAAATACTTACCCGAGTGTTCATCTGAGAGATCACTCACAGGCGAAGGACTTTTGTTTACGGTCGATCTAGGTGTGGCGCTGCTTGCGGTTGTCGATCGTGCACGCGACGTATAACCGTATGAGCTCGAAGATGCTCCAGAAATTACTGCGTCCATTTTTTCGAAGCAGTTAACAATGTGAGAGCGAAATGTACACACTTAGGTAAAGGAAAAATATCAAGTTGTCACTTTGGTGAGCAGACTGCCATTATTTACGATCGCTCGTTCTCGTAATCGTTGCCAAGCCGAGTCTGTCGTAGCGTAGTTGCACAAAAGAGACAGAACACTTGTGAATAGCCTCATGAACTATTTGCAAGAAAAAGTGATTCAGTGTCCAAATTACTGAGCTAACAAAGTGACTACATACAGTCACTAGTTGAGCAACCTGCTCGATGCCATGATGTAGCTCTCATACGACAAAGTCAGATTCAACACAAACGCAACCAATGGAAACAACCCCCTAAATTGCAAATCATCAGACGGGTCCGAAAGGGCTCTATCTATGCAAAGGTTGAATACATCGCTGGCCCTATGTGTGTAATTTTGGCTACCTTATTGATGACTGTTGGAGCAGCATTTTTTGATTTCCATGCTGGTGTTTGTTATACAATAGGCTCCTGTTTTAAGCATTCCGATAAAAGTGGGTCTCCTGATATAAGATCCCTCCAGTATATACCCTCCGGTCCTTCAATACACGTACAGGGTGGACATCGGCTTGGACTATGATGTGGCTCAATGCCAACGACACAAGGCAACTTTGAACTAAGTTTAGCACAATTTCACACTCTTCTGTCGGCGATTCCCTCCGATTCCCTCGCATGTTCTTCAACAACTTTGACCTTGTCCTGAGCAAAACACAATTAACCAAATACCTCCAACTCGCTCGAACTACTCTCTTACGTCTACTTTATCTACTTCTTCAATTGGGCATTACGTAGCCGCCCACGTGGTCGTTTTTCATTAGGTTACTCTTCCGCCTCGCGAACGATTTTCAACACTTACCTCTATACTAAACACAAATTCGCCTGCAATTTGCCTCTCTTACCCTTGGTTCATTTCTTACGGGCCTGAAGCAATTACCTATAGCCTTGAAGCTCCTTCCGTGGAATCCTTAGTTCAGCATTCTGACTTTCGACCAACTGGGTCATTCGTTTCTCATATCGCCGAGTTAGTGAAGCACGGGATTCATTGCTTACCAGGTCTGTATTAAACATCAAATTTGAGTGCTTTACTTCCGTTCTATCTGAAGAAGATCTCTTAAGAATGGAAAGGTATAGGTCCACAATATTAGTTGAAATTTGAGGAGTACATGGCGGGTCAAGAGCTGGACGTGGTAGGTAATTTAACTCTCGCCGAGGACTAAATGGAAGCAAACCAGCTCCTTTCCACCCACTTTGAATGTTCGGAGGTGTAAAAGCTTTCTCTTGTCTTTTATTCACTGTATGACGGTCCGAGTCTACCGGTCCACATTTTAGGCATGATAAGTTAACCTTAATTTCATATCACTATCTGACTAGTGCGCAGCCACCTTTACGACAACAGTAAACTAATGTCCTTGGAATGCACGGGCCAGACGCCGAATCCGGCCACAAGATCGAAATCCATATACTTATCATAAATACATATTCATTGAGGACCATTCCTGCTGCTAATATTTAGACTAATTTTAAGACAGAAAAGGGTAAGTTAACTAATTCAATTAATTACGTTGGATGTCAGAGTATGTAAAGACTTTAGGAAATAAAAATATCTCTCGACACTGATCGGCATATTCTTTCGAACGTGGTCCTCAATTTGCTCAATAATTAAACAAAATCTACAAATATTGCAGTGATCCCACATGCTTCAAAAAATACCGAGACGTATCTGTCATCCATGATTTCATGGGAAGTCAATATGGTGGAGTGAGCAAAAATTTTGCAATGGCTGCATCTCACCAAGGTTCACCCAATTCTCAACAAGAGAAGCTCTCTCTGACTAAGATGTAACTCCATTACATATACAAATACCTTCGGCGCACTTAGGTCGTTCCTAGTGCATTGCGCTGTCTCACCTGGCCCGTGCTGGGCAATCATATCTGGCCCGTGTGCGATCAGCCCGGACGTAGCCGTGCACTGTTCCGCAGCTCTAGAGCCAGGGAAGCCTCAAAACAAAATTATGTCTCTCAGTTTCCAATCTAATCTGCGGCGCATGGACATACCGATAAGAACCCCAGGTGTACGCTAAATACATCAGTAATGAATACTATATACCTAACAATCAGGAATTGTATAGCCATTTCAAATTATCAGGAAGTCTGAACATTTTACAGAAGACAGCGGGTACCCACGCGCTTCTCAATGTACAGGGCACTCTCTAAACTAAGCAATGGGTGATGGAAAATGACGCATATGCGATTTACCCTTCCGTCATTCTAAGAGGTGCCTGGTTAAGTGGCGGCGTCTACCCCCCACGAAGATAACATTAAGCATGGCTGCATGGCTTGCCGTGATAGTATTGGTTGAATATCTCTGACTTATATACGCAGCATGTACCTGTCATTGACATCCTGCTCGCACGAGACGGACACACACCGCACCCGAAGGACGACGACGCTTGCGTTATAACCCAAAAATTTGCTGCACCGGATCGCCCTCTAACCTGAATCTGGACACCCAGGACAATTTGGACATGTGGCATTTTGATCCGCAAGAGGCTGGAGTGAAGCCGCGTAAGCAGCCGCAAGGAATGTAAGAGTTTCATGAGCAAATTGGTTATCGCTCAGCCTAATAATAATAATAATAATAATAATAATAATAATAATAATAATAATAATAATAATAATAATAATAATAATAATAATAATAATAATAATAATAATACGTCCTTCTGCAATTTAAATATGCACATCCAGTAGTACAAGTCCGACATATCACACTACAACCACCAACTAATCCCATGACCCCACTGGAGGACCAAAGCCTTCTGCCGGGGCATGGTATAATGATGCTGTACCGATACCGTCCACACCGGATGCGGAAACAGTGTTACCCCACCAGGTGAATTTTTTGGCTCTATACTGAACTGAAAAGAAGATCAAGATACCGCCGAAGGCCATACCACCCGTCAAACCCGACGTCAGAATATAATTATACTTGGACCACCAGGCAAGATAGCGCCTGCGGATGTAGTAGTTGAAGATGAAGCCGACATAGAAGCCGGGTGTGAAGTATGACAAGTTGTACGTCGCGCCGTATCTGTTGATGCCAGAGAGGATGATGACGGGGTGTACATGGCGAAGGTATTTCGTGTAGCGCTTGCGAACGTACCAAAAACCAATGCCAAAGAGTGCACCGAAGAGGAATGCATATTTCAACAGAGGATATTGCACGTCATAGGTCCTTCGTGGCCCGACGACACCGAGCAAAATAGTAGTCGAATAGAATTGGTTAGGAAAAGCGCATACAAGTCGTGCTGCCTGGTTCGCTGTGCAGAGATCTGGCGTTGAATTGATCAGCCAAGTAATTGCACCGGTAGTGATGAAACTTTGCATGATCGTGGCGACTATTTGTGCGCGGAACACACCGCGTGGAGGCAGCTTTGCATAGTGCGCCAGCTTCAGATCCGAAATGAAGTTCTCAGCCTGATCGTCAGTGTTGTAGCCGAAAACACGAAGGATAATAGACGCCGCCGCATTACCAGGAACCATAAAGCCAGCGACAATAACAGTTAGAGTATCTCCTGAAATAAGGTAGCCAGTCATAGACGAAATGATGATCGTCGGAATAACGAGCGCAATAGACATCAAGATAATGATAATTAGTGCCCACACAGGAGTAGCAGTTGGGTAGCAGGTAATCGCGATGATGCCTACAGCCAGCGAGCCAAGCATAACAGCCAAGTACCACCAATCCGGAACCTCCTTGTAGTGGACCATCATGGTTGACATTGGGTCATGAAACTGCTCGTATGAAGATTTCTTGTCGCGCTTCCAAAACCTCAGGCTCTTGACGAAGCCGAGCATCGCTCGGCTAATGACCTTCCACTCATTGAGAAGGATGTATGCAAACGCGCAGGTGTACATAGTGTAATAAGCACCCAACATCATAATCTGGCCGGCACCAATATAGGTTTGCGAGTAGTTACGATAGGCGTCGACATCAAAATGGCCACCGTGGTAGATCCTCGAGACGTTATATCTCTTGCCCATGTTGTCATAGACATTGGCATTGTTGGGTGGAAAGTAGCCAGTATACTTATAATTGCACCAGTACATGCCGATGATAACAAGTCCGCCGATCAAAACGCCAGCAAACTTATTGGCGACCGAAAAGAACGGGAGAACAAGAGGCGTCGTGTAGTTGACAACGGACCAGTCGAACGTGGTCCACGGATTGAAACCGAGATAATTCCTTAAAAGTACAGAGCAATTCGAAAGCATCAAATATCTTGAGGTTCCAATTATGGCGTGTTGCTTCGGCTTCGGGCTCGACATTAGCTGACAAAGTCCCCTACCGAGAGACGAGCGGCAAGCTGCCCCATGTTCCGACCACTTCACTATTCCATCAACCGTTAGTTAATAAATCAGGAAAACGCCAATAGTCAGCTGGCGAACATCGGTAATAACTGTGCAAAAAACTCTAAAAATAGATATCACACTGCGAACTCCCATAGTTACTACTCTGTTATCAAGTTGCCTTATTCTGCCGGTGCGTTTTGGATTTTTAGAGTCCACTACGCCCCCCACCCTTTCTGCAAGCACTTCGTCATCCAGCACTAATTCACCAAATATTTTCCTTAAGGTTTTGATGTGGTAGCGGTCCAGTACCAATCTAGTCTTTAGTTAGTTTTCCATCTACTTAATAACAGTGGTGTCTGCCGTACACTGAGCTCCATACTTGTATGTCCAGTTGCTGTTGAATTAAAGAGAATGTGTAGACCGAAGCTGTGGAAATGTCGTAGTAGGGGCGGCAGGGGAGATAGCCAGATAAGGTTAAGCGCGCCATATTACCCTATTCCGCAATGGGGATGGCTGGCGAGAGTTTGGTTTGAACAACGACGCGCCAAAAGGCATCAGCACCCCACTAACTAACTGGCATCTTTGGTGGTAACGAGATTTCAACCTGAATTCAAACGCATTTTGTACGGGAATTTGCACTAACCATTATAAATCCAGCCCGCTCGGTAGCCGTCGTTCGATGAACGGGCAGATAGTAACTCGATAGTGAAATGCCGACCAGGTTTGCGGGTTTGTCTCGCATCGACCGCACAAATTTCTGGAGAAATAAACTGATGTGGAGTTAAGTGGAGCCGTGACATATCTAATGGAAATTGACTTCTCGGAGATTATCACGGAGAAATATTTTTACTGCGACTCTTGTCCGCTTCCCACTTGTAATTTTCAGATAATTAAGATATCCTCTTGTAGTGTGAGACGACCCACTCTTCGTCGCACGATCGTCGTCCTCCGCCTGCCGATGTGGGGGGTTGGATATCTGTAGCGCCATAGCCGGTGAATCTAAGGCGCCGTTAGGGCCAACTTCGGGGATTTGGCCATCGATCGATCCTCAAGCTGCCGAAGTAGTTCCGTCCCCGTCCCCTCTCACCGACGGAGTCGTCACCCCTCATTGCTTGGCCTTACAAAATTGGGCAATAAGATAAAGGCGAGTGCTCGTTGAACTTCGCTTTGTCGCTTAACTGAGACTACTAACAATCCGTCATCATCACCACTTAGTGCTCCTTGGGATTCCACAATGAAACATCGACGTCTCCCAGCCTCGCCGGTTGCAAGCCCCTCAGCTGTTGTTGGTGGTACCGGAAATCTCCGATACCGCTTCACTGTTCTCGCTTCAGGCTTGGTCCGCTTTGAGTACTCGCTGGGCTCGGTCTTCGAAGATCGAGCATCAACTTTGGCGATTAACCGCAATTTACCTGTCCCTAGCTTTCGCGTTGTCGATCGTGAGGACGGCCTCGAAATAATTACCGAACGGTTTCATCTGCGGTACGACAAGCAACTATTCAGTGCTAATGGACTCCGCGTACAAGTAAGAGGAGATGTCACCAACTATACAGTCAGTGGCGGTACGGTGAGCCGAGTCAGCTGGCGCGTTGGGACCTTGGAGGTACAGCCAGGACACTGGAGAGAAAATATCGACATGCTTTCCTGTGTCGATATTTTCTCGGGTATTGTCTACGACGGCAATCCCGAAATCTGAATTTATCGATCACTGGATGAGTACGCTGTGTTTGCTCAAGAGGGGTCTATCATTCCAGTCGATGCTGCAAAAACGCCTGGTAACGGTGGCAAAACCCCTGAAAGCCTGGAAGTGATAGTGGTGGTTGGGAGAGATGGTTCGTTTGACATTTATGAAGACGATGGAAATGGAAGTGGTATAGAAGATGTCGACTTCGTACATACACCACTTTCGTATATTCAGGATATTGGCACCTTGTCAATTGGACCGGTGGTCACAAAAGCCAAATCAGTGGTGGGAAAGAGGGACTGGACGTTCTCATTTTTGATGCTCGATAGCGTCAAGAGTATCCGAGCTTTTGTCGACAATGCATAGTGGGAAAGTAAAATTTCCGTGACTGCTAAGGGAGTTGCAGTAGCAGTCGAAGGCCCTGCTACTGCGAAGCTGGAGATCGTCCTTGGTGACAATGCTCAACTAGCAGTGACTGATGCATCGAAGCACATTTTCCGGCTTCTCAACGATGCTTGCATGCTATTTGATGTGAAGCAGGAGGTTTGGTCTGTAGTGACTGCGCCAATACCGTTGAGTAGTCGCCTTACTCGATTAAATTCGCTGGATTTGAATGCGAGACTCCTTGGTGCTCTTTAGTGCAGTTCTTAACGCAGAAGCCATTTGGAAATTTGTTTCAATTTGATGTAGCTATTTTGGATTCTTCTTAGATCATAATTGGGTACTGTAACAATTAAAGCGATGTATGTGTAATCAGGCACCATATTAACATCATTGCAATTCATGAAGTGTTTTAGTTATTTCAATTCGCATTTATAGTCTCCGTGGTCGAGTCCAGGAGCTTTCATAGACAACAATTGCGCCAGCAGTGTAGGATCTTGAGCGGCTAGATTGGTGGTGAAAAAGTTTTAGAGGCGTATTCGTCGATGGGTTCAGCACACGTGAACGTGAAGACGTCGGAGAGCAGAGTAGCGATATACAGATGAATTCATATAGTAAATAGTGTTTGTTATACAATCCCTATAGTTCGTAACAGGGCAACATAGCGATACTGTATATGATCGGATTACTTCAAAATACTCCACACTAGCGAAGGTGAGTCATAGTTCGCCTACGTGGGATTGGAAACAAACCCTCCCAATCTTTGCTATCGCTTGAAAACGCGCTGCACATGCCGACACTTGGACAGAATCTGTTATCAATATGTGTTTGGATAGGAGGATCTTGAAATTCGTCTGGCAAACCCGGATTACAACTTTGTCGAAACTGTGAATTACTTGGTGCTGGAACCACTATACTTATAACGGATGCTCGTGTACTTCAACTGTCGTGTCCTTAGTTCGGTACAAAACCGTCCGACCGTTGCCGCTGCTAGTAGTCATTATGACGTAAACATGTGGCATGCTCGAGCAGGACATCTTGGTGAACTAACGCAGCAAATCTTCCACATGCGACAATGGAAGGTTCACCTTCAGTGGCTCGTTGGGAGCTTACGAAATGTGGCCTAGAGTATTATCTTAGTTGCCTGGAAGGGCTATGACGAGACCGAATACACCTACGAACCCATTGAACACCTTGCCAATGCAATGGGCAGATTCGACAATTTTATGCTGCCTGAACTTTAAGGGCGCGGAAACGTATGAGAGATGTATATCAAGCATGTTTTCTGGTTTGTTGGCTTTGAGGAAATGCAGAGCACGCTCATAAGCATCTCGCTCATTAGCATTAGGAGCTATTCGCGGAGGCATCTATTGCTGCGGTGCACGAGAACAACCTACGCTTAGTCGCGATTCTTCCTGTCCTTTATGTTCTTTTTTTCCCTCCCTCGGCAGTTCTGCAGACACAGCCGTTGTCGCAGGTTCTGCTGCCCTAGCAAGAGCTTGCGCTTTGTGATCTGGACTTGTCTTCAAGGTAGTAACGACTCATTTGGCTACTTGCAGAGCAGGTTCAAACGAGATTAGTAGTGGCGGAAACGTGCTTGTAGATAAATAAGCAAAGTCTGGTTGAGGCGACAAGAATGTCCGACACTTGATCTGGTCTGTAACTTCACGTATTAGGAAACCGAGGTCGAGCGCATTCCTCGTTCCCTAACTCTCAAGATGAGAAAGTATAAAGTTCAGTTCGGGCTATGAACAGTTACTTGGGGCACAAATCACTCCGAAAATATTTCAGAGATATTAGCAAAATATGGTATGGCTATACATAGTGACAAGGGGTTTACAATGTGACCCAATGGCCACTATTGATTACTCTAACCAGAGCAGGACGCATAAGGCTCTGACAGACCGCTAGCTCAATGTTACTGCGGGTTAGGGAAGTGTGACTTTTGACCCCGTCCTCGGCTCTTGCTCCATCTTGCTCGGTTATACGCGGAGGCTCGCCGCTCGCCGCTCTAGCCTGCTCTTGTCTGCTCGACGTTACTCCGCTTCGTGCTGTCTTGCGACCCATCTACACTGTGTGCCCACAGTGTAGTGTGCGGAAATTATGTCAAATGTCAAAAATTGTTCTTCGCATTCATAAATTTATGTTATTCGATGTCAGCAATCACTTATCCCTCAATTCACTCGCAACTCATGTCGTTGTTTACAGTCTTGTCTTAAATAAATGAAGTCATAGGCCGACAAAGCGTCTGGATTTTAACGATACCCCTGGATCGGCGCATTTTATGCCATATATCCACCCTTAACTAGTTTCCCCACTTAGCTCCTCTTCCCCGCCAAATACCTACAACTTCCATTACCAAACTCCCGTTCCTTACTCTTCGCAGCACAAGGTGAAGGTATTCCTGATTTTTCCGACATGCCGCAGAAGCGTGCGTGTGACTGTTGCATTGCGAGAAAAATCAGGTGCGACCTCCACTAGCCGTGCGAGTCGTTTCACAGCGGAGATATGGCTTACACTTTTCTAACCCCTCGTCTGAAACGAGGACTTCGCCGGCTGCGGTCGCGAACGATGGCGAATATAAGGAGACAAGGGGAAGGAGATAAAGAGATTCCGCCATCCGACACTCATGGCACCGTCAACATTACCCAAGCGCGTGATCAGATTCACCGGCGCATTCAGCTTCACAGGTTGGTGCCCGTCGTGGAAGTCTACCGCCTCAAGTTGTATCCAATATGGCCTGTTGTTGCAATTGATGACCTCAACCATGTGCTGGACGACGCAAAAGATAAGCAGAATCCTGCACTGTACGTGCTGGTGCTGTCGCTGTGTGCCGCGACTATGGCTAGGTTGAAGCTCCCGCCTTGCGATCCTGAAGCTCCAGACGGTGGCATTTCCGGTGACGTACTTGCCAACGAAGCGATTCGTGCACGCATGGAGTACAATTACATGGAGGCCGTCGATGAGCACAGTGTGATGGCATCTTTTTTCCTGCACTGCTATTTCTCCAATATGCGGGATCGGCAGGGGACTTCCTTTGTATATTTCTACGACTGCATGAAGAGCATACCTACATAAAATACACAGAAAAACTGGCTCAGAGGATTCGCATACTTTATTTTTGGTACTTGTAACGGAGATGTAGTTTGATATAATGCTTCGGACATTTCGCAAATGCTAATATTTTCTCTTAAGAGGGCACTGCATTGCGCGGGAGCTACCAGTCGTCCTAGATAGTACTATATCGTAACCTTCATTGGAACCCGACGATAGTGATTTCTTCTTGCTGGCAGGCTTCTTGAACTTGGTCCAAATCTTCATCGGGCCGGAGAAAATTTTCTTCGACAATTGGAAGGACCATCGCAACCTACCATACTCACACAACTTCCTTGTACACCTGCAGAACTTGCTCGGGTCAATGCACGCAACCTTCACGGCTGTGAACGAGAGCCAGAAAGTTGATGTTATTGTCACGCACTGCTGGATGCAAGTGCTGCTTTGGCAAGCCTTAATCATACAAGCGTCGCTCAATCGGGTCCAGAATACTAACACGCCGCTCACGATTCCGGCGAATGTTGCTCAGATCCTACTTACTACGTCATCTCAAGTATCTAGAGAATCCTTCGAGGTCCATGGACCGGGAATGGTCAGTTCATGTATTGTGACTTTGTTCGACCTTCCATGATTGGATGCTAATGCTCTCTAGACCATCAAGGTGTTGCACATCTCCAACGCGCTTGCGGATTTGGTCATTTGCATGAATAGTTCATTGCACGTGGCGCATTGGAAACACCTTCTGCGTGACTTGTCCAATCTTCTCTTCTCACTTCCGTGTCACGATGGTAAAGCGCGTGATACACTGATGCTGAAGCTCGCGACGGCACTGCAAGTAAATGAGCCCGATATTCCACGGGCTATCGAGAGTTTACCCGACGATTCCAAGATAGACGATGCAAACGATCAGCTGGTTGTACAGCAGCATACTGGTGATCTAGGTGACGGACAGCTGTGGGATCCGGCCCTTGTGCACGGAACTACGCTCTGGTGTCTTTGATAGAGTTTGGACACCGTGGGAGATATAAGAATGTAATGATCTTGCCATATGGTCCCGGATTTGCAATGATTGCGATAAATTATTGGCAATTTGTTTAGCGTTCTGTCTATGTGACAGTACAGATAGGAATAACACAAGTGCTTTAAATAATAATAACTCAATTACAAAATACGCTGTTTTGATGTAGGGATCACAGCGAATGAAGGAAGGACCAGATAAGATTTCCCTGACCTTTGACATTACTCTGATGTAAGGAGTACCGCTTCTCAGAGGTTTGGGAAATGACATACTCGGTACAGCAAAGTGACTGAATACTTGGTGCTAGATTCATTTCCATAGGGCTTCTCCCTCGGTCTTAACCCAGACATCCACCAATAACTTGGAATGCTTTCGCTGGATGATGACCTGTTTGCGCTTAGTTGTCTATTTGTCAATATTGCAATCGACATGTCCCCAGGGCCAGAAGTTGGCCCCAACAATGCTAGCGTGTTGAACTTGGACCTGAAGCCTGTAAGCAACGCGTCGCATGCATCACGTTATTTTGTCTTCGCTACAAAGCCATAGGTGTGGACAACAAGCAACTGTCAGAATTGCATTAGCGGTTAATTCTCATGAAACGTGGAAGGGCCAAGTAACTGGATATAGATGACACGTCTGTACGCACAAGAAATTAGCTGTCTACTCTTATATATGCGATTCACATATAACTTTATTATTGAATTGAAGACCTGAAATGTACCAGTAAAAGGACAAGTATACTGCTAAGGCCAGATATGATATGCACTTTCGGTGCTTAGGCTTCAAGGGTCCCATATAATGATAACGCTGACTATAATCTAACCTTCACTGTTAATGATGGTTGACAAGCAAATTTTTTTAAGCACCGGTGAAGCATTCCTGAATAGAGGATAAGCAACAATGTCACTCTATCCACTATCACTTCAATTCATTCTCAGTTCAGATCCTTATAAGCAAGCTTCAGGGCTGCTCCTACTTGCTTTGACTTGGACCAACCGTTCTGTTGGCAGCTGTCGTTGATATAGAAGACATCACACCAACATATGCAGAGGAGGTTTGTTTATCAATGCGCTCATAATCTTGGCGCAGGCTGCTGAGTGTAGAGAGGACTCTGTCGAGAGATGGTCCATTATTGCGTGAAATATTTGCATCCACTGCCTCGACTTTGAGCTTTAAGTGATCGAGCTCTACTTTTCTCTGCAGGGATAGTTGAGGCTCACCTGAATTCTTAAACAATGCAACAAGAGCGCCGCTGACAGTTGCCGACACCGTGAAAATAACAATGACCACATTGTTGGACTTAGACCCCACAAGGGCGGTAGCTACAGCACTACAAGCCGTTTGTGTTAAGACTGCGAACCAGCTCAAATAGACCAACGCCATGTAGTGGTTCCCTCCGAGGTTTCTGTCTATATCATTTAGAAGTGCATCCTTTTGGCCTTGTGGTGAAGGATCAACTGGCGTTCTTCGGTTTGTTTCACGTCTTCCGGGAAAGGAAAACCAATTCGCTAGCGCTGACGACCTGTGCTGGTCTTTCTGACCATGCCAGTCGATCTCCCCATTTATTGTTGTGCTGTTCAGTGATGATGTGGGTCTCGAGAGACTGTAGGTGTCTGTCTTGTATTCGTCGACGACCGCGGAGCCCAGTGGTGACTGGTTGTCACTGTTTCCAGGTTGCTTATTTGTTGAAGTTGCTGGTACAGATGCCTGGCCACCTTGTGGAAGCGATTCGTAGCCCGTTTGTGCTCTGTTAGCTTGACATTCCCGCCCGAACTCGCATTCCCCACTGTCAGACTGTTCATCCATCTTCCAGAGACTGGTCGTTTGGTCAGCACAGAGTGACTTCAGCTTTGAGGAACGATGCAGCACTTTGTGAGAGTTGCCGACAAATTTGCATTGTTTGCCTGAATGAAGGTACTGGCCTGCCTGAGAAGCGTAGGGTTGAAGTTGCCAAGGCGCATGGCGGACCAACGAACGGGATTGCTGCTGTCAGGGGCTCAACACCCTAAACTTACAAAGGCAGCAAGTCCGTTCCTTCAACATTGCGGTGTTGTTCTTACATGTTTTGAGAAAATTACTCTTACATGTTTTGAGAGGCTATCTGAATACAAACAGTAGCTAATAAGCTTAGAAGATTGCATGCCATAATACAGTGTTACTCTTATAGTTATAGAAAATTAAACCATTAACTTATCAAGCTCAGCGTCGCTTCCTCGTAGACATCATTTTACTTGCCTTCGCAGCAACATGTATAATAATTCCTCGAGTCACGGATCCTGAGCCCTTTGTCGATCCTCAGTACTCTCCAACCGCGACTAACGCATTGAGTAAATCCAGAACGCTGATCTTCCTCTTCAAGTTAGAAGAGTGCCCTCGCCCGATTATGCGACCAGTACCCGCGCAGTATATTTCAGCACGTCCCACCGTAGCTTGCAGGCCGCAATTGTCGGCCTCCAAAATGCCGATCTACCGACTCTCTTGGTCGAATTGTTTTCCTCTCATCCACAACAACCACCCAAAGTCGCATAATATTTTCATTACATTTACTGCCAGGTCAGGTCAGGTCAGGTCAAAGACTAGCCAGTCAATGAACTCGGACGATGGCTCGCATCAACAAGGCTGCTATATTCTTATGGCAGAAGTCAGGATTAAAACCGGGGCTGCTAATTGCCATGGTCAAGTACGTTTCCAACTTTCTCTGAAAAAGGATCTTCGTGGTAATCTGTTTCTAGAGGAGGTCTACCTCCTGCAATTGCACTTTCTCTGTGAGTAGACCCCCAATTCCACTGCGGCACCGGTGCTAAGCTCGCCAAAAGGTTCCAACTTGATAGGTTTGCTGGAAAATTTACAACTGTGGGATACCTGGTTGCGATCATGTCTATACTGTCCTCGGCAATGCTTCCACGCGCAAAATTCTTACAAACTATGATGTTCAACATCATTGGAATTTGTATTGGTACCTGTATTGCCCTCCTGACCTGTTACTGCAGCGTCTCCGCGAGGATACACACAACATCAGTCTCCCTAAGCTCGGGAGGAGCTCCAAGACCAGGTACAACAACATCAGTAACCTATAACTCGAGTGCAAGTGCAGTCAGCGCTATCTGGCTCTTCTTCAACATCGCCATCTCCAATGCGTTTCGCTTCAAGAGACCGCAGCTCCAAGTCCCTGTGATCATGTACAGCATCTTCGCGAACGTGTCGGGAACAACTGCACCACTTTTTCCCACAATGGCTGTGAGCACAGCCTTCGTGAAGAGGTTGTTGGAAGCTTTTCTCGCCGGGTTCGCAATTGCAACCGTTGTAAACATCTTTATATTTCCTGTCAGCTCCCGGCTAGTGGTTTTCAGAGAGTTTGCGGGCTATATCGGTGCATTGCAAGGCGTCATTAACGCTCAGAGGGAGTTTCTCCAGAGCATGGAGTCGAAGGATATGATGTGTCTCCAAGACGACGACGACAAGGGCAAGAGTGTTTCGAAAACAGAGCAGGCAGTGAACGCTCTGACGGGTGCTCTTGCAGGCTTAACTGCTCTCCATGGCAAACTGCATGGCGATCTAACTTTTGCGAAACGAGAATTCGCTTATGGCAAGCTCTCTGCCGATGACATCGGCGAAATTTTCGATCTGTTCCGAAAGATATTCGTACCGTTACTCGGGTTAGGATCCGTGGTGGAAATTTTCGAGCGTGTCGCCGATAGCAGAGGCTGGTGTGATGTCAATGCTTCTACTGATGAAGACTCGGAAAACCCAGATATTACAGACAGGAAAGAAGTACTCGAAGCTGAACAGGCAGAATGGAACGAGATAATGAAAACATTGCATGCACCGTTCGAAGCGATGTCGGATGCAATGAACGATGGCCTGCTGCACGCCTTATACGCGCTCGAGTTAACGAGGAAACCCAAAGATAAGAATGTGCAACAAGATGCAGAGATGGAGGAGACTGTTGTTGATCTCGAAACTCGTGGGAAAATCAGGAAGCCTGGGGATACAAAGTTCGGCGAATACCTGGAGGAAAAAGTACGATACTTCAAAGAGCACAGAAAAGCAAGCCTCAAAAAATGGTGCGAACTCAAACGCGTGGCTTTCCCGGAAGAGGAAGACGGCGCCTCTCTGGAGCGCACACGCTCCATGTTGCAGCGCAGTAAAGATCTCACGGGAAATGACCAGACTCGGCAGCAATTATATCTGATCCTGTACCTTGAGTTTCTGATTTGGTCAACAGGGCATGCGGTACTTGACTTGGTCAAATATGCTGATGCTAAAGTGGAATCTGGTCACATGAGGCGCAAGAAGATCCAGGTCCCAGGCATGAAACGTCTACGCAAATGGCTTATAAGCTGCCTTAGAATGGAGGATACTACAGCAGAACATTTACCGGAGCAGTCTGAAAGCGGCAGCCTAAGCATCGCTCTTGGCCAATCCTTTCTGAAACGGAAGGATCCTGAGCATTTACCGCCTACGAGTATGATGACCTGCCAGAATGACAATTGTCATTTAGCTAACGCGTTTGTTAAGATTCATGGCAACGATTTGGAGATGGCGTACGGCATTTCTCGCACTTCTTTGCCAGTCCTGAGCTCATCTTTGGCTTCCGTGTCGCCTGCGTAAGATACATGTTTTCGCATGGAATTTGCAAGACCTGACTTACAGGTGTATAGGCGACAATGTGCATCGCTATCGTTGCTTTTCTGGAGAATACACAACGATTCTTTATCGAGCAGCGTCTCGTTTGGTAGGGACTTCTTGCAACAAGATAATTCTGGGGGCTAACTTGGCAGGGCCATGATCATGGTGGCAATTGGTATGACAATGACCACTGGATCCAGCGCTTTTGGACTCTTAGCACGAGTGGTCCGTCGTCTGTTGTAATGGGTCGATGGTTGTACGATTGTTAACTTTCAACCAGGTCGGGACCCTTCTTGCTACTGTATGCTCGTTCGCTATCTGGTACATTGTAAGCTTCGCCATGGCTCAACCCTATCACAGGTCTAATACATTCACTAGGCTGGCGGAGATGGAAACACCGCTGGAGTTATCGTGCTCGTCTTTGTCTTCATATTCTGTCAGACCTATATTCTAGTTACCTTTCCCAAGTTCGCGATTGGTGTCACGATAATGATGGTCACTGAAGTAAGTTTACTGCATTGTCTACTGGTTTATGCTGACCCACAGCAAGGTCCTCATAATTGGATATGAGCTAGAAGTAAGAAGGCTTGGAGTTGCAGTCGCAACATCGAATGGCCAGCCCTACTATCCCATTTATCTACTGGCGCCTTATCGATTGGCCACTGTCGCTGGCGGATGTTTGGTAGCTTGGATATGGTCTTACATCCCATATCCTATCACGGCCAAGAGCGTCCTCCGCCGGCAACTTGGACAGTCAATCTATTTACTTGCCAGTAAGTTTCATGGGTCTTTCGTACGCATCTTCAATGCTAAGAGGTGCAAGATTTCTACAGCGTTGTACACGTCACCATCAAATCACGTCTAGAGGGTACCAGTGGGGATCCGGAAGACAAAAATAGCCCTGACAAACGGCTTGAGAAGGCTCGTACCAAGATCTTGGCAAAGCAAATGGGCATCCTCGCCCAACTACGGCAGCATTCGGCGTTTACAAAGTTCGAGCCGACATTGGGGGGTAAGTTTCCGAAGGCGATATATGATTCTATTATCCAAGAAGTGCAGAAGTAAGTCGAAGTCTATATACAATTCAATCAAGGGCCAAGCTAACACAGGATAGCATTATGAGCTATATGTCACTTGTAAGATCCGAAAACATGTCTGCACGACAGACGAAAGACTGACGTGAACGCTAGATGTCGCACGCGACGACGACGTTCAGCACAAATCAGCGGACCGAGGAGGAGCACGAGTGGATGCAAGACTTTGCGCGAGTGATGAACTCAGTCAACATTACGTCGAACCAGATTACGTCACTGCTGACACTCATATCGAGCAGCGTGATCAGTGGTACTCCGCTTCCACCTTACTTGCAGGCACCGCCACCACTAGAGCTTAATGACAAACTCAGGGCATTGGATCCGGATATCCTCAGTGTCAAACATATCATAGAGCCAGGCTATGCAGCGTTTGCAGTTTCACAGGTAAGCTTCCATGCAACGGGTGAGCTACGCGTTACTGATGAGTTGCAGGTTGTAAGTAAGCTCATCAGCGATGACTTAGAACGATTATTAAAGAACGTCAAACGCCTCGTAGGGGAGGTAGATTTCTCGTTCCATATCATTTCAACCGAGAACTCGTCTTCGGAGACACTCGGAAAGATAAGTAAGATTGATTAGGCGTCGTGCTGTTGAGAGCGAGCGTGAGTTAGCATACGTAAATAGCAGTAAGAAAACAAATGAAGACATCTATGTAAAGTACAGTTAAATAGCAGCTCGTTTCTCGGTTCTTAGGGAGTAGCTCTTGTGTCCTGCATTATTGATGCTCATCACATATGGCCTGATGATTCCCATCATTAACATCAAGCCGCCATGATAGCGACGAAACCCGAGCTCGTTTAGGTTTCTAGTAAGATGTGATCGCTGCCCCTATAATACGAGAGCCATGTCCTTCAGTCTTTGGACTTGCGGAAATATTTTTTATTTACAACTCAGGGATATATGCCCCTTTATGCCCTGGGCCGGCTCCCAGCCTCATGTACAAAATGCCGAAAGGAAGCATTCAAAGCGGGCCCACACGAAACACAAAGCCAAGAACAACCCTCCCCCTCAACTCCCGAACACAGACAAAGGCGACCGCCTAGGAGCCGCAAGTCTGGCTGCAACCCTGCCAGAGCCTACTTGAAATTCAACGTTGCCCGCCGATGAAATCAGCAAACCTATCTACTGCCCTTACGATGGCGTTCCTAAGAAACTTTATGTACACAGCGCTATCAATCGTAATATCACCGTTATCGATGCCGGCAAGTTGCCATTCGTCATCTGGATAAAAATCGCTAATATCAAGACCGATCGAATTGGAAGAGACGTCACGCGGCGTTCCGTCTTCTATCACTGTCTAACAACATGTGAGCTTATGCAAAATCAGCATGATAGAGGTACTTACATATTCCCTGCAACCTTTAGCTCGCCAGACCTCAATGCGTCCTACTTTCAGTTTTCCTTTGTGACCCCGGTAGGAAATCGGACTACAGTATGACTGCCCGGTTTCATTCACATGCTGTCTCATCGTCCATTGGTCTGCGGCGAGATCATTGGTTGAATCGATTGGACTCGAAGGACTCCGAAACCGTGGTGATTCCTCAAAACATACCAATATACGGACTTTAGCGCCAAAGCCATCCAGCCACAAATGCTTATCACGACAAAGGGCATTATACATCTCGCTACAGCCGACCTCGACGACGACAGTAATCGTATCGTCGTAATAGAATGATCCGTCCGACTGTTTCGAGCTACGAGCATAGCGATCACCTACCCATACTTCCTTGTGGTCGATCCACAATCCATAATTGTACCTATAGCGTCAGGCTTATGGATAGATAGGTAACGTTGAATGCTATCCATGATCTCGCGCCTGAGCTCAGCAGCTGCAACTTCATGCAGACGCCTTGGGACAGTTACCACAGTCATAAACCCTTTAACATGTTAATATATTTTTCTACTAGGTTAAAAGGGCTTTGGTGGTGTTGATATGATTTGTAGTGGACTTAGGTACATTGTCGCGACTAAACTTTCCGCAGCATACAGTACATGACACTGCTTAAAGTTGTTTCGCGCCAAGCCCTTATCCGCAGCAGCCACCTCGCGATTTACAGATTACTCGTCAGAGTCTGATGACAACTGCCATCTCCTTCATTTCTTATCGCACCGTGATGATGCTTGCCTCGCGCCGTCACGGCATCCTGAAATATAGTTACAATAGTTTGTGGAATGTCTCCGTTCGCTTAGCAGATCTCTGGAGAGTGCAAGATCGTCTGCCACGTCAGGGAATCCTAAATCCGTCGCCTGCCCATCAGACCAGCGGAAAGTTATTGATGTTGAGCAGTTCGCAGGAATTCGCAGGCGAGACTGCGAATTTATCAAGTACGGGTGTGGTGGCAGCTGTTACGCCTACGGATACGTTTACAAAAGATGACGACTCAGCTCCGGACTATGACAAAGCTCTGTTTCTTCTGAAGAATAATCCACCAGAGCAGCGCCTAGATATTTACCTGCCTTATTCTGAGTATCGGGCATTGGAAGAAACCTGGTCTAAGTTTAAGTCGCAAAATAATATTCAAGAGGAGAAGAGGTATTTGAGTAGTTATGCGCGAATTGCGTTGAAAGGCAATAGCTGACAAATGGAATCATTCCAGATATCCAAGCTTATCGTACAATAGTCTAATGCAGATAGCCACAGTGGTAGCCACCCAAAGCGCCCTCCATGACTGTACAGGTGCTGTATTCAGAGAGATCATCGCTTCGAGCGTTAAAGAATATCTTTCTATACCCAAGCCCAATGCAATTCGCAGGATTGCGGACTCTGAATCTACCACCATGCGTGAACTGAGTCCGGATAAATGAGTATGAGCTCGAAAGAGGCGGATGAGTCATTTCTATATGGACGCCCCGGTGAATCTCCTCCTCGCCTGCAGGTCGTCATTGAATGTAGAGTTGGTGAGAACTACAAGGCTCTCTGCCGTGACAAGGATCTGTGGATCCAACATCTTGGTGCGAAAGCCGTCGTGATAATATGCTTTAAGGAAGCGCCACAGTTTAAAACTGCTGGCACTGCATTAGAGAATATCAACGATGTTGTTACGGAGGTTAAAATAATGGAGCAACATGCGGCCAGAGCTATGGCCCGCAGCTTGGAGGAGGGCCGTTATGGTCCGATTGAATATCGCAATCACACGTGGGTTGGGGAAGTGAATGAGTTATTCGTAGAAGTCTGGCGGGCCAATGGAAGACCTCCTGTCAGAAAGGTGAGCAAAACTATCTTTGTGAATTATCTCCAGTAATTGCAATAAGTTTTCGCTCCTTATGAAGTTCTTCTAGTGACGCCTCAACGATTGCATAAACGCCAATCAACAAGTGGTCACAGTTTTGCTCTTGAATGAATCATAAAATCGGGTTTTCGCAGTGTCAAGCGCTCCAGATGCCAGTATTTTGCGCAGCCTATGAGTCGCAAGAAGAACTGGCTCTGCACGAATATCTTCAATCGCCACGTGATTGGGCGTCCCCAATTGTGAGACCTACGTCTACACTAACTATCGCCCTCTACCATCATTTGCCCGTTGAGAACTACCTCCTGTTGTGTTGATTAGCGCCGGAATAATTCAAGCTATGCTTCGCTGCTAGACATGCAATAATTTCATGGCACGGCCTATGATGGTGAGCCACTAGAGATGATTGTTTTTGCTGATATATGCAATGGAAGGCGGTGGAAGATGATGGAATGGAATGGTGGTGGAAGGCAACAGTCTTGACGCTGGCTTTACATTGGAGAAGATCCGGAGAGCTTCCCCGTGCTGACTTTGTGGGTTGCGCATTGAGCTGCTGCAGATGTAACGTCATTATTGTGTCTCTGTATACTTATTTGCTCACGTAATTATTTTTTTGAAGCAATTTCGCGAGTATTATTCTGCACATTGTTGAGGAGATAGTGGAAGCATGGTATAAAAAGAGAATGTGGACTGTCCATCTCCATTTACACGGCGGATACGGATGCGGGTACTTATCTCCCAACTTCAAAAATGCGTTTGGCGTATGCGGATATCCACCCTGAAATTTATATTCTAAACTAGCAATAATATCTAAAAGTTCAGGGTCAGTCACTGCCCTATCACATTTGCGAGTATATTGATGTCTTCAGGACACCATACGACATATAATTATTTTTACCATAGCTCTCTGAACATTCTCCCTCCGCGAAACCGGTGTGACTTTAGTCTTCAGGCTTTCGTGCTGAGACCGCAACATATCTGCAGATATGTCTTGCTCGATAACCCGCAACTCCAGCTACAGTGTTCACAAACCATGCTTCAAGTCCCAAAAGCGTTATAAACAAATAGGGAATATATGCCATAACGAAAAAGAGCCGCAACATAGGTGTGACATTCGTTGTCAGATCCTTCACCACAACTTCCTGAAATCCGACGTCCTGTAGTATCCGTTGTACGACACCAAGGCTGAACTGATCATACCCTGGCATAGCTGCGTACTTGTTGACCTTCTCAGTGGAGACCTTGAGGTCGCTGTAGGCATTGAGGTCCCCATGCTCATACTCAAACATAGCAATCGACCCTCCCGGCTTTAGTACGCGGAAGAATTCTCTTGCTGCCGCTTCAGGATCCGTGGCATGGACCAAAGTTTCCATTGTGTATACGCCATCGAAAGATTCGTCGGCGAAGCCATCCAGGTGATGGTAATCCATCTTGCGGACAGTGACTGCGCCTTCGAGGCCATGCGCCTTGACATTGCGTTGCGCCTTCTGAACGTGGCGGCCGACAACATCAATGGCTTGAAGGCAGAGACCTCTACCAGCCAAATGAATGGCAACATGACCGACTCCACATCCAGCATCAAGCACGTTTGCGCCGATCTCAAGGCCGAGCGTGTCGAAGAGGTGGTCTTCCATCGCTCTCAGTGCTTTGCTGATCGGGAACGGCCAGTATGTATCCTCTTCGTAATACCCATAGTGCCGTGTATCTCCTAAAACAAGCCGATAGCCTATTCTGGATTCGAGAGAGGCATAGTAGTTTTGTAGCGATCGATTGGGATTTATGCGGGGTTCTTGATCGGACGAAGGCATCGAGCTATATAAGTAAAGAATGCGTAATAACAAAGAATGCGCTTTTTCAGGTTCGCATCGCAATAGCGAGCAGCAGCGCTATAAAGGCAGTCTCCGGTTACGATCTGCTTTCCGTAGTTGAATTTAGGTGGCTATTACTGGCACGCATAGATGAGTTTTTAGCGGAGACGCTAGTCTGGTGTGACTGTCGGACAGAGATAAACACTTCCGAGTCTGAGCCCATGTCTCTTCGATGAACTTCACCGCTGACACAACGCAATCCAATGCGCCATCGTGCCGAATTGAGGTAATGTTTGGCGTCCTCCCTTAACTTCTCGGCGTCCTCCTCTGTTCCCATTAAAATGTCCAGCAGGCATTACTGTGTCAGCCTCACGTCAAGTGCCTTCACGCAAAAGTTTGAGCACCATCGTGTCAAGTGCCTTCATTCAGAAGTTTAAGCAGCTGCTCTAGAACACTGAGACGCACCCTGCAGTTTTCTTTCCTGATATGTATTCTTTATCTGGTTCAGTGTCACAGAGAAAGATCCCCTGGAGTTGCATTCCAGCAATCAGTGATTCGTTGCAGGATGAAACCGATGACCCTGTCTCCCTCACTTAAGTGGCCGAGAAACTTGGGGCCGGTTTGAACGTTTTCAATCCATTGGTACGCAGCTGTTTCGGCGTCGAGGTACGGTGTCTCCCACCGAAATCGCGCAAATTTGGCTATGACTGTCGAATCGAATTGAGGGGACTTCGCTTCGTAGACATTGGAGCGAAGTTTTCGTCTTATTTGAAGCTCGCAATAATCTATCTGAAGTGAATGCCAGAGGTGCGTGATATCTGGCAGTTGAGCCTTCGTGACTCTGGCAAAATGATGGCGACCACTTACGGTATTCAATGATATACGACCCTCGTTCCAGTCGCCAGGAGGTAGAGATGGTAACATAGATATCAATGTAGGTCCAAAACACATATCATCAGCATCGTAGAGCCAGGATCGATGGTAAGATATTTAACGAATTTACGATCGACAAGAATTCGGAACTCGCTTTCGTCCTCTTGGTCGACACTGGCCTGAAGCACCTGAATGTCCGGGACAGTGGGCATCGAACTGGCCGACGAAGTAATGTTTGAGTCTAGTGCTTAAGCGCGATCGCCTAAGAGTCCTCAGCGAAGAAATTTGCGAGAACACTGACACTGTTTGCCAGAGAAGATGTCGGAACGACGTTTTTTCATGCCACGCGACGTACAATTGCACAATGACTTCTCATGATGGCCCCAAACTGTATCTGTGGCTCAAGGCGCTCAAGGATTTATAGCAAAGCCTTCAGGATTACGTATGTACGCGCGTCTAAGGGGCGCGCTTTGAGATTTGCGGCTGGGATATTGATTTTGTCTTTCTTTCTACGTGTGACTGGCTTGCGTTTGTGTTTTGGTTTGTGGTTTGGTGTTATGCGATTTGTGAATTCCTCGGAAATTTGTATATTGAGACTGCGAGACGACCCAACTATTTAATGCAGGGAGAGACCTGCTGGGTTTGAGAAGACACTCACTGCAGGGAGAGACGATGCGGATGTTAATGCTGCTGCAGCGTGTACATAGGCAGGGAACACAGTAACTGTGACAAATTATTAGCACTGCTTATGAGATATGGCGTCGATTCTTGATTATGTGTTGAAATGCGTCGATCTTACTAAGCGCCAAATAAATTTCTTGTGTGTTGATGTAAAGGCGCAAGCGACCACCGGCGGTTCTCTCTCGTCGTCCGGTCCAAACTCTACCCACAATAGTGGAAGCTATGAACGAGAAGGGGCCTTGGCCGAAACCATAGATAAATGATAACCGATCCATTTTGCGTGGTTAGTGTCGACCTTGAAGGTCGTCATCAGGCCGGCACCAGTGGCCATAAAGACGGCTCCGGCGAGAAGGAAGGGCGTATAATAGCCGACTTTAGAGACGACGATGCCGGTAAGGATGCTGGCGATGACGAGCGAAAGGATCAGCGGCAGAATCATTATTCCTGATTCATCGCATCGGCATTCTTGATTGCTTGTAGCCATATAGGCAAATAATAAATAAACACCATCATAGTGGCACCGACGCACGTCGAGCAGGTAACTCCGGCCGCGATGGATTGATGTGCGATGATTCTGGGGGGTATAGTGGCGTTGTCGGGTTGCCAGAGCTGAATCCCGATGAAGGTGAGGAAGAGCATGCTAAAGAGAACAAGCAGCGCAATAATGCGGCCAGAGTCCCAAGCGTATTGGGTACCACCCCATTGAAGAGCCAAGAGCAGGCAGATAATGCTGGGAAGGAAGACGAGGGATCCCAGGGAGACGAGTTTGATCGCTTGTTGTTTTCAAGTGGTGTTGGCCTCCTTAGGACTTGAAACACGAAGCATCAACAACACAATCAGCGCAGTAAATTGAGATAGAAGCACCAGCGCCATGTAACATTCTTCGTGAGGCTGCCTCCAATTAGAGGTCCCACAACGGAAGAAACGCCAAAGATGGCTCCGAAAAAGCCCTGCCACATGGGTCGCTTGTGTAGCGGCAGCAGCGGGATCATTATGACAATGACACCAGAGAAGATACCGGACGAGCCCAAACCAGCAAGTGCACGTCCACCAATGAAGGATGGCGAGTTGAGAGCAGCACCACATAGCGCAGACCCGACTTCGAAGATACCAACGCTGCCTAGGAAAACCATTTTGGTATTATAGAACGTGTAAATTCGGCCGTAGATGAGCTGGAAGGCGCACGATGTGATGAGATATGCGCTGCTGTACCAGCCGACGTCGTTGAGGGAGTGGAAGTCGTCGGTAATTTGTGGGATGGCGGTTGAGATAATGGTGCGGTCCTATGAGATTCTTTTATTAGCTATGTTTTGGTGTGGAGGGACGGTAGACGTACAACAGCGACCAGGAACATGCAGAGGTAGACCCCGGTCATGATAACAATGACGTTTCGAATAGGTGGGTACCCTTCGCCGCCTGACGGGTCATGAGGTGGTCCTCTCTTTTCGACGTCGACGGGCTTTTCTGCTTTGTTGGTGGTGTTGTTCTCTGCTGGGGGGTCCATAGTGTCCATAGTTGTTATTGACGAGTGTGCAGAGATGGGTTGACATTCAGGCAAAACAGTCATAGTCCGCTTTGGGAATGGTTAAGGTTGGATAATTAATTAATTATTGAAATTTGAGAAGCTTCAAGCACCACCTGGGCGAGGGACGCGCTTATTTTATGCGCCATCCTGTGACTGTTGAAGCTGTCCGCCCTGTCCATGTCGGGGTGCCATCAACACCCTCGGATCCGAAACTGCTGTTCCAACCCGTTTACGTGCCAAGTCCCATCACAGACCCTCGTCACCATACCCGGGCTCGAGGGCTAACTGGTTGTTCGGCCCCGAGGTCTCTCGCGCACCCGCCTCCCCAACCACTCTTCCAGGTATTCTAGGTATCGGTTCAAATGCTTGCGAGCAAGATTGCAAAACCCGGAGGCGCATTTTCGTTCGTTGGATTTTGAGAGATACGGCACAGCATGATTGACAAATGCTCGAAGGAATCATTATTACAGCATTCATCGACGCCTGAAGCCATGGGCCGTGAAGAAGGCAGGTTGAGTTTGTGAATATCGTATCAACATTCTAGACTCTATTCTTAGGTTTTTCTACTAATCTAGTTTTTGATTCACAAACCCGCGGTTTCTACCGTACTGCCCCTCGGGCGGCCTGCCAGCAACCGCATATCCTCAAACATCTTGAACATCTCCGCCATCGCCTGTCCGCCGTTTTCGGACAAAAACATATCCTTGTTCTTCGCCGTCTCCTTTGCCTTCTCCTTCGCCCGCAACAGCATCGCCTCCTCGTACTCGCGCATCCGCGGTTCGAGCGCCGCCTGCCACGCGACCGCATCCTCGGCTTCGAGCACCTTTCCGAGCGCGTGCGCCAGGTCCAGCGAGTCCCAAAGCGCCATGTTAACGCCCTCGCCCGCCCACGGCGTCATCAGGTGAGCCGCGTCGCCAACCAGCGTCGCGCCCGTGCAGTGCTCCCAGCGATTGCCGATGGGGAGCACGTATAGGGGTAAAATGTCGGCAGGGCTGCCGGGGTTGTCTTTGGTGTCCTCATCGCATGCTGTGGCAAGCGGATCCTGGAGGGGAGACGCCAACTTGCTGAAGAGCTTGTCGTCTCTCAGCAGCGTCGTCTTGACCTCGGCTGCGCTCTTGCCCTCCAGCGTGGCCGCCTTGGCCCAGTGCTCGTGAGGACGGCCGCGTACACCCGGATCGAGTCCTGCGGGCCGCGGTGTGTCATAATTCCTTTCCCGCCGCCGAGCGCGTAGAGCGTGCCCGAGCAGTTCAGCTCAACTAGATGTGGCCAGCACGGGGGACGGGCCGCACGATTGCCGACGCTCAAGATAGGACTGCCACCTAGAGAAACCGCGCCATGAAAGAAACGTGGCAGCCACGGCCAACGCTGTACCTTCACTTACGCCACCGTCAAGTATGTCGTTTCTTGGGGAGGTAGTCGGCAGTCGTTTTTTCTCCGACCAATTGTTGGATGTTACTTTTATGTGTTTGCTGGTCGGTTGTCCATAGGTCTGCCGTAGATGCGCGGAGCGATGGGGTGGCAACTGGAAGAAGGCGATGGGAAGAGGTTACAGGATTTGCGTGCTACTCGGTTCTTATGCGCATTTTGTATTATAGATTTGGTACATGTGCATACGGCGTCGAGTATTGGATGAAGGCGACGACATAGAATATAACATGCCGTTCCACCCCCTCCACCGTACGGAAATATTGGTTCTGAAGCGCCATACTGTTCTTTATTCTCATACAGTCCGTGGTCTCTGCAGGTATACACGCGCTGACAGGGGCCCGATATTACAATTCAGAACCTTAATTCAAGCTTATCGTAAGTCCGCCTACAATGAACACGAGCGGCGTCCCAAGCCCATTCCGGTCCCTGGGTATACCCTTCCCTAGAACATAGCCCCATTCGGCTACCTAAAAAGCTGCCGTCCCTCTTCTCAGCCTCTTGCAGCTCGTTCTCGTGCATCAATTCTCCCCATACTCATTGACCACTTCACGTAGCGATTCTACCTCGACTTCCTTTCTCTTCGGCCTCCGCGGAATCGCCGGCGCGGCATACACGCATTACTTGGCGCCATCGGAACACGGATTCTCTGTATCGCATTTGACTTTTCACCGTGCACAGAGAACACGATGGGATCCGAGGAGCTTTCGTAGCGCGTGGAGTTGATGTCGCGGGAGATGTCGTAACCATGCTGCCGGATAGAATAGGTTGCGTTCGAGGTTGTGTGACAGTGGAGAGATCAGGAAGTTCGGGGCGCAGCAAAAAAGTCTCGGCCGAGGTCTCTTTTAACCCGTCACCTGGCACGGTCTTTAACTGGAAACTTAACTGGAGAATGGTGACCTTTGCTATGGCAACCGGACCCTACCCCTCACCAGGGAAGGGCGGGAGTAACCTAAGATCTTCACCGTCCCCTCCATAGTACATTCATCACTGAGATCTCATTAAGAAATATACCGAGAATCTTTTGCCTCCATAAGCGACATGTGTAACGTGCCGTTGTTTTCTCGACCATCGTCCTACTCCGCGGGCAAGTTCTCCACCCTTGCTGCTACGCCAATTCCCGTAATTTTGTCAAAATCGTCCTGAGCGACGAAACGTACGAAACCCAAGTAAACCTCATCCACAAACTGACGGTCAACCAGAGCGCATCAACCAGTCGTTAGAACAATACTTGCGGCTCTACACGACGAGGTATTCAGGAATTGGGCCGAGCGGTTGCCATTTGCGCACTTCACTTATAACAATACGGTTAACGCTTCGATTCAGATGACGCCATCTTGTGCGAACTATGGCTCACCACACGGACCACTTTTGACGTTCCCGCAGGCGCAGCACCGACGGCGGCGGCTACGACCGACTCTAGCAATTGGCGGCGTTACAAGACGAGGTACGCCCATGCATGCTGACGGCTCAGCACGACCATGCACGATATTCCATCGCCATCATCGGTATCACCTCTCTGAAGCCTCTGCGGAACCTGAAAGCTAAGAGTGCGACCGCAGAGTTTGATGACAGATACCTCGGACCCTTCACCGTCAGCGAGTGCATTGGACACACGGCTTATGGATTGGAGTTGCCAGCGGACATGCGCATCCATAACGCCTTCCATACTTCGTTGGTGAAGTAATTGGTGGCGTCCTATCTCCCACGCCGCCCTGAGCCCCCGCCCGCACAACTCGAGATCGATTCCGACCTGGAGTACGAAGTGGACGAGATTCTCAACAGTCGCCGGACAGGCACGGGATCGAATACTTACTCGTATGGCTAGGGTGGGATGAGCAGACCTAGGAGCCATTTACCAATCTGAGTCATTGTGCTGAGCTTGTGCCTGAATTCACCGCCGTCATCGCATAATTTTAGTAAGATGCGACGGGTGATGACGACCTTAATCGTGTCATCTATCGCTTTCGTCGTAGGCATGGCGTCATCTATCGATTCAGCAGTTTTGCGACAGGCAGCCGCGGAATTTGGAGTCAGCGAGGTCGCGGAGAGTTTAGCAACAGGTACGTATCAATTTTGCGTCCATTGTGACAGAGACTGCTCATCAACATCAACCGTCTGACTGTCAAAATGTCCACAGGTGTATATTTAATCGGTTATAGTGTCGGCGCCTTGTTCGCTGGACCGTTCTCAGAGACGCTTGGTCGAAATGGTTTACATATCAACTCTCATCCTGTTTTCGATCTTCATCATGGCCTCTGGTCTTGCACCCACTTTTGGAGCACAGGTCGTGTTTCGCTTTCTGGCAGGTTTTTTTGGGTCTACGCCGTTGGTGTGTGCTGGTGGCTCTACTTCTGACATGTGGGATGCGGTCGAAAAAACTTATGCTTTCCCCATCTTCGCCGTTGGCGGCTTTTGTGGTCCTGTGTTGGGCCCAGTGGTCGGAAGTTATATTGGAGTCGGTCATATTGGCAGCTGGCGTTGGACAGAATGGATCTCGCTTATCACGTCGGGACTCGTACTGTCGTTAGTAATCCTCTTTCAGCCAGAAACTTATGCACCCATTTTATTGAAATGGAAGGCTCGCCATCTTAGCGAGATTACCGGTGACGACAGGTATAGAGCAGAGCTCGAGATCACCCACACGACATTCTGGACTCGCATGAAAATCGCCCTGAGTCGGCCTTTTACGATGCTCACTGAACCAATCATCATCTTAATGGCGCTCTATTTGACAGTTCTTTACATTGTCCTATTTACATTTTTGGACGGTTATACATTCATCTTTGCAGACATCTACGGAATCTCGCAAGGCCTTACAAATGTTATTTTTGTCACGATGGCCGTCGGTATGCTCTTGGCGACGGTGCTGGTGCCCCCTTTGTTCCAACTTACCAAAAAAGACATGGAAAGCGTCCTGGCTAAGGGAGGGACACACATCGATCCTGAAATCCGGCTTTGGTTTGCTATGCTTGGAGGCTCTCTATCAATCCCAGTATCTTTGTTTTGGATGGGATGGACAGATTTTGTAAGTGACACAGAGAGCAACCACGACATGAATAGCTATCACTGACTTTTTCATAAGGTTTCTATCAGTATCTGGTCTCCGATTATTGCCTCTGCAATGTTCGGCTACGGGGTCATCTGCGTTTTCATCAGCGCCTACATGTATATCATTGACTCGTACGAAGTTTACGCTGCGTCCGCCCTGGCATTTGTAACCCTTCTTCGCTATGCATGCGCGGGCGGAATGACTGTCGCCGGCATTTCATTCTACAAGAATATGGGAACGCATTGGACTTTAACGATCTTGGGCTGCATCAGCGCTCCGCTGGTACCGATCCCATATGTCTTTTATAAATGGGGTTATCTCGTTCGACGGCACAGCAAGCATGCTATTGCACGGAAATGATCAACTACTATACGCATGTAGCCGCAGCTATGACGAGGCAATTGTACAGATTTGGAGGGTCCACAAAATCATAGAGAATAGAAGCTGTACGCGGAAAGACTTTCCTGAGCAAACATACACAGTAGTTGATTGTCGAGAATGACAATGACCATGTCCAGCGCATCGTAGTTACGGTTAAAAGCTCGAAGACATGCATCAGAACCGCTATGAAGGAACCCCGAAATACTGAACAAAATAGTAAAAGCGGCTAGGAACAGGGACGAAAAAATAGGGACACAGATACTGAACTCTCCCAGTATTATTAGTTTACACATTTGTATTTGTTACTCGTATCCGTGGATATATCCGCGGATCAGAGCTTAGAGCACGCTCCACGACTTCTGAAACCTCAATCCATTCAAGCAACACCTTCCGCCAAGGTCACTCACGGCCAGCACCGGTTACTGAGTGGCTATGGGCGTACTTTGAGACTATGACTGTTGATAAGGAGTGGACCGTAAAGAAGACAAATAAGAGGAGATTGACAGATAGGGAGACTCGTTGTGCATACATAGACGATAAGACAACTATGGACTCATTACGACAAAACTCAACTAGAAATATGAAGAGTCATCTTGCCAAGCACTCTATTTATCCTCCAGACGCTGAGGGTCGGAATACAGGAGAGAAACAGCAGACCAGCGTCGTTAGCCTATGGGAAAAGAAGGAGAAACTGACACACCAACAATTACTAGAAAAGAACCTCATTCGCTGGACAGTCGCAGAAAAACAGGCATTTACGACTATCGAATCTGCTACATTTCAACAGATCTTCCATGATATACCGGGAATTGCACTCCCATTCTCCTCTCGGCATACACTTCGGAGGCGGCTTAAAGACGATTTCGATATGCAACGCCTTAAATTGAAGCAAGTGCTTGCCAGAACTTGCAGAACAATTGCTTTGCCTCTCGATGTTTGGACAAGCAGGAATCACCTCCCAATTATTGGTATGATTGGCCACTGGATCACGGACGAATTCGAATATCGGGAGAGAGTACTAGACTTTAAAGAGATCCATGGGACTCATAGTGGAGAGAATTTAGCAGCTGCTGTAGAGACTACTCTTGTAGAGCTAGGTCTTGAACGCAAGCTGATTACGATTACTGGAGACAATGCTAGTAACAATGAGACACTAGCCTCTGAGTTGTTTGATTGTCTTTCCAAAAAACCTGATGTACAGGAGGACAGTAATGATTCGGTTCTCTTATATCGTGGCCTAGATAGCTATATCCGTTGCTTGGCTCACATCTTGAATCTAATTGTCAAAGATATACTCCACGTATTGAAGTCTGGCAACATCGAGGAAGCAAGCGCTGCTTGCGATAACCTACGAGATGGGAAGTCTATTGGAACTCAGATAGCCTTGGCAAGACTCCGAATATTAGCTCTTTGGATTGATCGGACACCTCAGCGAAGGCAGAAGTGGAATGAAGTCTGTAAGATCAACAATCTCTCGGACAAGTATATTGAATATGACGTGGATACGCGCTGGAATTCCACTTTCCGAATGCTCGACGATGGCTCACGTGCTAGGCAACAGATAAGCAAGTTTTAGACCTACAGAAAGAACTACCAGAATTCACGACACAATATTGGCTACGGCTCACGCAGATCCATAAAGTACTCTCGAAGTTCAACGAATTGACTTTGTTTATTTCGAAAAGAAAACCACAGATCAGCGTTGCTATCCCCATATACTATGAGCTTCATGATTTTCTCCATGATGCGTCCGAATTTAAGGAGGAGTTTGCAGGTTTGACCGAGACATTGGACTTGCAGTAACGGAAGGAATAAAGAAGTATAACAAGTACTATAGCCTCATGGATGAATCTGATGTGTACTATACTGCTCTCGTCCTTGATCCTCGAGTAAAAGGCAATCTGATCTTGCAGGAATTAAGATAACAATTCCGGTAAGCTGATTCTACAGACTATACGCCAGAACCTCCATCGACAATACCCATTGGCTGTTGTGGGGCCGGGGTTGCCGATCGAATTTGGACAAGATTCTGCCGCAGACAGAATCGACGATAGTGATGTCGAGTCTAGGATGCTGCAAAGGCTGCAGCCACGAGGCCAGACTAGTATCACTGTCTCTGATATTGACATGTACTTCGATAGTCCTGCGGTCAGTGTTAATGACACGAAAGACCCAAACTGGCTTTGCAATTGGTGGCGTACTCATCAAGATGAGTAACCGCAGATGGCCGCTGCGGCTAGGGATTACTTGGCAATCCCAGCTTCTGAGGTGGCAGTGGAAAGGCTATTTAGCGCGGGAAGGGACTTGCTTGGTGTTCGGAGGCACTCCATGAAGGCAGCCACAATGAGAATGTTGATGCTCATGGGAGACATGTACGATAATTGAGTTACAAAATTTAATTTGTTATGGCACATACTGGGCCTAATGATAGATCTCGAAAAGACGTTACGTAATTATCTGCCGCATAGGAATGCCGATATCGTATCGTCGACGATATCGTATCGTCAATATCGTCAAATCGGCAAAACGTGAACAGCCCTAACAAAGTCCGGAGCGGACTAACAAACAAGTAATCTTTTGATACAAGAATATATTTTCATACTAAGGAAAGTATTTTTCATTGAAGAAATTAAACAGAAACTGCGCTGTGACGTCATCTCGGAAGGGAACATGGAGCTCTACGGTGACTCTTGACACCTTGTCGGAAGGAGACACGGAACAAGGATTTTGCACTGTCGTGACGTCAGGGACGCCGCCTGCGGCTCGCATGCTGTGCGGTACAAGACCTTCAGGAGGAACTCTGTGTGCCCTTGGCCAGATAAGAGGCAAGCCAGTTATTTGTATTTTGTTAAGTTAGAAATTACGGATTATAGTATTAGTTACAGATTATATGGTGTGTCCAAAAATTCCCCTGTTCAGGGTAATGAGACATGTCATATTATATCAATATCGTATCGTCCAGCTTCCAACGTCTGCCGATACGGTAGACGATAATTATCGGCAGACATTAAGGTCGACGATGCCGATTGCCGATTTGGCCAAACACTGCCGATATCGTATCGTGAACAGCCCTAGTAGGATAAATATGCCGTAACCGGAAATCAAGCAGTAGCCGCATGACATGTGTGTACCAGAAGTTCGTCTACCTTGCTCCATCGGTGAACATCGTGAATCTCTTGTCTTGAATGTCGTGTCTCTAGGACAACGCGAGTCCCTAATTCTTGGGTACCCTTGACTTTATCGTCATGATCCTGTCATCTCTTGGAGCTCGGGCGGGAGCTCAAGGCTAGGATTCAGGACAAGATGTGGTGCAAGAAAACAAGACCGGCCGATTATCTGGAGAGATAAAACAACAAGGGAGAAGAAGGAAAGCCACTAAGAACATAAACGACGGAAAGCGCAAGGCGCGGGACAATCGAAGGAGCGAGGAGCTAGGAGCGAAGTAGGGTCGGTGAGCATTGCCGCGAGCGGGGGATAGGAGAGGCGTGCAGTAGAGATATTGTGCCCTAACCCGCTGTGCATTGGGAGGGTGAATAAGGTTTGTGACATCGCCCGTGCAAGAGGAATTCCTAGTCCACACACCCATAGTTTGGACCCAAATCAGCTTGATGACCACTGATAATTGTCCCTGTTTAATTTTCGCAATTGTACTAGCTCTAGGCTGTCAAGCCCTGGGGTTTTATGCCCCATGTTACTGAGTTCTGTTTTCTCATCTGTGTTTTCTCATCTATCCTTTCACAAACTGTAAGCACCATGAGCGTGATTGGCGACCTTGATGATTTTGAGTCAACAGCGCGTGGCAGGCAATCCATGCGCCAACTCGCAGAGACATATATATCTAGCCAGCCTGCAAAGAAGACAAGCAAAAGAACTGTCAGCAATGCCGCATTAACAGCAAAATTGACAGCAAGGACACTGTCAGCAAAGAAACACTAACTACGGCAAGAAGAGTAGCTGTTCACGACCGTGTCCCCGTGGAGCAGTCTAATTTGATGTGTGTTGTGACACGACCGCTATCGCCGGACCTAGAATCGAAGTATCGGCAACCTGGGCTGAATACGAAAATGCGCAGGAACATCTTGACAATGAGGGAACCAAGTATGTACTTTAACAGGATCCCTACCTATCACTGCTGACACACGCCTTTAGGTTCCCTCGACTGTGGTATGTCAGTACGCAGAAAATTGCCACCGTCGTCGCCGCTCCAACTCCACTGCATTCAGACATGGTGGGGGAGTTAATGGGTCATCTTTTGACTGCTTGTAATAATGTAATGGTTCGCGGCGGTATCAGTGAAACTATCCGGGACGGCCTCACTCAATCCAGCGACACCACGAATTGCACAGACGGAGACGATGGACTCGCGATCAGGGAATGGGATGGTGCCCTTAGTTAAGTGGCCGATGGCTTAGTTACGTGGCCGATGGCGAACGGACGCTTATGGTTCAGGGTTAACATTCTCACAAGATCCATAAATGCATACCAGTGTGTGCAGTAGTATGAGTCATATTGTAATACGTATTACCATATATGATATCATATCATATGGGTTTGATATGATATGATATGAGTTTGCACGAACCCATATGATATGATACCATATGGCCTTTGGTGATATGACCATATATGACCATATGAGACTTAGAGACCCTTAACCTTATCGGAGGTTCAACCTTAAGATAACCTTGATTTGTATGGCTGTGAACATGAAAGAAGCCTCACATACGGACATCGGATTATATATCAACGTGATTATCAATCTCACCAACCCACATTCATAACAATCCATGTACAGAAATTTGCAAAAATGACTTCGCAGGCCTCAGACATCCTCTCGCAACTTGACGCGAGTTATTGGAGATCTCCGATTCACCTATTGATCAATTACCGTCGTCTCTGTCTCAGGCTATGTCAACAGCTACGGCTACGAAACCCAGGCGGTATTCCAAAGTTTGGCTGCATACGCCTGTAGGTCGCAATGACGTTATTCTCAACAAAGAGGGTAAATCAATTTGGCGCTGTAAGTATTGCGCAACAGAATATCGAGAATCTGGCGGAACAACCGTCATTGCAAATCACTTGAAAGAGGGTCACAACGTCAACATATCCTCTGCTCATGAAGTTCGAACTACATTGATGCAAGCCAATATCGCCGAGGCCTTTAAGAATGCCCAACAAGCTCCTGGGTACAAACGTCGCCGCCTCTCTGTTGGTGAATTGGACCCCGCTCTCCTCGAACAACTATACGTGAGATGGATTACGACCTGTGGCATCTCATTTCGCATGGCCACATTGCCAGAATTTAGGGCCTTGCTTCATTATATGAATCCAGAGATTGATACTTGGCTGCCTAATTCTATAACAACAATACGAGCCTGGACGTTACGGAATTACAAAGCTCAAAAGGAACTTATCAGAAGTGAAATTCAACTGGCGCTCTCGAAGATTCACTTTACAGTAGATATTTGGACTTCCCCAAATTCTCTTGCGATTCTCGGAATAATTTCACACTATATATCGGAGTCTGGCCAACTACAGCAGTCCGTTCTAGCCATAAAAGAGCTAGATGGCAAGCATTCAGGGGATAATCTAGCTGCTTGCATAATGACTGTCATCAACGATTATGGCATTGCTGCAAAAGTTGGATATTTTATGATGGATAATGCAAGTAACAACGATACAATGATGCAAGCTCTTTCAGAATGTTCGTATAATATCTTTTACCTTAACCTTATCATTGACTGATTTAACGTAGTGCTTTTCGACCAATATGAAATTTCATACAAGCCTCAACATTACAGACTTCGTTGTAACGGGCATATAATCAACTTGGCAGCTCAATCCTTCTTATTTCCTACCGACCCTGAAGCTCTTGCCTTGGAGAATAATACAGGTATATTGACAACACCAACAGAACTGGAAATGAAACAATGGCGAGAAAAAGATCCTCTAGGCAAGCTGCACAATATCGTAGTGCATATTCAGCGGAGCACCCAACGGTTAGCTAATTTTAGAGAGAGATTAGTGGTGGCCGTAACCTTTACGAGATAATTCTACACGGTGGAACTCTTGGTACATGATGATTAGTACAGCAACGAAGCTTAAGACGGCTATCACCATATTTTGTCATCAATATCGAGAGAATGATGAGGACTTATTGTCAGAAAAGGATTGGCAAGATTTGCAAAAGATGCAGGACTTCCTTTTATTTTTTCATGATGCCACATTGGCAACAGAAGGACATAGTGCTACTGTTGACAGAGTACTACCAACAATGGACTTCTTACTTGAACAATTTGAGACAGCAAAGTGTACCTATATTAATGATCCTTTTATGAGTCCTTGCTGCAACTCCGGTTGGGCTAAGTTGGATAAATACTATAGTTTGACGGAGAGATCACCGGTGTATATTGCAGCGTTAGTATTGTCGCCGCAATGGAAATGGGATTATATTGACAGCAACTGGCCCAAAGAGTGGCATGAGCCCTGCCGGAAACAAATGCTCGACTTCTGGCTTGAGGAATATAAGTCCACTGCAATCTCAGTTCCTACCCAGTCCTCAGAATCAGCTAGTCGTGCAAAGAACTCCTTCCAGGAGTGGGCTGAGAAGAATAAAGCCTCTAGCCTCGAGCAAGACGAATACACAAAGAATCTGCTTGCTCCTGTCTTGTCTGACGTCACAGATCCGAAATCGCGGTGGTTAGAACCCACCCAAAGGAAGTCCTATCCAGCACTCTCGATCATGGCGTTAGATGTTTTGTCGATTCCTGCGATGTCTGCAGAGCCGGAGTGCTTGTTTTCAAGTGCAAAAATTACAATTACGGACCGCAGGAATCGACCAGGGATCGATACCATTGAGGCAATTGAGTGTCTCAAATCATGGTTAGGTAAAACTTTTGCTGATAGTGCTGTTGATATGAGCTCGTCTGACAGTCACGAGGAGCGTATTTGAGTCCGGCGACTCCGTAATTTGGTTTTTTGGATCGAGGTTATTTGTGGATGACTTTATTTTTTTTCTATCTTTCGTCTTGTTGGGAGCGTCTTTTGTTTATGAGGCTTATGCCTTTGCCTTTTCTTGAGCTATTGTTCCTGCAGTAATATAAAACAGGCGTGTGTTTTTTATCAAAATCGTGGGTCACGTGATTCATATGGCCATATATATTACCATATATGATATCATATGGTATCAGTCTCATATTATATGAGTTCATATGAACTCATATGATATACGTATTGGTTTGACAGAACGAAGTCATATATGGTAATATCACACTACTGCACAACTGATGCATACCAAACACTTCTCGTGGTTTGTAATTCCTATGTACAAATCAACAACAGCTGGCCATCGATGGTCTGACCGTTTTACCATGAGACAACAGGCAAGAGCAACAGTAACACATAACGCCGGCGAGTATTTCAGTAAATACTCTAAAATATTCCTAATTCTATGCAAGAGTATTAAATCAATCAGTAGTTATTTAGTCGTCGACTTCGCTATCCTCGAGGCTCATCCAAAGATTATGCCATCCTCCACCGCCGAATTTGAGGTGAAGTTGGTGTGTCGCAGACGTATAAAAGTCTGCCGGCCGCCATCTCATGGTGTGTTTGCGCTCTACATTGCCGTCTGGGCATCGCAATGCATATTTCTGAGAGTGAGCGTGGCGAATGGCCCAAGGCTCGGTACTTTGTAAGCAAACAAGAAGCCTGGGAGGCCATGCAGAGATCGAGAGATGAGCTTCGTCTTCAGTCTCGCCTACATCCATTGGGCCCGCTAGTATGGAACGGGGTGACGCTATTTGGGACACTACAGAGTGTAACCATTGAGACTTTTCGCAACGAGGACGCAGATTGTCCTCCAGAGACGTTGCTTGAGCCGACTCAATCATTTGTAGGTGACGGACTTTGCAATTCATGTGGGACCTTCCGGCTAATATACAACAATACAGGTTATCGTAACAGATGGACGATTCTCTGAGCAGGATGTTCCGCCCAATCTCAAGGACATTGTACTCGGAGACTGTGTCCCGAGCCACATTCTCAGTGGTAGTGAAATATTAGCCACGCCTGTAGATTTTTTTCGGCAGAGCTGGTTTGAGTCCAAAATCCGCGCTGCTATTTTGGACACCGCTGTTCTAAGGATCAGAAGGAGGACCTAAGGTTGCACGGGCCCACTAGATAATCAGGAGATCCTGGCATTTGTGCTTTTTCGTACTGTTATCTGTTTTGCGTTCTCTGACTTGTGTGTGGTCTAAAGCGTACATAATAATATTCCCTCCAACACATAACTCTCAGCCGTAGGTGTCCATAGCGTCTTGAAATAGTCATTACACACAATCAGCAATAACCATCCAGCGTCCACCCTATTACTCTCACCTGTACCAATTGGTACCAATCCGAGGGTACCGATCGGGAATCAAATTGCCGTCAAGGAGATGTACGACAAAGCCAGTCCCGCTAGTCATGGACCTAAACCCTCGCCACGGGGAAGTATAAGTTCGTCTTGCCGCTGACGACAGAGGACAGGCTCCCGATCATTGATTCGAAAGAGTCGGCGGGTCCTTCGTCCGGGCTTTAGTTGAAGATGAGGATGCGGGTACGAAGCTGCTCGCTTACGATAGTTACTTGAGCATCGGCGAGATCGTCGACCTATGTTCGAAAGCCAGTGGAAAGGAGGCAGCCTTGGTCGAAGTGAGTATTGATACCATGCATCGACAATTTGGCGTCCCTCTTGAAATGCTGGATGCGCCTACCTACATGAGCGAGTTCGGCTATAAGGGTGGCATCGATGGAATCATTGAGCCCTTTCATTTAAAGTCGAAGGTACAGACAAAGTTTTTTAAAGACTGGCCGAACGACATGGACTGGAAGGAAGTGCTGGACTTTGGCAGGGCTGAATTCCGACGTATGACGAAGTAGATCGAAGTAATTGGTGAATCAAACCGTGCACTCTATAAGGGTTTTGGAAACTGGCCGCAACACATGTCGTCGATAAAATTAATCTCACTATACGAATACGAGTTACGATTAATCGCAAATCGTATCCACCCCTACCTATCTGTGACCTTTAAACTTCTTCTCGTCCTCCTCCATGCATTAAGACCAGTTCCGACAACCCTTACATCGTCATGCACAACCACCTAAAAGTAGCGGGTTAGGGGAACCGTCGCCACTCACTATCCGACCGCTCCTTAGCTTCACTCCGTTGTCGCGCGACGTGCGGCCTTGCGCTTTCCATGTTTGTCTTATGTTCTTCATGGCCACCCTGGCCTCCCAGTAGAGCGCAGTTGCCTATAAATGGCCCTGCCTCGCCTTGTTAATGTATTCATTTCCATTAATCGGATCTCGTTTTACCGGCCCATATCTTGTCCTCACCTCTAAAGCTCCGAGCTCTCGTAACATGGCAGCTGTGGCATACTGGTTGGTGTGTCTATTTCAGTTTTTTATGATATTAGATTTTACAAGAAGCAAACACACTCATTACACATCTTTTGATGTTGTGTGAAAGCGAGTTTGATAAATTATGAATTACAAACACTTTATTAAAACAATTCTTCGCAGTTCTAACCATGTCCCGATCCTCTTAATGCAACCCCAATTTCTCGTAGAGAAATCCCTCGAACCTACCCATCGCAGCCGCAATGCAGTGACCCCTCAGTCTCTGTATAAAACGAGTGCTGAGAAACGGGATAGTGCTGTCGGGGATGTCGGCAGCTTCCCATGAATCGCGCGGATACAAATCACTAATCATAAGTCCCAGAGTGTTAGGGAGATTATCAGCGGAGAATCCATCTCGAATCAGTTCCTAAATTTAACATGTCAGCAGATAGACCTCCATAACCAGGAAGGTATTACTCACATATCTAACAGGGTTTGTATCCTGTCGCCAGACTTCAATGAATGCTTCATTCAACGTCCCAACCCAGGTGTGATCCCTGTATCCAAGTGGGCCGTAGTAGGATTGTGGGATGTTCGATTCAGTAGTCTCTCCCACAATCCGGGACATTGCTGCCAGCTCTGCTCTGATATCTGTGATAGTCTGATATGGCGAAGTATCGGGAAATGTAAACCTTGGCCTTTCGCTAAAGCATACCAATATAACAACGTTAACGCCCTTGCCACCGATCCACATATCCTTGTCTTCGCAAAGCCTCGCATAGGTCCCACTATTCCCAACTTCAACGGCAATGACCAGTTTATTTTCACCACCCACAGAAATATAAGTGAATCCTCCATCTGGCTCTTTTCTGCTTCTGGTGTATCCACCAAGAGGGAAAAACTGAGTGGTAGATCCAACATAGTAAATATTGTTTACTGTCTGTGAACTGTGCGAAAACAGATAATCCTGGGCGAACTCAATGATGTCTTTCTCGATCCAGCGTGATGCACCTTCATGGATGCTACTGGGGACAGTCACCACTGTCACGGTCTCTGTGAAACTATTATATGCCAGGGACGGATATCTATAATTGACTACTGTTAGTTACTTTCGGAAAAGAGTGATAAACGACTCACCTCTGATCCTCTGAAATACCTGCTGCCGACTTTAGTTCAGAAAAAGCTGCGTCCAGTTGCAAAAACTTTTCGTAAGGCAATTGGACATCCAATCGCTGCTCTAGTGGATTCTCCTTGAGAAGCGTGAATGCCTTGTTGTAGTTAGAAAGCGCCTGTGAGTCCATAACAGTGATAGTTTTTGCCAAGCAGATCTCAGTGTCCAATTTAACCCGTTTACTGTGTGCATCGTTGTGTATGGTGTTGATCTGACGCATAAGACGTGTTGCCGGATGGTCGACCACCGCTTTTCTCTTCGCTGTGAGCCTCGTGGCATCTCCTACGGTCTTTCTCTCAATACTGGAATCGATGCCGTCAACGACCGCGGGAGTCGCGATCGGCGCCACGCTGCGTGAGGCTCGGCCTCGGCTAGCTGATTGTGGACTGAGCTCTCCGGAAACGGCGTCCATGACGTAATATGTTAATCTTGTGAAAAGTGATGATGTAGAGACGTAAGTCAGCGAGGAGTGGGATGCAAAAGTCTGGGGAGAACTATTCTGAGGCAGACTGGCTCTGTTCATCTGCCGAACATTTCGATTTTGACCGACGAGAGCACAATGTCAACGCGCAATAACTGTTGCGCGCATCGCCGTGACTTGACAGGGTTTCACACCAGGCGCCTCATAGTCTCCGCCCTCAACGATTCCTCCGTTAGCCTTGTAAATCGCGTCCAATCTTTCTACTGATACGCCAGAGGCTGGTATAGGTAAATAATCTCTGGCGGCCGCTGCCATTCGCGGGTATTCATCACTACGTGTTCTCCACCAAGAGAGTAGCCAGTTTTTCTTTTTTGCCACCGACTAGTTAGTCTACCATTACAACTCTATCTCCAAATTGCCGGTCGATGTCAGATAGTTGTTGCTTATTGTAGTTGCAACTTGTACAGTGCTCGAGCTTCTACACTCATTCCCCGGGTTAAAATCCTTGAGAGTGATGGGTGTCATTGACTTCACCCTAACCTCGTATGTAAGGTGTAAATTGCGTCTGGGCAAAATTACGAATAATTACGAATCGAATACGAATAAGACCTCCCAAACAAATAGTCGAATACGAATATGAGTTGCGCCAAAAAAGTAGAACTATTCGTTGAAGTCTGGCGGGCCGATAGAAAATCTCCTGTCAGAAAGGTGAGCAAAACTATCTTTGTGAAGCTCATATGCTCACATTCCTGTTAATCTAGTGGCTGATTAAAGACCGGACCCGCTACAACCGTTTCATTAAGACAACTGGGCTCAAGATAAGTGATTTTTTCCCGGAAGATGAATGGGCCGTCCAAATCCCGGATAGTAATGTTTGATTTCGTCCACGCCTCTTCGATAAGCTCGTGTCGGCAATGATATTGACGGTCCGAACGAGATTTGTACGCGTCCTTTCAATTCTTTGGCTTTGCGCAAGGGTTGAGTGTAAGAAGATGCAACTGCTGGATTATATATAACCGTGGCTAGGACTCGAACTGGATCTGGACACGACTATTGCTGAGCACGGAATGCTAGGATAGGGAACTCGAAAGAACTTGATGAATATCCTGCCCTGACAGATTACCCGTCTCAGTTGTGCATCCGGGACAGGCACATTCGATGATCATGGACATACATAAAAATAGCGCAGGATTGCCACCTGCTTTAGTTCATTCGAAGAGCAAATTATACCGACAATCTGTTCAGGGAGGAATGTCAAAATGTCTACGGGGCAACACTCGAGGCACTGCTCGTTTCAACTCTCAGTGGCAATAGTGTATCAAAGATACTGTCGACCTGGTGGTGGGTACCAAGGCCCGCTTACGCTAGTCCCCAAGAGGAATAGTTGGTTTACTCTCCATGAATCTAATTATTTTACTTGAAATCTGTCAGTTAAGTTTCGGCATACGGCTAGGGTTGTGGGCTACTGGACAGCTATAACGAGCACTTAAAATTTGTGTAACTAATCTATTATATCTTTGGACAAGGTCCATAGGATGATTCGTAACTGCCTCACATACAGAAGCATTTGACATTTACCTAAAAGCATGTATTAGACAAGGTACGGCTCGGTTACATATATAAGCTTTGCTTCTGCATAACGGATATACCTTCATGCCACTTCTGTGCTAATCGTAATAGTGGGTAAATGACGGGAGCTTAATTCCAGGCAGCCATCAGCCAAGCCTGATAATTAGAAAGACTGAACCCTGAGTCGTCGCGATATGAACTGCAATCTTGTTAATGCCCGCATGGACAATGTGAGTGACGTTAAAGCTTTTGAGTGGTATTCCCAAATTACGGAGAAGGTCATTGGCCACCGTGTAGGGTCGGGAACTTGCGTAGTAGCGGTTAACTTGTCGAATCGCGGAGGAGGGAGAAGTATCTGCTGACTGCTATGGTCAGCGGCACCTGGGTGGTCCGAAGCGCGACTTGTACGTGAATTAGGCTTGGACGATAACAAAATCGAAGCGCGAGAGGAACGGCCCAGCGTACTTGCCTGCGGTTGAGTTGTCGCTTGGTCAGAAAATATTCAAGATTCTTGTGATCCGGAAGAACATTGACAGAATAAATTGTGCCCTCCGATAATGGCGCCATTCTTCAAAGGGTTTTACAATGGCGAGAGGTTCTTTGTCAAATTACACCCCAGTCAAATTACAACCCAGAATCAAGGTCGACTTAAAACCGTTTGCCATTCATCTCACTTTGGGCACATATGTGGGCTGTATATCATGCTTACATCAGTGACCGTATGTCTCCCCACATTGCCCCCATCACCAACTTCATCATCAAAAAAGTCTTTACCGTCTCTGGAACTCGCGTTTTCCTCTGCCATTTGCACGTCTGCCCTACTTTCATTTTCGCCAACAAGTTGTGACTGATTGTTCAATAATTTGGGGCACTTACGCCTGTTGTGGCCGGCCTTGTGACAAGATCCACATCGTCTCACTTTCGCCATTTGGTCAGCGGCGTGCTGGACGATCTCAGCTGATGTTTGAAGCCTTCGTGTGCCCTTCGGTCGGCCCTTTCTAGGAAGCTCAACTGAGGAATCTTTAAGGACCGAGTGTGCCAAGATCAACATGTTGCCACGGGATGTTGAGAGGAGGGAATACTGAGTGCACTCTCCAGCGAGGATGAATATCCGTGATCTCAAGAGGCACGCCGAGCTGGATCCGATGGGAGCATGGCAATAGGTAACGGCTCTGAGTTGCACAGCTGCAATTGTTGTTTGATTCATCGCCTTGACGACGCAGTTTCTTGACGACTTCTGAATAGACCAGCTCCAATGCATATCTGGATATAGCCGTACACAAGTTTGACGTCTCGGGTTGGTTACGGATTTCTATCCTGACAATCAAGTTTTGGTTCGAGCCGAGGATGTTGAGTTGTTCTGAACGAGCCTCGCCTCTAACGTTAATCTTGTTGCCTGCAGTATAGAGGATCCCGGAAGATGAGGTTAGTGCGCCTTTCATCGCACCGTGACTTCCTTCAACGCGCGAAGTAGTGTTAATTCCCAAGTTCACATTCTTGCAAATATGAATTTTCCGCCCAGCGTTCTCGCTGCCCATCTGCCCACCATTGCTCAAGGAAGTAGTTAACAGCTTCAGTGGGGTAGTCGTTCTTGAGCTGATCCGGCTGTTCCTCCTGGTCTCCAACGTCGGTCGAGCTCGCGATTGCAATGCGGACGAGTGCCGGACAAGGTCCCGCATGGTTTTCCTGGCCTCGACAGTCATCTGTCCGTTCTCCGGATAAGCCAAAGGGTTGACACCTTCTAGCTGGTGTCCTTCATGTTGATCATTAAGCTGTGTAATAATCCACCAATCATTCAGATGCTTCTTAAAGCGCACCATCCAAGGACAGTTGCAGAGCATGCTTCGTGCATCTCTCTTACGTGTGCGACCATTGTCACCTGTAGAACCCTTTGTCATTGGAAGGTTTCTGCTGTTGAACGCTTTTTTAGCGCATTTGCACAAAAGCGGTAGCGTCTGGTCTTTGTTTTTGACAAAACCATTCTTTACTGCGAAATTATGACTGATCGCGTGCGCGTTGACAAAGTGCCTGGCTTGGTCGACCGACTCAAAGACCATGCCGACGTACAACGTTTGTGCGTCGTTGACTAGTGTCACGGGAAAACCAGTTGTAAAGCGTTCCTGTTGCATTATGTCTGCTGGGATGTTAGCCATAGTTACCTAATTTGTGGAGTAATATTAGCTGTTCCGGTATTTGCTTTTCAGTCCGATGCGTGCTACGTGTTTGGACGCGTTGTACTATTCTCGATCGGACGCGTTGCTACGCGTTTGGACTTGGTTTAGTAACCATCGAGTTATCAGGGTAATTCTAGACTCGATGTACAACAGCGGCCTCCTGTATACGAATTTCTACATAACCTAGTCCCAAAGAGGAATAGTCAGTAGTTGCCCAATGAATCTCCTTATTTATCCCTCAAGAGCGATTTTCCAAGCTCTCAGTGCGGGATAATCTGTTTGTTGTAACGAATGCCGCCGTCACACGTTTACATTAGCCCACTCTTTAACCTTCCAACAGAAAAGTTTACAGCGACTCACCTCAGTAGAGGCTATTAACACAAAGTATTTTCCGCCACGCTTTAATTTGACCGCGACGCAGTCATCACAATTCCCAGGTAAGTAGAGTATGTGAACTTCGCATAAATTTCTGAGTAAATAGAAGCATCGGTATATGAATTTTCATCTAATCCGGCGAGTTATAATAAACTCAAAACAATTGGAGAGCACGCGATTAAAAACACATGTAATTAAAGTTCCAATGACACAGCCCCTGTACGCCTTCGCATGTCTTACCCACCTTTGAAAAAGGTGGGTATGACAGCGCCGGTACCTGACTGGCTTCATTACAACCTTAATTGTCATATGTACCCTAAATTACGATGCTTCATTCGGACTCATAATAATCCTACCATTGGTAAAGGCTTCGTTTCCATGCTCCTATTATAGAGTTCTCACAATATGAAACATTTGATTAGCTGCAAGTGAGCTAAACAACACCTTTCAATTCATTATATCATTATTTATCAAATAATGGTATGAGATGAGAGATATGTAAGATATATGTCTAATATTCGACAAGCACATATATGTACGTTAGTATGTCTGCCCATAGCCCCTAAATAATACCGTATGAGGAAATCGTGCCTCTCACACCCTTCTGGGCATAATTTTCGTCAGATGGATGTTAGACTGCCCAGATTCGGCCCCATTTCGCTTAGTGGTCCAGCATATAGATTCGCTTACTGAATCAGCTTAGCTACAAATGGGCCCCTAACTGCGGGGTCAGGCACGTCATGCTCCTTCAATACTCTGTTCAAGGTCCAATCAGAGATAGTCACACTTGCAAAGCTCACGAGAGAGGAATCATTTCGCCACTTTAGGTATAGTACAAGGTATAGTACAACTGCATATTACGAAATGTACCTGTTATTCCAGATGCCCACAGAGAGTCGCGTGGCGGATCACCTGGCCAGACACAGGCTTTTGTCCATCATCAATAAAGAAATTCCGTAAGACTTTCTTTGTTGGGGCAAGGGCTGTCAACCACCGGTTTGTACACGCGCGTGTGTGCACTCGTCAAACCAGCAGTGTCGTACGTGAGACAATCTCCGTTTCTCTCCACATCAGCCTCCATCTAAGTACTTAATCTGGATCCAGCAGTTATGACAACGTCACTTCTCACCACGCTAACCCTTCCTGAGGTCGAATTCAAAAACGCACATTCGTGCAGACGACCGGGCAATGGTCATGACAGCAACAATGAGCGGTTTCTGAGCTTATCAAGTCGACAAGCGGAGCACGTCCAGCGGAACTTGGCAGTGCTTGGCGGAGCTGCACGGTCCCCTGCACGGTCCTCTGTACCGGGATATTAGCAGCGCGGAATTTACCGGCACGTTGGCGTCAACAAATTATAAGGGTTCGCTGATCGGGTAACATATGCACACTTTGTTCACTCCATGTCATCCCTTCCCCGGTCGGCCGAACATCCATTCAACATTCAAAGATCGGAATGCGGCTCTTGTTGAACTCAAGCAAGCCACGCACTGCGCGACTGGCTATAATCATATCAGTGACCCTGTGTCTGGTCGGTAGCTTTTCCTTCTTTCGTTGGATCCGGACAGGGCTCCTGTCTCTGAGGCTCCAAGACACGAATGCGAGCTCGACGAATAATAGCCAAGATGCTCTACCGGCAGTCGCGAAATGTGAAGACAGTTTGAGACCCAATCTCATCCTGACCGCGATCGATGGGCCGAAATGGGTCGACCAAATATTCATATTTTGCCAGTCCTTGGAACTCGCTCTCGGACGAGAACTAGTGTCGAAGCTGCAGCAGAACAACTGCCCGCCAGCGCAGTTGGCTGTGAAGATTATCGTCCCTCCACAGCTCGCGAGGAGCCTTCCTGACGGCTTCAAATCTTTGATGGAACGGTATTCGTTCCTGCAATTTGTCGGGGCCTTGCCTGATGAGCACGTACCCGTGGTTCTGCGTCGATTCCAAGGGTTTTTGAACGTAGTGGGTGATGTTCCTTCGGGCGAAGCCTCCTACAACAACATCCTTGTCTGCGATCTCGATGTTGTCTTTCAAAGAAACCCGTTCGCTATGCCGATGAAGCCAGGCGAGGCGCTGCACTATTTCGCCGAGTGGAGGGGTTTGAAGATTGGACAATGCCATTATCACATGCGTTGGTTCCGAGGATGCGCAAATGCAGCAGGCGGACCTTTCATCACTGAAGCGCAAATCGCTTCCTATCAACCTTTGGACCGTATCTGCGCTGGTTCTATCTACGGTACGGCTGGAGCCATTTCCGTATACTTGCAGACTATGGCGTCGGAATTGCTAAAATCACGCTACCGGTGCAACGACCAGGCGATGCACATCCATATCTACTATTCAAATCTGCTCGATGCAAATTTGAGCCAGGCAGGAGTCGGGCGGGTCTTGTTGGTACCGAATGATGAAGCGCTTCTAGGTACGGTGCACACAACGCCCATGGTCAGGTTCAATGCCTGGGGTGAGATACTGAACGAACTCGGCGAGGTTCAGGTGGCCGTCCATCAGTACAAGCACCATTCTATCCTCTCGAAAATTGTGCGAAAAAGATATGGCTGGATAGCGGACATTTCCACCGCGGTCGTGCCACCAGTTCCAGCTTTGAAGGAGGAGGAGGAGGATGGTGAAACAGAGAAGGGCTCGAAGAGCTCTTCGTATTCTCAGCAGCAACCACAAATTATTTCACGATTTAGATTAGAAGGTGTATCTTCAAATTCCTGTCAAAAGGACGGCTCACTGTGCTCGTGCACGTTCAATGACTGCCAATTTAAGTACGACGAATACAGACCTTAGATCCAGATTCTAGCTGCTCAAGTCAGCATGGTCATCAACAAAGAATAGAACGAGAATTTGATAGTTTTCAAGTTGTGGATATATATTGATGAGAAATGGATTTAGATGGAGAAATGCACAGCAATGTTCTGGGGCGAATGAACCCGGCGAATTTTTTTATAATGTCCCAATATTTGCATTAGTGATGGCGTATTTTAGTGCAATCCTATATTTTTTTTTACGTTCGTGACGCCTAAATATTTTCAGTGATGCCTTAACAGCATGGAATTAGTGCTCCACAGGAAACTTGTGGGTGACGTAACAACTTTGAGAATTTTTCTCAGGCTATGAAATCACTGCCGACATAATTACAAGACCATATGTTGTTTAGGGCCAAAATAATTCTGATGGGCAATTAAGTCGATTTACCTTGAAGCCGCAATGATCATAGAAAAGGTGACCAAGTTCTGTGAAGACGGTTGCCGTGTCGTCTTATGCGAAGCCATTCGACAGTTCAACCGGGATGACTGCAGATCAAGCACGAAAACGTGCCATGTAAAACAGGTGGGTTGCATACTGCTGCCGTGGGCAAGCCCGTTGTAACTTGATCCATTATTGGTGCGGCATGGCTGGACAAAAGGAAAGCGATGCTAAATAGATGTTGATCGTGACAACTGAAGATCCAAACGTATGTTTATTCGTACGCGTTCAGTTACTCTGTGCTTTATTTGAGAAGTTGCCTTTGGCTACGGAGGTGTACTTACGCTAGACCCACAAAGGAATGTTGGTAGTTGCCCCATGAACTCAAAATATTTCGGGTCTGGCGTGCACGGCCTATACGAGATTTAAAGTCATCCCACAATAGATAAAAGCGGCGAGTGTTCTCGGCAACGAACTCAACCTCAAGTTCCTCGCATACTTCACTATTTGCGGGCACTCATTACCAATTTCACCTTATAAACACCAGGACTGGTGATCGCCTTATGATGCTCAGCTTTCCAAGGCAGTACAACAAAGCCCTTAGAATTGTTAGCATATGTTCTATAGTACCTATATCAGTGCTCTTATTTCTCGTCTCTCCTCTATCTTCTCTAACTTCGCTCCACGGCCCCTCGCCAAACGCTCCGACTGCCTGGCTCATAGCAACGATATCACCCGCTCACTCTCAGCGACGTCGTAACATAATACGAGCAACTTGGCAGAGTCTTTATGAGGATCCAGCAATAACTACAAGATTTGTTATTTCCGATCCTGGAGAGCTTTGGGCGCCACTTATACGCCATGAAAACGCGACCTATGGGGACATCATAGTTCTATCTCACCTGAACGAGACCGCTCATATAGCGAACACCATTAAGTCGATGGAACTCTTCAGATACTTAGTGGAATCCGGCTTCCATTGGCAGTTTGTCTCGAAGCTGGACGACGACTCTTTCCTGGATGTTTCCACATTCTACCGTTCATTCATCCTTCCTATATTGGATACTCGGTCTCATGACCTCATTATAATTGGCCGCCGATTGACTTACCGGAAGCCCCATTTTGACTACCCCGGTGGTCAGTTCTATACTCTTACCTGGGAGATGACCACTCGTCTCGTGCATCTCTATACCCTGGAACCAATAGCGGATGAGCATGAGGATGTTCTCGTCGGTAGACTCTTGGACGAGGCTGGCGTGTCGTGGGAACTGGTAGAGCTGGACAACCCGACGGCATTTGACTACGACGAGAAGAATACCGATGTTTTGGCAAACCGGCATGCGGTGCTGGCTGGGGCAATTAATCCACACAAGATGAAAGATGACGAGACATACCTGAAGGTCGCAGCAATGTACGATTCTCATGGCTTGAGGCCAGAATCGTAACCGTTATACAGCACATCGGACTTTACTATGAAGGCTAGCAGAATTTGACGCTGACCCAAGTGATGTTTGATAACCATGTATTTTGAAGTGATATTGTGTTTCTTCGATTTTACATCAAGTATATCGCGAGCTTCACAGAGATATCTCTATTACTTGAGAGTTATATATATTATTTAATCAGAAATTCCTCATATGCTTACCTCTTTTTTTAAATTATGTTAGCTAATACTGAGTAATCAGTTAAGTATGTCACCTATCGGTCCAAGGCGCTAACGCCTTTGATGGACCCCATTTTCCCCGTGTGTTCGACCATGACAGTAACATCTTGCCGTCGAGAACCCGACTATATGCTTCGATGACAATTGCACTCACAGTGGAACTTCGGGTAAATATTAGCAAATATCATATATATTACATAGAAACCGCTAATTCAGTTCAAACCTGGCCATTTAGGCAGAGTTGTGTTGACCCCGGCACATTGAGACATTATTGTATGTTACCCATATCTGACAGGATTGTACGATTTGCATGTAGTCAAAGAAAATCTCAAGACTCGCTTCATTGTCAAGTGTCCTTCTTGTCTGGCGCTGGCAAAGAACGGCAGCCGCAGCTCGAAAAGGCCGTAGAAGGCAGCGCGTCACGTGCGAGTTGGCGACGGAGGCTTCCGATCCCTTCCTGCATTGAACATTCTTTCGACTGACACCTCTGAAGCCGGGACTGCTTATTAGTCCCGGGCAGCGGCTGCCATCCGAGGAAACTCATCTTTATGAGCCCGCCACCATTTGCACAACTAGTTCGGATCCTTGGTGTCATTCACGCCGACTCGGGGGCTGTCAAAATAGTCTCAATATCGGAGCGTAGAGGCTGATTCAGAGGCTGTAGCCTCTGCAACATCCGGGATTCTACGTCATTAAACTCGGTCCTGCGATCTGGAGATCGCGGCGCCAGCAGTAGAATAGGTTCTATCGCATGGACTGGGCAGTCGCGATGAATGTTTTCACGAAGAGCGTCGAGAATCCTTTGCCCAGCGGCTTCACCTTCGAGCTCGCCTAGAAGCAAATCACCTTTTACCCGAGGATCTAGAACAAGCGCCGTGTAGTACGTGTCCGACATATACCACAACGAAGGATATTCCTTTCCATCAGTTGATGGTGCGTCAGATTTTCTCTATCTTTGCCCGCCCCAAAGATCATGAAGGGTGGCTCTATGTTTGTTGTTCACTGGCTCGGAGGGTAAAGCATCAGGGGTCCCGATTGAATGCTTTCGCAGCAAATGGTTCGTCATATTGCTGGTAGACGCGTGTCGTTTAGAATCACTTGTATACCAGTCACAAACTATGCAAGTACGTTCATCCACAATGGAGCATTGGATTCGTGTGTCCGTGGTTCTCCGCTTTTTATACTTTTGGTCATACCACTCACGCGGAATCTCCTTCTGGGTGAAATACGCCCACAACCATGCCTTCTTTTTATCTGTATGAGGACGGACTGACGGCAGGGCGATGTCCTTCGAGGACCTGGAAACAATTGAAGAATCAGCACCAGGTTGCGGAGTCGACTGCGAGACGGAATCCGAAAATAAAACCTCGATGTCACTAATATCAATGAAAGAATCGAGTTCTCTTTGACCGAATATGGGGTTATATGATGGGCCAGGAGTTGGACTCCTCCACAGCTGATATTCTGGTAAAACTTCACTATCGTAGCCGTCGTTGAGGGCGAGATACTTTTGGCGATACCCTCTGGTTTCCATTTAACTATGAGAGTCAATAAGCGCGGATAGCTCGTATACAATTCTATACAAAGAATTGAGAGCTGGTAGAAGCCTTCGGGTCCCGGGGGTTAGATATCGATTTTCGACTTGATAAACTAGCCTTTAATAGGAAATGTTTAACTTATTTAATTAGTATCACGTGCTTTAGGACCGATATTCGAGCCAATATAATTGACTTAAACCTTATTTGTCGAATACGAATATCGAATATTCTTCGAATGCCTTTCAAAGAGTCGAATATCGAATACGAATAGCAACAGCCCTAACTTTAGTGCATAGCATAGTAATCACGACGTTTCGCTCTGGAAGGCGTTCTTGAGTATCGTGAGGATGAAAATCGGAATCCATTGTATTCATAAACTAAGGTAACGACGACGACAACGGCTCCTCACCCCTTAGCTGACGCGTTGCAACTGACGCTCAGCCTTGAATCGGTGTATCTGCGGAATCTCTGGCACGTGACTTATGCTCTTAGTATTGATTTCTTATTTCTTATCCAATATTTAACGGATAGTAATATGTACTGCCCGTATCCGTATTCATATTCGCATATTATCTATCCTTATTCGTATCCACCTAAAATATCGTGGATATATCCGTTATCCGTTTATTCATGCCGATCCCTACTGACAGCAAAAGATTGACACATGTAAAAGGTTCGTCAATTTGGCTGAATTGATATTCATTTGGTGCCCAAAGATTAGTCGCTGAGTAGCATTTGCCAGTGGGCCAAAATGAAGATGTATGCAACATTGCGGCTCAGGTGTTGCGGCCGACGTGTCACAGCGTGCCCCGGTGGCACTAGAGTGACACTGAGATGGTAAAGAGTATAGCTCGCACCAACGCATCAAGGGCATGCGACACAGACAGCTGCTGATCCCTGTGACGTCTTTCTTTGCCGTCCATGACAGGTTTCCTCGCGATTCCTATCACACACCACGAGACATCACCGTCCGTAGTTAGTGCATTTGAAAATGCGGGGCAGCATCTGTAGGAAATCGTTTGCAGCAATTTTCTGCACATTGCCATGCCACTGAAAATCGTTGTGTTTTACGGTTCTGTCCGCTCGGCCCGCGAAGGAATCAAGGCGGCACGGTTCGTGACAAACCGGTGCCGGACCCGCGGGCACGATGTCAGCTTTATCGATCCTGTGGAGTATTCGTTGCCGCTTATCGACAAGATGTACAAGGAATACCGGGCGGGCGAGGTACCCGATGTATTGCAACGCCTTGCGAATCTAATCGTCGCGGCGGACGCCTATATAGTGGTGAGTGGCGAATACAACCATTCCGTTCCTCCAGGATTGTCAAACACGTTGGATTACTTCCTGGAGGAGTATTTCTGGAAACCGTCAGCGATTGTGTGTTACTCGGCCGGTTCGTTCGGCGGCGTGCGTGCTGCAATGACATTGCGCGCGACGTTGGCAGAGATGGGCATGTCCAGTATTCCTTCGCTGTTGCCCATCCCAAAAGTACAGTCCATGTTCAAGGACGATGGCACACCGATTGACGAAGCATGGTCAAAGCGGACCGACAAGTTCTTCACCGAACTCGAATGGTACGCCAATGCGATGAAAGCGGCGAGGGAACGACCATGCCAGCGCAGCGAGTGCGACACGATGCTGGTGAAGCCGGCTGTCGGCAACTGACTTGAGAGTTGGAGTCACAATAAACAGTGCCAATATCACCGAGATGCAATTCGTTAGCAGCCATCTCTTCAATTCAAAATCTGGCGTACCCTTCGTTAACAACTATGCGAAGGCGCGAAGGCCACGGCCAAGTTGAACGGGTTTGCAAAATATTCATTATTTAGTTTGGGTCACTATTATTTAATTTAAGCGATATCTGGAGAAGCAGCCGTTATGTATTAATATCTGTAATTGAATCCGCGAGCACACTGCACGTAAAAGAATAAATTGATCCTATAGATGTCTGTTGGGTCAAGATGACCTCCAGACAATTGGAATTGAATTGTTATAACGTATGTATGGGAAACCAGGGCATATGGGAACCCGGTCACAAAATGCCCTACTACGGGGATGGCCCTTCTAGCCACACCACGGGCGATATGATTACGCTATGTATGGAGAGTGGTATTGACCTTCTTACTCTTCCTCCTCATTGTTTGCATTTACTTCATCCACTTGATGTTGGAGTGTATGGGTCATTAAAGGGGATATCATGCCCAAAGGTGGATCGGTAGACTCCGACAGCATTCGAGAGAAAGCCATTACACCTCAGAACATTCAAAGTGTGTGGAAAGGAGCATCAGCCTATTGTATAACAAATATGCAGCATGGAAATCCAAGAAAAAAAATGCTCCAGCAGCCATCAATAAGGTAGCCAAATTACCACACATAAGGCCGATATATCCGCGGATATCCGTCAAAAATGCGGATACGGATAGACATTAGGCAAACACGGATACGGATACGGATAAAGCAATCTTGATTAGTCATATCCGTGGATAAAACACATAAATAAAGTTATTTCGCAAATTATTATTGAGAGAGGTATTGATTCGGCTGTGTGGGAATAGACAGTCATAAGGAGCAACCAGAGGTTTACGCAGTAGTTTTTCGAGGAACATAGTAATGTCGTCTAGCATTCGTAGCGCATCGTCCGAGCCGCAGCATTGACTGACCGGATCCGGCGATGTGATTTATCGGTGGCTGGTTAATTTTCGCTCCACCTTACCTATCACTGTGGTCCCAAAGTGGATCTTGCCCATGTATTCCTTTATGTTCTGTTCTTTGCGCGATTTTTGCAATTATCGAGTAACCATATCCGGCGATGTGGTCTCGGTACTGGAACCATGTATCCTGCAATGAATCACTCTCAAGGTAGATAGGCCGATCATATATCCCGTGGACGTAAAGATGATTGCTGTTGGCACCAAGAGCGCAATACTGAACAAAATGACGACAATGACGCCCCAAACTGGTGTAGTTGTGGGGAATACAGTCAGCGAATTCCAATTGCCAGAGAGATTACGAAAACAACGAGCCACCAATCGGAAACTTCGAGATATTTCGACATCATGATAGAGATAGGGTCTTTGTACCGCTCATAGTTGGACATCTTGCGATCTTTCAGACTTTTGATGAAGCCTCTCATTGCCTCACTAATCATTCTCCATTCCTTCAGCATAATGTAGACAAACGCAAACGTGTACAGGGCATAAGATCCTCTGAGATACAATATCTTACCCGCGGAGATATATGGCGGGGAGTATTCGCGGTACAGTTCCTTATCTAAGACGTTATTTACTACAACCCGTGAGAGATTGTAGACTTTTCCAGAGTCATCATAGATGTTACTCGTATTTGGAGGAACATAGCCAGAGAATTTATAGTTAGACCAGTACATCCCGACAATAATCAATCCGCCCAAAACAGTTCCGAAATATCTGTTGGCAGTAGCGAAGAAAGGTAGGACAAGGGGCGTCGAGTAGTTGATAACGGACATGCCGATATTTTACAAATGCCAGTATCATGTTCTTCGGTGCAATCCATGTCATCCAGTTAAAGGTGCTCAGTGCGGTGAACAAGTAGTTAGGAATGAAAAAGTAAAAGAACGTCAAGATGAACACTATGAAGAGGAATTTGTACTTCGTGATCGTCCACCCGTAGGTGCTCCCTTGGTATTAGGAAGCAGAAGCCTTGTTCAGTTGGAGAATAGGAAGAATTGTTGGCCAGACTGCTTTGCTAGGATATACCACCCGTCGTCGAAGAAGACCGGCAATGCCAAAGCCAAAGAACTGCGTCGAGAGGTTCATCAAGAGCATGAATCCAAATCCAACAAAATCAAGCCCAAAAAACATAGGGAACTTCATGGTAATGGCATAGCTCATGAAGTTCGAGCCACCCGCACCAGCATTTTTCATGATAGTCACAAACATCTGCTCCTTGAATGTACACGGGCCGGGATTCAAGCTGACCTTCTTTCCGAATATTCTAATACAGGACCGCGGACTGTGCTCGAATAATCCGCCAGTAGGATAGATTAAGATCTGGGGGACCGTGTAGTTCAAGAATAGACGAGGCTGCCGACGATCGAAAACTGATTGATGAAAGAAGCACAAAAAAAACCAGAAACTTCCGATAATATATGCTCGAAGTGTCTCCACGGGAATGGTCGGGTCATCAACAGGCTTGCACACTGCGCGAACTTCGGGATATGGTGAATGATACTTGATCAGGCACGCCTCCAGCCTCATGTCCAATTCGAACGACTCATGGTCCAAACCACAAGCGTCCTCACCAGCCAGGAAACTCTGGACTTGGCATCGACTTCGTAGGAAAGTTGACATCATCCGAATGGTAATCAGCCGAAGCAACCAAGACATCATATGCCTCTTCGACTCCCATAGTATTCCTTCTTAGAGAGTATGAAGCGGGCATCCTCGTCGGGAACATCATTCAAGTCGTCGGATTCTTAAATACGCTCAGGAATCTCTCTCGCTCTTCAACATCAATCGCTGTCCTTGGAATTTGCATCCCAGCCGCGTAAAGGACAGCATTTTGTTCAAAATTTCTGCAACTAATAGCGTCCATAGTTGCAATCAAGTAGTGCAGAGGAACAGGCACGCCAATAAAAGATGGGTCTCTGCTATGTATGAGGTGGACATAGAGCGGAAAAAAGGCTACAAACCTATCCACTTGAAGGAAAATGTTCATCTTGATCACAAGGTGAAAATCGACTACATTGCTACTTCAAAATATCAAGGAATACTATTGATTGTTGTTGGAATCGATGCAGAAAATCATTTATTTCCTCTTTGTTTTGGTGTCGTGAAGACGGAAAATCATGACAACTGGAATGGGTTTCTGGAACAGATTCACACCTGTCTGGGACCTGGCTTTGATTTTGCTTCGTTAACGTTGATCTCCGACCGCCAAAAGGTAGCTAGCCGTATTTCTAACAAGCTGAACGTTATCTGATTAGGGTTGATCGATGCTGTTGCAGAAACTTTTCCGGAAGCACACCAGGCGCACTGTCTTCGACCTGCAAGAAAGCTTCAAGAAATCGTTACAAATGTTGAAATTGCAGCCTTAGTTTACAAAGCAGCATCAAGACCTACCAGGGCGGAGATGGCGGAAGTCCTTGCATCCATGCCTGATGAGGAAGAGCAGTGGCTGATGAGGAACGAGCCTGAGCATTGGGCAGACAGCTACTTCCCCGGATTGCGCTTCGGCCATCGAACATCTCAAAAAGCTTCAACATCTGGATCCTGGAGGCTTGTAAGATGCCAGTGTTTGCAATGATGGAGCGCATTCGTGGACAGATGATGTTAGCTAGGGCCCGGCGTCTCCAGGAGACAAGAGATTGAAAGATGACGGAAAGAGAATCTCCGAATTTGCTGCTAGAGAACTTGCTAAATCAACCGCACTTGCCAGGGAATATATTGTCATACCTGCGAATCAGGATGATTATGAGGTCAGGAACTTGCGCAACGAAAGCTTTCCAGTTCATTTAGATGTACGTACCTGAACCTGTCAGAGATGGACTTACCGCGATGTACCTTGCGCCCATGCTATTGCAGCTTTCGCCGCATTACCAGGAACCATAAAGCCAGCGACAATAACAGCTAGAGTATCGCCTGGAATAAAATAGCCAGTCATAGACGAAATGATGATCGTCGGAATAACGAGCGCAATAGACATCAAGATAATGATAATTAGTGCCCACACAGGAGTACCAGTTGGGTAGCAAGTGATCGCGATGATACCTATAGCCAGCGAGGCAAGCATAACAGCCAAGTACTAGCAATCTGGAACCTCCTTGTAGTGGACCATCATGGCAGACATTGGGCATGAAACTGCTCGTATGTAGATTTCTTGTCGCGCTTCCAAAACTTCAGGCTCTTGAAGAAGCCGAGCATCGCTCGCACTCATTGAGAAAGATGTATGCAAACGCGCACGTGTACATAGTGTAATAAGCACCCAACATCACAATCTGGCCAGCACCAATATAGGTTTGCGAGTAGTTACGATAGGCGTCGACATCAAAATGGCCGCCGTGGTAGATGCGCGAGACGTTATACCTCTTGCCCATTTTTAATATTGTCATACACATTGGCATTGTTGGGTGGAAAGTAGCCAGTATACTTATAATTGGACCAGTACATGCCGATGACAACAAGTCCGCCGATCAATGATTGTGGTTTTGTTCGTGGTTTTGTGTAACGGCACGAACGCATGATCCATGGACACCAAAGTGCCAGTACTTTCCGCGCACACTAGCACTATCCATGTTTGACGTTCCAAACGAACTGATGCTCTCACAAGTAAATCCTCCTATAGACCCAGTGTTCACGATCCCGTCATTCTGATACCATCTCGGATTCGGGCCCAAGATGTCTAACCCTGAACCCTGAGGTATCTTTGAGGAACGAAGAGACGGCGTGTTTTTGTAGGCGCGAAGAGCAGTATTTCGAGTCCATTGAGGAAGTGAAACTTGAGGAGCAGAGACGCGCAGAGACGCGCAGGTTATCGCCAGGTCAGGTGCGGTCGCGATCTATAATGGACCAATCAGAAGCCTCAAAAACACGTGACGGAATTAATAGTAAAGTTGGGTCACGTCCAGGCGTGCGGGGGGGGGCCGCGGGGGGGGGGGGGTCGGAGTGTAGAAAAGCTTCGCTCAACTAGGGGCCGCGGATAGAATATTCACAGAGGAATAGCGAAGCTTTTTCTTCTTCTCTTTCTTTTGATTTTATGGGGGCAAGCCCCCAAGCCTCCGGTCCTCACTTCGTTCGAGGGAAAGGTTATATTAACTGTGTATTTCTAAGAGGATTCAAATCACTTTGGAACAGGATATCTACGTGCTTATTTTCAAGTGAGCTCGAACGCATGCGAGGTCAATCTATGATGGCCTTCTATGAGTTGTCCAATAAGGGCCACTGCTATATGAGTTGTCAGTATTACCTGCTGAACTAATCTGTTACATAACGTTATCTACAATATGGACGCGAACAAGTATGCAGTGCAGCTAATCTTATGTCGAGTTCTATTCTTCCGTTGAACCTCGATTGCAGCGAAAACATTGGTTCATACATGAACCTTTGGTTGAAAAGTCTTCACAAGTACGCCTATATCTTCCGACTTCTATGCAATGATCATTGTATCGATGATCTCTTTGGGTACATGCTGACATGCTGAAAACAGATACTCGGTGGCTGAGATCAACACGTATCCAACTGTTACCAACGCAATCACAATTGTCACTAGTTTAGCCTATGGCTGGACAAGCGATTATATCAAGATGCGAAGCCCGATTGTTTTCTTTTCCTTGTGTGTGTGCTTTTTCGCAGCCGTCAATTTGGCTGTTTGGGATGGAGTGCCGTTTGGATTGAAATGGGCATCTTATTATCTGACCGGGTGAGTTTGAACTTTTGGCAAAAGAAACATCATCTCTTAGGGCGTTTTCAATGTTCTGATAGCTAATTTCAAACTCTTAGATTCGCGCAAGGATCTGGTCCCGTTTTCTTGGTATGTTGAAACAAGCACTCTATTCCATGAAAGTTTCCACCTGGGGACTTGCTGATTAAGGTTTGATAGACGATGGTCAATGAGGTTTGCGCAGGCGACAGTCTCGAAAGGATCATTGTCCTCGGTTCGACCAACTCTATTGCGTATGATTATCCCTTGCCATCCGTATAGACCACGTTCATGTTCAGCTAACTCATTGAATTTTTTTTAGGTATGCCTTCAATGCATGGATCCCACTCTTATCGTATAATACAACATATGCACCCAGATTCCTGGTCGGAAACTCGATTACAGTTGCCTTGATCGTATGTGCTGCGACGACGCTGGCGCTTGCCGTATATTTGGAGCGAAGAGATAACGCGTATGTACACTCATGATTTCATTACTTAGCATACACTGCCTCTATTTTGGAAGTTCATCTCTGCTGAAGAATGCTAACTGCTTGCTCGAATAGAAGGAAAAAAATGATATTGTCGAAGAGGACGAAACCTCCAGTCCGATAGTGGCAAGCCTAAGCGAGGAATCGAATGCGGGTAAAAGTGGACGAAAAGGGTTCGCTGGAGGAGTAAGGGTTTGATGGACTGATCAGATCACCTCCGCGTATTGAGGCTTGAAAACGGATAAATAGTTTGAAAGATTGGTGAGACCCGGTTTGCTGAGTCTAGTCTAGAATGTAGAAGTGAAAAAAGGTTGAATGGGTATATGGACATCAGGCTTCATGGTTTCAATCGCATATTCGAACATAGGGTCGTTGAAGTATGAATTCTCATAAATCGTATGGCTTTCGTTACCAGAGTACACCTCGGCCCCAAAGAACACAACGACGCAAGACGCGTTAGTAGCCATTAACTCTTTCCATGACATGAAGCGGCGGCCTGTCCGCTCTTACGTTCACCTAACTGGGAATCAACAAGTTCCTTTCCAGTACTCAAAGTCTGAATGGGGGTTTCGATGTATGACTGGTTGGTCGACCGGAAATAATCCAATTTTCAAAGACCCAAGGCAGTTCAGGCTTGGTAGGGGGTGCTCCTGTAACCTAATGACTGGGGGTATTCGTGCATTATATCTTGAAGTCAGAGCACGCTCAGTCATCGTAGCTTTGCACCTCCGCCCACAACTTTCTTGCTCCGTGTGCGCAGGCTACATCCATCCAGGCAAAAGAAGTCATCACCTCGAGAACCTCTTCCCAGCCTTGGAGGCCCAGTTCGGTATATAGATCGCGAGCCTTAAGTGCCATCCACTGCCTGAGATCTGCGTCGATATCTTCGGCAGCAATACCGGCAATAACCACACACCACAATTGCAGTTTCAAGATCCAGGAATTATGTTGCAAGGCGTACGCGCAATTACTGATGGGTTGCGAACCTGGTAAACTGTTTTGACTCGAAAGCGACGAGAAGATGGAACCGGGAAGGTGACGTGAGTCGTGAACAAGTAAGCGACTAGCCAGCACATTCCATATACAGATGAGGCCACCTCCATAATACTTCTTGCATAAGCGGTCGCTTGTTTGCTCCCTTCAGGCAACGAGAGATCCACTATGAGACTAGGGTCGTCGGACAGGGTAGGAAGATTCAAGAATCGGTACTGAACCAGGTTTCGAGCATCAGCCATGAGATCTCTCACAGCTTCGTAGTCCCATTGAGGTACTAGCAAGTTCATGCTTTGCGCAACTTGGCTAATCTCCACAAACACTTGTCGAATCGAGTCTCGAATCGAAAACATATCCAAGCTCATAAATCCGGATCCCGTAGGAGGAGGCAGGTCCGAGGATGTTAGTCCGAGGATATCCAGCGGTTCTCGCTCAACCAACGAGTCCCCGAGATGATTGCACATGGGCAAGACTGGTTTTGTGCCGGTGTGTAAAGCGTACTTTGAGGCGGTGCTAAAGACCTTCCGTTAGCATCGTCTTGAAATATTCCGGAGAAGCAGTCAACTTACTAAGCAATCTTCCACTTCGCACCATACAACTGTATCTTATCGAACCCGCCGTGCTGGTCCAACAAAGCTAGCAATCCTTTCCAGTGCACATGATGCACAGGCTGGTATCCGTAGATATTCAAGCCACCGAGCGGCTGCAGGACATGATGGAACGGATTGTAGTCCCTCTCTGTGATGCTTGAAGGAAGTTCACCCATCGGATCGCTAACTGAGAGCAGGCAAACGCAGACGAGAATTGCATCAAAGGCTGGAGTGCCAATTTTATAGGTTGACACGGCTCGGCGTAACTCGCGTAAGGCAGTATATCCGTAGTGGGATTTTTCGATTTCCCGTTGGTGACGACCCGAGTCCGCTCCACTCCACAGTATAAGTTTATCCTTATGTACCGCCGAACTAAGACAAACGACGTGAAATATAAGGGGGTCCGGTGTGAGTTGGATATACTCGCTAAATATTTTCGGACTCCATTCGCGACCGTTTCGCAGCGCAGGTAAGAGGACTTGGAAAACTAGGTTGACCCCGATTAGTACATCGTCATGTAAGGTGGTTCAAGAACAAGTCTTACAATGTTGTATCAACACGTTGCTATTCGGACAGTCCTTTTTGTTGAAATTTTGCTCGAAAGAGTCGAACACAGAAGCCCCGATATTCATTTTTGGATCGCCCTCCCTTCGCTGTCTGTCTGTTGTTATGTCTTTTGTAGGGACCGCTTCGGTAGGCGTATCGGATGGATCTTGTTGTAGCTCATGACAGATACCACCGCAGCTCTCGCACACATCGAGCTCATCATCGTCAATGGGGGAGTGGGTAACTTGGACTCGGGCGGGATTCTCGATTTCACTGCTTGCTTTTTCTTCCCTGCCTTTTTCTTCTTGCGACGGCCGTCATCTGGCGAACTCGGTCTCGTGCTCACTGAAGGAAGCGAACAATGACATTGTTCTGGGCTAGTATCCGACAAACCCTTGTCCCCCGCGCTGGCCCCATCATCTTCGGCCGACGGCGGAGGGACTTTATTTCTTCAGGTAAACCCGACGCATTAACTGAGAACGTAAATGCCGCCGAGCATCTCGCGGGCCAGCGTTCACGATTGTCGGAGCATTCACGAATATGAATTTGTCGGCCATGGCGGATGCTGTATGTTGTGAAGTAATGACTGAGTCAAGGTCCGACCGTCAAGTTCCGGTTCTGATCTCGGACTTGTGTCTTCTATGCTGTAGAAGTCATCACAAACCATCACCAGGTCATCCTTGCCGGGATGGGTACGTATTGAGGTAGTTGTGAGTTTTGTCCCAGGACAGACACGAACGTGAAAGGCCTCGGAGTTAGTGGTCGTCGAGGACGAAGCACTTTGGTGATTTTATGCTGTTGAAACCGGTGCTCATTCGTTACACAACTGCCGGAGTTGTCGCAGGAATACGTCGTTCGCGATTCGGCGGTGTCGGGGTATTATTTAAGTTCTTGCGTAGTTGAGGAAACGCACACTCGGTTTCTCGAGATTTCTCTTATAAGTAACTGGAAGTCTGCGCATGAAGTTTGAGTTAGTTAAAGCTTAGAACGAATCAACAATCGGAACTCCGTCGTGAGTTTACCGTCGTAGCAAATGCCTTAGTGCAAAGTTTAGCAGTGATTCCCATTACTAAGAGAACTTTCACGTTTTTAGAACCACCCCCAACCAATAAGCAGTGACGGAGGCGGACTTAGACTTTTCCACTGAGTCCTTTCGACTCCGCAACAGTGTAGAGAATAACATACTACGTACTGTACAATCAATCCGGTGTGAGCAAATTTATCGGCGGTCCGTATAGTATATATAAGTTAAGCAGCGCAGAATGACGCAGTTAGAGCACGATGAAACAGACCACTATCTTAATTATTATTTAATCAAGGACAATATGGGCGGGTCAAGATCGATACAGTAAGGTTACTCTTGTGTAACCACGAGTCAGTCCATGCGCGGTAAATACGAATACACCAGCTTTACGGAGTACGGAGTAATGTGAACGGAAATATAAGCTTCAAAAAGTTTCGGGAACTCGGTTCGATGAATCAGACGGCGCGTGCCACTTTTGCATCCACCAATGATCATGTATCACGCTATTCTTCTCCCCACACTGCCATATCCGGGCATTCCTCATGCTTTATGATTTTTCCCATACTCGCTCCAAGACATCATATTGGACTTGAATAAGGCCCAATGGCGCTATCTGCAAGCTTCCGGACTCATGCAACGCTCTCACTTATGTCAGTTACTGACTGCGCCTCAACATCATCATTCATAGTGCATACATCTGGTTAACTTGAGATTTCACCCAACATGGACGGAGTCAGTGATTTTCTGGGGGCGGAGAAAGCTAGTTACCAAGCATGACGGAGTAGTGTATTAACTACTCCCGAAAGAACTACTCCGTACCTCCGACATGTATTCCCTCATGGAGGATATTTCATTCTTATTTATATTACACCTATATCCGTTATCTCCTGTATCTCCTATCATTATACATCGTATCCTTCTCTTTTCCGTGAAGTCCTATCTATACTTCCTTATTTCCATTATCTAGCAGAAACTTTCTATTCAACGCTCCAGAGCTTCTGTGTCGCCGAATTGACCAACTGAAACAGCATCTAGTCGACGTTGGTGATGCTCACAGCAAGCTTAAGCAAAGTTGGTTAGTGAATAGGAGATACTTTGGCAGAAAGAATCCTGCAAAAATTTGGTCGGACGATATCCAGAAGGCGACTTGGTGCTCCTTTATGATAAAGGAAGCCAATGGTTCATATGGACTTGAGAAAACTAACGGCGCGAAGTTCGAAAGTTCCGTCGTTGGAAATCGACTAAAATTGTATCATGCACGAAACTAGCTGCTATCGAGGACGACAGCCTAGTTTGAAGGGCGGGAATATGTCATCGGTGCCAACGCATCAAGTACATGATCGATGCGTTAACTTTTCCTTTCTTTTCTCTGTTCTTTCTTGTTTTCAGATACATATATAATAATATATACATGCAACGAGGTTTTATTCTTCTTTTTATTTTATAAGGATATACATATATCTAAGAAAGGCGGAATATAATTGAAAGTTTACGACGGGAAACTATCATCACTAGTGCAGACTTAGATTCCAACTTGCTACCCTTAACTCGGTCAAGACCCTTCAAATGGATCTACCGACACTTGTGTCACAAACGTAAATGCCGCTAACAATTCTATAATATGCCATATTGTGTAACTGCTTCCACAACTTTGGTATCACTCACACCAATGAATAAACGAGGCCTAACCGTATTGGGTTTAGCTCTTGTCAATGAATCTCTTAGCGCGACAAAGCTGGGGCCCGTTTAAGATATTCCGCTTGAATAGGCGGCATTTTGATGGCAAAGTCCATGATTATGGGTCACTGCACGGTCGCACGGCGGCAATCTGTGTACGGTTGGTCACTAACTGAAACCGGTCCATTACATCTGAACACGACTTTTACTGAATCTATGTGGAGAGGCATCGGCAGAGACTGAAGATAGGAGATCAGCAGTGCATGGCGGGTAGAAGAGCAATCGGTCGAAATGTCCAGATTTACATCTTTGCGGAGCCTGATAAGGAGCTCGGCGGACTGAGACTAAATCCATCCGTAACGAAAAAGACCTTTCTCACTATGCTCGGCATTTCTCATCGTTGCGACTGGTCTGTATCGCTCAATTTCGCGAAGCACAGGATACGATCTAACTTGCCCAGACACAATCTCTATCACAGACGAGCCATGCATATTGCGAATAATTTCACATTCATCTACTGGCAGAGATCAATCATTCGGAACTCAAGTCCGTGAGAGGGATGGGAAGTGTGTGATCACTGGCCTGATCAACGATGAGGCCGATAGTGATGAATGGAGTGGTTTTCATGCCGCGCATATCTTCCCATTATCTAGTGAAGATTATTTCCTACAGCGTGGATTTACTAGGTGGATTACGAACAGAACAGGTGAATGTGACACCGGCATTAGCTCGTGCCAGAATGGATTACTTATGCAGTCCAACGTCCATGAGAAATTTGATGGATTGTTTTTCTCCATCAAACCCGATGATGGTTACAAGATAGTCTGTTTCGATAAAGATATTCTCGGAATAGGTGGGAAGATACTCGACCCTGTTTGTCATGATCCCAGTGACGATCGGCGTGCAAGCGATGAACTGCTAAGATGGCACTTTCGTCAAGCAGTGTTGGCTAATATGAGAGGGCAGGAGAGCCAACTTTTGAGACTGACTTTCCACCTGGCACTGATATGATGGGGGAGATCCTCAATGGCCCGAAGGCCGCCAAGCGGATGGAGGCAAAACTTTTTTTTCGACTGCATGGTTATTCCTCGACTTTGATATTTACGCAATCAGTCCAAAAGATGGCATTAGCATCTCTGATACATACACCACTTCGGATTGAAGGTAAAGGTACTCACGTATAGTAAGCGGTATAAACCCAGAAGTGCCATTTCCCCAGCACTCTTTTTATGCCAGTCCACGTTACTGGCTCGCCCACAGCCTTACCAGCTTCCTTTATACGTCGTCGTGCCAGCTCCTTCTCGTGTGGCTTAAGCCAAAAGACTCGGGTGTTAGTGGGTAGATTAGGGCAATATAACCCCAGACTGCCATGGGAAAGGTGATGACCCCGTCAAAGATGAACAGCCACCGCCAACCAGATAGACCGCCCACACCGTCCATGCCTGTATACAAAGCTGCTTGCTAGTAAATGTTAGGTTAAGGACGACCAGCATGAGTGAGAGGAGACATACAAGGTATCCGCTAAACATTGAACCGACAACGCCGAGCCGAAGAAAATGCAAGCTCTTTTAGCGATTCTCTTTTTGTGTACCATGCCCCCAGGACAGTGTGCATTGCTGGATAAAATGTGCCTTCTGCGAGACCCACCTGGAAGAATGGTCAGCTGGTTGTACTCAGGGTACAGATAAGATCCAGTTTTGAACATACGAAGAAGCGACAGGCGTATAGTTGATGCGGTGTCTTGACAGACGAAGAAGCGAATGTTACTATAACCCAGAGAAGTTCCCACGAGGGACACCAGATCGACGGTCGTACTACAAATATTCGTTTTTAGTAACACAATTGTGAATGGAAGTGCTTTTATGAAAGAAGCTACCTCGAGTACAGATAATCTGTGAGGGAATCTGACTTATGACATAGCCGCTATCAAAGAGTTAGTCATTTCAAGTCAACCCCGGAATATGGCCGTAGTATATTACATGGTCCACATAGTTGTAAAAGTCTGATATTGGTTGCCGACGACGTTGATCTCCTCTCTCATTCCAGATACGTATGCATTTGCTATTTTGACAACACCAGTCAGCAGAAGTAACGAGTAAATACCCAGATTGCGTCGGCTTCATACAGAGATTATTGGAATTCAGATTCTTAGAGAAATAAGAGAAGCCGGCCCATGTTCTAAGTAAAAGACTCTCATCAGCCCCTGTATAGACACGAATGCAATATGTGGACTGGGCGACTCTTACAGGATAAAAAAGTCAATCTTGGAAACAAATCTTCGTTCTTCAAGCGTGTAGTCCAGTGTGTCCCAGATAATCTGCTTAAGTCGACGTCGGAATGCCAATGGAGGTTCCTCTTGATCGTCGGTAGTGGGTTGCTCAGGGAGAAAGCTCCTTTCTGATGGTTGGATGTCGTCAGCGACAGCCGTGATTTCTGCAACATCAAGGTGTTTGCCCTCCATCGTTATATTGGCTGCTACCGGAGTGATGGTTTCTCTCAAAATTCACACACTTCTTCTGGGGCACGGCATATTGTTTATAAGTATATATATAGTGTATAGAATGCGCGACAATTCTTACCACAGCTGGTATTGCTACCATAGACAGTCGCACTGCTATCCGGTCTGACAGGATAGCGTGAAGCGCCGAATGAATGGCGTGATGTTTATCCTCATTGATAAGAATCGTAATCAGATCATCTGAGAAGAGGTCAAATCAAGCTTAAATCGTTTAAGCTCAAAAAATTACAAACTCAGCTGGATGGCTTGAAGGCAATGTCTGGTTCTGGTTGAGCTGATGATCTGCCTTTATATATGCACACGTTCTGTGGATTATCAGTACTATGGTCATTGATGTACCTGTCACATTCATTGAAAACAATCTCAAATGAGATTCGATGCCATCACCTGGACATGCCAAGATCGAGAGAACTCTTGCGGACATGTCGCAGCCTTTATTTCCTAATTAGGAAATATTTATATTCACGAGGATGATGTGATTCTCTTCCCCAATGCCGCAATGAAACAGCCAATCAATGTCGTCCAAGAGATACGTGATTTGCATCTGGATTAAATTTCAATTGATTGAGGACTACGTGATCTCGGAGTCCGGTGATAAAGGACCATAGGAAGAATGATATAAATCCACATTCGTCATTTCATGCTGGTTACCTTACCTACTTGATGCACTTTGAATAACTACATCAAAGATTTATTGTTGAGCTCTACCTGATATTTGAAGACGCAACATCGGAGAAATGGCTTCCAATTCTGCTTCTTCAGCCTTGAAGCCCTACACACCACCACCAAAGACCACGGAAAACTGTAATATAACCCCAAACATCCAGCACGTCTAATAGTCCATCTACATAGATAAGACTAATTCTAGATTGCTAGTGGACTGGGCGGATCTCGAGGGACTCGATATTTCCTTACTCGACAAGCCAGGCGGGAAAGAAGTCCTAGCAGAGCAAGTACTGAAGTTCATCAATACAAATGGCAGTGGCTCATCTCCAAATATGTCCTTCAAAATTGAACATTAGAGCAATGTACACGACAATGAACTAACATGTATGCCATAGGATTCTTCTATGTAACCAACCACGGCCTCACAGACGAGCAAGTCAACCGACAATATGCCATTGCCAACGCTCTTTTCGAGCTGCCTCTGGAAGAGAAAATGAAGTATCTAAGTAATACTGCAGCAGGCGACTTCAGGGGATACAAGCCACGTGCAACAGGCGAACTGAGTTCACGAGATAATGTTGAGCGCTACAATATTCCCAAATTTACGAAGGAGCATGAGCGGCAACATCCCCAGTTGATAAAGGATTACTATGAAGAGATCAAGGAGTTTTCCTTAGTGGGTTTCTCTGCTCTTTCCCAGTTCTAATGCCGTGACCAAAGACTGATTTGAGTTGCTTCCAATCTTTAGCACATTCATAACAAAATTCTCCTATCCCTGCTCCGTTTATTTGCCTATGTTCTGGGGATAGACGACGAGGCTTTGGTACAGCGCCACCGGTACGAAGAGAACGGACTCGAGTACTTGAGATACATGAAGTACCATCCACGGTCGGTCGAGGAAGATGCCAAAGTGGGCAACATCTGGGCCAAGGGCCATACAGACTACAACACCCTGACTTTCCTCTTCCACCAGCCAGTCGCAGGTCTACAGGTACTCCAGAACCCTGATGATAGCAATTCGTGGAGATACGTCAAGTCTGAGCCCGGAGCCATAATTGTCAATATTGCCGATGCACTTGAATACTTGAGTGGTGGCTTCTTGAAATCAACAGTGCACCGCGTCGTGCGACCGCCTGCTGATCAAGCAGAGAAACCGAGATTGAGCTTGATTTATTTTGCGAGACCAGAGGCTGCAGTTCGCATGGAACCTTTGCAAAGTCCGCTGTTGCAGAGACTAGGTATTCAGGTACCTGAGCATTACCTGAAGGCGCTGGAAGGTGTTACGGCTGAAGGTTCGTGCTCTACACACGTCCTATTTTCGTGACTGTACCTTGACGAGCTATTGAATGAGGCTGATATTTGTAACCACAGAATGGGCTCGTGCCAGAATTGCAAAGGACCACCGTTTCAGGACCGGAATCGTCAATCAACCAGAGAGAGAGATTTTGGCAGGTGTGCCATAGAAGTATTATGACTAAATTCTTGACAATTGGGAGATTTCGCCAGCGTCATCCGATTAATATTCGTAGACTGGTAGCAGAATTCACCTGGGTAGCAAGACATGCGGAAATACAACGCAAAAGGTTCTATCTCCGTTTGGTATCTCCGAATGTCCGCCAGGTGGTGATAGAAAACCACCCAACAGCTCATACTCCGTATATCCTAGACTACGCAATACGTAATGCAGTAGTTGAACTCATGCTTGTCAGTTTTGAGCACAGCAGTCATGGCGTCGAATTCAACCCCCAGTCAAACGAATGCAGCAGACCTTAGAAACTTTGTGTCTATCCAACACTCGGATGTCTACCCTGCTATCGACCCCCGAAGTAGTAAACTGCAGCAGCCCTTCACAGCCGTCGTACTAGGCGGTAGTGGAGCTGTGGGTTCAGGACTTGCACGGTCTTACGCTCAAGCCGGAGCGACGGGTCTTGTCGTGGCAGCTCGTCGTCTGGATGTAGTTGAGAGCGTAGCCAACGAGGCCAAAACCATCAACCCAACACTGCAAACTTTGGCGCTGAAATGTGACGTCTCATCGGCATCTGATATCGCGGCGGTCGCGAGTGCTACGAGAGCACAATTTGGCACCACTATCGGTGCTGTTGTTGTCAATGCTGGCTATAGCGGGCCGATCATTAGCAATATTGCACAACAAAGAGTCGAGGACTTTCAGAACGCGTTTAATATCAACACTCTGGGGGTAGCTTATGCAGCACAGTCATTTATTCCAATCTTGAAAGAGTCTGCCGCCGCGGCATCAACATCTTTCAAGGGGGCTTTTATTGCCGTCAGTTCCATGTCTGCACCGACAGTAACTGGTCCCGTTGCACACATTCATTATTGCGCGAGTAAATTCGCACAAACCCGCATCATTGAAATGCTTTATGAGCAGCAAGGAGTATTCAACGGTGGAGAAGATGAGATCTTCTTCGCGTCTGTGCATCCCGGCGGAATAAGAAGCGATTTTGCGAAGCAATCGAGAGTGCCCGAAAGCATGTTACCTTGTATGTCTTGCTCATCCGGAATGCCTTGTTGAAGTAGTGCTAATCAAAACATCCAGTTTTGACGGAATCTCCGGACCTTGCAGGAGCATTTATTGTTTGGTTGACTCGCAATCAAGGTCGTATACATGGGTTGAGTGGAAGGTTCTTGTCGGTAAAATGGGACGTCGACGAATTGTTGGCGAAGATGGATGAAATCGTTAATCAGGATCTTCTTCGAGCTCGTTTCGCAGTGTGATGAGCATGCAGAAGTGCTATCAAAACGGAGGAGTAGAGACGAAGAGACAAGGTAGAGGTTGATTACTAATGCAGGGCGTGAATCGTATGATTGGCCAGGACCAGACAGCAGGAGTGCGGAATCAATCCCGCGCTGCAACTCTAGTGGATTGTTAAGCGTTGACTAAGAATTGCAAATCCACCTCTGATTGTCGATTCGCAATATGGCGTTCAGGGTTCAGGGTTTCTTATATTATCATTCTGTATAAGAACCCTAGTAGCTCAAGGGGCTCCCGGTTCCCTTTGATTCTGTGTACTACTTAAAAGCGTTTCGTCCGTCGCACCCGGCCGGCGATTCCCCACTACAATCAGCATCTTCACTCTCATCACTTTTAGCATTATTACATCTTTGTTCTTTCGGAGAGGAATTTCAACCGTCTCAGAAATGACAGTCACAAACGAAACCAAAGTACCCGTGGCGCCAGCGATTTGTGTAAGCCACGGTGGTGGTATGTCACTACGCCACACTTCAAGTTACTGACACTGACGAATCTCCCTCATCTAGGTCCTATGCCGATTCTCGGAGAGCCCGGTCACAAAAACATGGTAAAATCATGGGAGACTCGCGTACGAAAACTATTGAAAGTCGGTACTCCCGAGGCTCCCAAGGCCATCATTCTTGTTACCGCGCACTGGAGTACGCAGCGTCCGACAATTTCCTCGGGTGCAAAACATGAGCTTTACTACGACTATTATAATTTCCCGCCCGAAACTTATAAAATCAAATATGATGCCCCTGGCTCTCCATCGATCGCCAAAGATATATATACACGCCTTCAGAAAGTGGGGTTCTCCCCAAAGCTCGACGAAACTCGAGGGTGGGATCATGGCGTCTTTATTCCTATGAAGCTCATCGTGCCAGACGAGTCAATCCCCATAGTCCAAATGTCCGTACTCGAGAGCGAGGACCCAGAAGAACACTATAGGATTGGCCAAGTGCTTTCAGAATTACGCAAAGAGAATATCGCCATTCTAGGATCTGGATTTGCCACTTTCCATAACTTGCGACTCTTCCCCCGCAGTTCAAATTTTCCGCCGGATATAGCATCGAAACTCCGCGAGTGGTCTGGAGTCCTGAATGAGGCTGTCTTGACCAAAGATGTTGACGAGAGGCTGGCCAAGCTAAAGCGATGGAGGGAATTTCCCCATGCCTACACGATGCACCCTCAACATGGAGCGGAGCACTTCTTGCCATTGATTGTAACGGCAGGAGCTGGAGGTTCGTCCAAGGGAGCCTTATATGGAGATGAATTCCTAGGAGCAGATATGTTTTCATTTTATTGGGAGTAGGATTAGTGCCATTGAGTAGATACTTATCATAGCGTTATATTGTTTGTATGATCTTTCAAATTGTCAATTTGAAGTTCGATTTCTATTCCTGGTCAATTAAAGCTTATATTCTAGAGGGTTAGGGTCTGATGAATTATTATCTCATTTAGGGTTGTACTATCAGACGCTATACTGAAAGAAGCTAGAGTCGTTACGTCAGCTCCTACGACTGATTCACCATTCGGAGTGCTCGGTAACTCGAGGTCAAATTGAGATATTTTGAGGATTCTCTTCTTCTCCTTGCAAACAATCCATCTTTTCTCTTTATATATATAAACATCGCTGGGAGAACATAATTATATGCCTGTCATTGCAAAAGCATCCTATACTTGTCAGGTTGAGCGTATTACCATGCCTATCAACTTTTGAGACACTCACATACAACGAACCACCAAGGCTATCCAGGCACCAAGACAGGACCCCTGTGTGCATTTGATCAGCCTCGAAGAACACCTCGCGTTCTGAGCAAATCTTCGATATATAATGGAAAGGAGTATTTCAAATGCCCCGAAAAGTTAACAGATTCGTCATTCAGTCGGCCGTATTCTTTGCTGTGCTTCTGCTTATTCTTTATATCAATCGCCCACAGAGCGCAGCGAACAAGCTTTTGGCATGGACTGAAATACGGTACAAATCATCAGCCAAGGCTCAACCGGACTCGCGCGGCGCATGCCCCAGCCTAGCCGGTAGTAAAAAGCCGGCGTTGGTGGTTGCGCGTGTAGCAGCTGACGGTGACGCGTCATGGATCGATCCACTATCCAAGAAATATCATCCGTGTATCTATACTGTGGATTCGCCAATGGATCATGCGTCAAAGTATCTCCAAGTACCTGCAAATAGAGGACATGAGGCAATAGTGTATTTGACGTTTATCATCGATAACTACTATCACATCCCAGAAGCTGGAGTGGTCTTTGTCCACGGTTCTCGCTGGGCCTGGCATAACGATGAGCCCACTTATGACAACGCCGCTCTGCTCAAAGCTCTTGATGTCAATGCCGCCCTTGAGCCGTGGGGTTACCATAATCTGCGCTGCGACTGGAGTGTAAGCACCTGCCCACCGTCAGCAAAGCCACAAGGAAGCATGGAAACAACTCTGCAGGCCCTGATCAGTCCATGGGATGCGCGTGCGGTATCTGATTCTGCTCTTCCAGCAGCTTTTGAAACTCTCTTTGGAAATGGGCAGTCCGACATTAAGCTCGGAAAGCATGGCACAGTCCGCTCGCAATGTTGTGCGCAATTCGTTGTCGGTCGAAAGAATATTCTCCAACACTCACTTCAGGAATACGCCGCGGTGCGGCAATGGCTGCTTGATACTAGTCATGACGCAGCACCGAGTGATGATCGTGTCGCTGGGCGTATATTATCATATCTCTGGCACATACTGTTTATCAAGAAGGAGGAGATTGAAGAAAACGGCTTCATTTCGCTTGATAAACTGAACTCGGCGGCTTGCCCGCGTGCAGCGGATTGCTATTGTCGGCTCTATGGAATTTGCAATCTTGACAATTGCAATGATGGCCATTGTTACGGGCGATACGAGATACCGCCGGACTTTAAGATTCCGGACGAGTGGGGCAGCGACGCATTCTTGACGAGGTGAATCCTAATTTCTATATAGAGCCGGATATATATTGGTATAGAACTTCCTTTTTCTAGTAATGTTCTGTCGAGGGCATTACTGCCTGTTTTCATTGGCATGGAGCTTGTGCTCAAACCGAAAGTTCGCCCTTTATTAGCGGTGGGCTTAATCGAAAGGCAAGACAATAAGATTGGGTTGGAAAGCATGACTCCTAGTGCGCGACAAGGGTTAGTGTTGGATAACAAGTTGCCGTCACCCGTTCCACTGCCCAATGAAGCTACGGCTCATGTATGTCTATCAGGGTATCATGGATATATCCCCGGATGGACTGGCGGTGACAGATCAGGTTCAAATCTGGTTACACAATGGCGGGGAGTTGGTCTTTGTGTAACATGGTGGTGTGGGGTTGATTTTGTCTGTGAGATGAGATGCTGCAAGTATAAGATACCCATCGATTCCAGCTGCAGTCTCCGGCGGGAACAATTCGTCTCTAAGAAAATTATTGATTTTCAAACGTTCTTGTGCATTTGTTATACAGTTGCTACTTGCTACACTGGCTGTTATTTGCACATGCCAACTTTTTCCTAGCGACCATGACATCTCGAGACGACCACATAGCATTGTGGCAACGCTTCCTGAACGCAAACATTCATACAGAATTCGTATTCGTACAATTTATGGGATACAACGCCAACATCCTTACGCGTGCAATACCCGTGGCTCGCTTTGCAGACTTGTATGTTATCCCTTCTGCCATGTGCATTCCAAAAAATGTAGACGATCTGCTTTGCTGGGTTGAGGCTGGCTTCTAATTCTGAGATTGAATTCTGGTGGGTCTGCTACGCATGGGTGGTTTATTGGAATGTTTGACAGCCATCAACAAACCTGCTGGGAAGATCAGGGGTTCTGCGGGTACATAGCGATAATCGTAACTATTGATTGTCATGGACTGGCTATCCTTCCACTTCACGGTTTTTAACATTTGGGAATATGATTTCCCTGAAATTGTAGCTAAATCGAATACGATTACGTAGCTCATTAAAGAAATCAATTCTAGCGCAACGGGAGATATGCGCTAAAGGAACGAACCTTAGACTCTAGACTACCTATGACAGTGAGGTGTCCATGAATACTGTATACAGTAGGTTGACGACCTGTATTCAACACCTCCATAGTTAGATATCTTCGTATGAAAGCTCTTCGGAAGCAACTCAGAAAATACCGAGCTTCCTAACCTTGGAAGATGGAAGCCCTTGTATGATAGTGAAATCTAGTTATAACGAGAGGGAGAGCGCTCCATATATAAACAAATCTCAGGTTCAGTTGCTTCGAAACGGACCGAAGAACCACCCTCATGATTTACTTCATTCTTAAGCAGTTTAGTATACTAGATTGGCTTAGTATGGAGAGTTTTTCTGTTCGTTATAGCCAGATTCTCCTAAATTGTTTATGCCCTTATCAGCATGTGATAGAGATAAGAGATAAGCCAATCATCAGCAGCCACTAAGATCCACTATTTCTAGACCAATGAACATACGAGTTCGTAAACCTTACCACATATAGACTAGCGTTAGGGCTAGCGTCGGGGATAATCGTCGAAGGTCCGAACTAGCCAGGAGAAATAACCAGACACCTTCTTCTACTTCGCATCCCGTCACGCGCAAATCTCACGAACTTGAAACTACTTACACGTTGTCCCAATACTGCGAATTTCGAACAGCATCATACAAATGCTTGATCATCTGTTCACCAGCAGCCATACTGCTGGTTGGGTGCATGGAGTCAACGGTGCAGCACTCAGGGTTGATGTAGGAGAACTGAGGCAGAGTTCCCTGCTCAAGATCGCAGAAGAATTCGTCCGCATGAACAATATTGTCCATCGCATTCTGTGGACCCACTGCCATCAAACCAAGGTTAACCTTCGAACACCATTACGGCGCCTTTCCATTAAAAGTGTAACTTACCTCATACATGTAGGAATCAATGATATCTGTCTCATAATACTTAATAAGAGTCAGCAAACATTGACCGCTCCACTTCAGGATGACTCATGCTTACATTCTTCCAGGAGATGCCCTTGTTGGTGAGCGCCTCAAAGATAGAGGTCGCACAGGTGGTTCCAGTAACGTTATTAAACCATCCAGCAGCCGGGTCGGTGTTGTCAACAAAACCACAAGTCGATCCAGACGTAGCGAATTGGCGATTAGGGTTGGTTGGTCCAGGGTGT
>MU972930.1:0-108810 GCA_038497805.1 Lipomyces mesembrius
AGAATATTCGAGGGGAAAAGGAGGATTTATTGGAGGCTAAGAGTATGATGCATCGTGACTTCGTGGCGTGATTCCCTGCTAATCGTCTTCAGAACTTAAGAAACGTCATCAAATGACGTCAGAACTTTCACCTGATGATAAGCAGCTTGTCGAGCAGAATTCCAAGGCGCCACCGTGCCAGGCTGGTCTGAGAGGATTTCAGAACATGGGTTCTACTTGCTTCATGTCGGTGATATTGCAAAGTCTTATTCACAATCCCATAATTCGCAATGATTTCCTGTCAGGAAGTCACGATTCAAAACTATGCCAACGGGAAAATTGTTTGGGTTGTAGGATTGACGAGATCTTTACCGACGTGAGCTCAAATCCCTTGAGATACTGTATCCAATAGACTAATCCCATCGCAGTTTTTTACGTCTCCCACAACGACTGGTTATGGTCCGGCACTGTTGCTAACAACTTCTTGGAAAACGCAGAGGTCACTAGCTGGATACTCTGAACAGGACGCACATGAATTTCTCCAATTCATCTTGGACCAGCTTCACGCTACGTCCGATGCGAAGTCGTCGGCTGATGTTGACTACTGTGGATGCATAGTTCACCGAACTTTCTGTGGCCAACTTCAGAGCGATATTGTGTGCCCCAATTGCCGGAATGTCACAGTGACTATCGACCCATTAATGGATTTAAGTTTGGAGTTACGAGACCGCAAATCGGATGCATCAAGAATCTTAGGTTTGCAGCAGTGCCTGGAAAAGTATGGAATTGTCCATATGCTGTTAAATAATACCTCTAACGTCAATTTCAGATTTACAAGCCCCGAGAAGTTGGAGACGAAATACATGTGCTCATTTTGTTCTACTAGACAGGAAGTTACCAAGCAGCTGACGATTAAACGTCTTCCGCTGGTTTTGTCGATCCAATTAAAGGTGACCTACACTGCTGAATATCTCACTTGGGAGGCAGCACGCTAACGGGTAACAGCGATTTGAACATGCGCTCAAGTCTAACAAGATTGATGATCACGTTCCGTTTCCTATGCAGCTTGACATGACGCCGTACACCACTAACAGTCGAGCCAAGAAGCGATACGTGTACGAATTATTTGGAGTTGTGTGCCACCAGGGCAAAATCAATACCGGTCATTACACGTGCTCCATGAAGAATCGCGAGGGTTTCGTATGCATTGAGTTGACTGACTTACTTCTATTCGTATGGGATGCTAACGAGAGACTGAAGTGGTTCAATTTTGACGATGCAATGGTGACGCTGTCTAGCGAAAAGCAAGTTTTGAAGTCAAGAGCGTATGTCACCTCTGACGCTTGGCAAAATGTGAGACTAACAAATTTCAGGTACCTCTTGTTTTACATCATTAAAGAGTTGTCGTGAGGCGACTTATCTCATGTGTTTATTTTTCTTGGAACTAGCATCTTCGTTTTAATTTCTCCTTTCCGTATCATTTTTGCGCCGAGCTATTGGACCACGCGAAAAGGAAATTACAACATGTCATCATGATGGACGAATGAAATAAACGAACTTGGTATATATCGGTGTTACATTAAAATATATTATTTACGAATGAATGAAAGCATGGCCGCGGGATTATGGGTATTTTTAGGGATTACATTTTATGGCAAATTTGGTCATCAAGTGAGTAGTACTAAAAGCAAGAGTTTTTTTTTTCTTTACATCATGTGCGACAGTATATCCTAAAAATTTCGTCTCTTTTGGCCTCTGGAATGTGTTCGGATTAGGTGAATTTTTTTGAGAGCCGTCAGTTTGCATCGACTGGGGGGGTTTGCATCCGAAATTCAGCTATTATAGATATTTTTATGTCTTTATCATCCAATATTTTTGAGGGCAATGAAGGGTATGTGATAGCGAGCACGAATTAGTTTTAAATCGTCTATACATTACAACTATGAAACTACATGACATGACCCCAAATAAACAATTTAGACATATGTAGTGCACAATATCCGGCACCAATATAGTAACAAGTTACTCAATTCTATGCATCATCTTGCACCTTAGTGGGCACCAGGAGCACCGACACCATGCACCGCGCCGTCATCTAGCGTCGACTTTGGCGTCCAACCGCCGACGGTGACTGATCCGACCTCCTCCTCGAACTTCTGGAACTTCTTGATTATCTCGGGCTTGAAATGGCGTATCAGACCCTGGATAGGCCAAGCGGCAGCGTCGCCCAAAGCGCAAATAGTGTGACCTTCGATTTCCTTTGTAAGCTCCCAAAGCATGTCAATTTCCCGTTCAGTGCCCTGGCCCTGGAGAAAACGGTCCATCATCTTGCTGAGCCAGCCCGTGCCTTCTCGGCAAGGTGTGCACTGGCCGCAACTCTCATGCTTGTAGAAGGCGGAAAAGCGCTGGATAGCCCGGACGATGTCGGTGGACTTGTCCATGACGATGACAGCCGCAGTGCCCAGACCAGACTGGACGTCACGAAGGGCGTCAAAGTCCATGAGAACGTCGTCACAGATGCTCTTGGGCAAAACGGGAACAGAGGCACCTCCAGGAATGACACCGAGCAGATTATCCCAGCCACCTCGGACGCCTCCACAGTGCTTCTCGAGGAGTTCCTTTAGTGGGATCGACATTTCCTCTTCGATGGTGCAAGGCTCGTTGACGTGGCCAGAGATGCAGAACAGCTTGGTGCCCTGGTTACGCTCACGGCCAAACTGTGCGAACCAAGAGCCGCCACGGCGGCAGATTGTCGGCGCAACGGCTACGGTCTCGACATTAGTGACAGTCGTCGGACGGCCGAACAAACCGACGCCGGCGGGGAAAGGTGGTTTTAGTCTCGGCTTGCCAGCCTTGCCCTCGATGGACTCGATCAAACTGGTTTCTTCTCCGCAAATGTAGGCGCCCATACCACGGTGAATGTAAAGGTCGAAGTCGTATCCGGATCCGCACGCATCCTTGCCAAGGAGGCCGGCCTTGTAGGCCTCATTGATGGCAGTCTGGAGAGTCGCCGCTTCGTTGTAGAATTCTCCTCTAAAATCAAACGTCAGCAATTGAGGATCAAAGGAATCGTTCCATCAGGACTAACCGAATATAAATGTAACCAGCAGTGGCGTTCATGGCACGACCAGCAACCAGGCACCCTTCAACAAGCTTGTGAGGATCTTTCCGAATAATCTCACGGTCCTTGCAAGTTCCAGGCTCGCCTTCGTCAGCATTAACTACCAGGTACCGAGGACCGGCATTCTTCTCCCATCCAGGAGGATTCATGAAACTCCACTTGAGACCAGATGGGAAACCAGCACCACCACGACCACGGAGGCCGGACGCCTTAATCTCGTTGATAATCTGGAGGACCGGATTAGCGCCTGTCACTCGAAGTCCATCACTTCGTCCCCCCTCCCAGAAAAGCTAACCAAAACATACCCAAGTGTCTCCCTTCAAAAGGATCTCCTTCGTCTTGTACCAATCTCCCATTCTCATCGCCGACTTCAGATCCTTGCCGTATCCTTCATACAAGTTCTGGAATATCCGGTCCTGGTCTTTGAGACCACCGTATACCCGCTGCTTCGGCGTTTCCGCTGCACCATCACTGTACATTCGCCGACCAATCTCAACGCGCACAGATCTTCGAGTAACACTCGCGCGTGTGGAAGCAATGCACCGGACCGCGCCGGACCTCGTTGAGAGCTTCAGCATCGTTTCCACGAGTACACGAATATTCGATTGCAAATTGTAATCTTCGTCTTGGCACACAGCACTTTTTGTATCCCGCGAGAAACCTGATTGATATCTTGCTGAACACTCGTGCGCGGTGTACTGGTGGTCGGTGGTGGATGAAAATACGGAACAGCCAATAGAGGAGGCCTCCGACTGATGCTGTCGCGATGGTGGAGTGGGAAGTCTGGGGAGGGTAAGCCTGGCTGGAATTTGCAGCTCGTTGAATGGTCAAAATGTCTTACTCAGCCATTACCTACACCGAGGTAAGGGTCTACTTATGCCCTAACCCGTTGGGAGTTTTGCGACCGAAGAAATTGGAGCTCTGAAACTGAAATTCAAATTCTATAGGTGATCAACAAGGTCAATGCGAGATATATAGCATAGTCCGGTCGTGCTGCAGGTTTAGTGGAAATTGCCCACAGCATGTTTGTTCTTAGCAAGCTTTCTGATTTAGTCCGGATCGAGCCTTCCAAGTTCTCAAAGTCGACCGAAGAGGCCTTGGAAGATGAGATCAATGCCAAGTACGCCAACAAGGTGAGCTCGTTGTTTGCTTTCATGCAATGAATGACTGCGATTTAGGCATGAATGAGGAAGCTAAGCGATGTAGGTAGTGCAAGATGTTGGGTTGTGTATATGTCTTTTCGATATTCTTGAAGTCGGAGACGGGTTGATTCGGCATGGCGACGGCAGCGCTTATATAAACAGTATGCATTTATGATTGGTTATAATATTATTTTGAAGTTGCTTATGTGCGTAACAGCCGTGTTCAGGTTAATAGTTTTCCGGCCGTTTGTTGGCGAAGTGCTTGTTGGCTGGATCTCGTCGTGTTCAGAGGAAGGGATTCGAGGCGAGTGATTAAACAGAAATCAACTGATCTCTTTGCTTACGACTCAAATAGTGCGAATGGATTTTTTCGACGACATATTCATACCAAAGGAAAACCTCTTTGAAGGGTGCATATTGTACGTAGATTTGCTAATGATAACTGTCTATATACATACTAACAGGACAGCGTCCCGAGCGAACAAGCCTGGGTCTGGCGCACCGAACACGACCTCTACCTAGACACGAACGAGAAGATCCGCTTCAAAGTTGAGCAGGACATATTCACCGATCAATCGCCGCAAGGTCCAAAAAACATACTAGCAGAGGAGGGCAATACTGGGGACGAGAACGCGCAGCAGCAGATGTTATTACAGGGTGGTAGTGCGCAAAATATTGCGCCGCCGTACTCTTTGGTTGTGTCGTGCCAGACGTACGGTATGGGACTTGTGACGTGGTGGGATTAATGATATAAGCATGTGTATGATATTTGTGAGTTGGTGGGATCAAAGAACGCTGGTCACTTGTATATAAATGCATTGATTCTGGAACGTTAGTAGATGAAGCGTGAGAGAACGAGCTAACTTACATTTCTGAGCCCTGGCGGGTGCGGGATCTAGCATGCTTCTAACAGTAGACGGCCCCGCTTTCTTATTGGCATTGATGGCCTTCAAGTTCTCGGCGTGACTCTACACACGTCAGCCATCGACGACCTATCAGATACAAACAATTACCAACCTTAAGCTGGACTTTGTAAACCATCAGCTTACGCTCCAAGTCCCAGCACTCCTCAATGCCGCGATCCAAAAGCGCGACCAAATCCCTCGTGCGATCATCGGGCAGAACCATAGAATACAACGTCGCGTTATCCACTAATTGCAGCTCATTAATAATCTGCTGCTCCAACCCACGCGAGCTCCCTCGTCCCGTCCAATCAAAGTACTCCAGCGTCTCTTCGATCCCCGATATCTCTGCCGCCGAGTTCCCGAGGGTCAGTTGCCGGAAATAAGTCTGCGTGGTCGGCTGCCCATCTTCCTCTCCAGCATCATAATACCCGCTTACGAAATCGTCGCTGTCGTCAGTCGCTTGCCGGCAGGGATTTGTTGGCGACGAAGTTGGGGTGGCATCATTAGAGGAGGCGGACTTGTGATTGTGTTGCGCGTAGCGTTCGGGCATTGTGAGCGCGATCGATTTGAATATTGGCGGGCCGCCGGATAATGATTGTCGTTTTGAAGACATTGCGCTGGAATTTCCGTCAAATGTTTTGTCTACAGAATAGGATAAGCAATGACACGGCGGTCTCGATCGAAAATTGTCAGAGGGTTTGAGATTAAGTGCACGAACTTATGGATGCTCGCGCAGTGTTTTAAGTAGTCAACGAAGATGGAGTGGCGCTGCAAGCTAAGCCACCGAGCCGCAGATGTGGCAGGATCGCACGTGACGAACCACCAGAAAAATTTCGAGGACGTTTGATTCCAAAAAACTTTTAGATTGAGGAATTATAAAGTGCAAGCGACCAACGAGTTAGGACGCGACGAGTTAATTCAGCTGGGAGTACATTGCATTTACTCAATACTTTGAAATATTGTTCTATAGGCCGTTTATATTATACAAGACGGAAGCGGATGGCCCAGGACTCGGACTCCCAACTGGCGACCGCGCGGTCTTTGATCCCACACATCCACTCTTTTCTCGTCCGCCACGAGCTCAACAAGACGGCAAAAGCGCTAGTCAAGGAGCTTGCTAAAGCTGGTAGCGACAAATTCAAGGATGTTGAGGTTGAGAATGAGGTGTCTGCAGAAGCACCGCTGGAGGTTGTATTTTGGTTGTACAAAGAGGGGAAAACTGTCAAGGACTTAGAGGAGTCGGAGAGTGAGAGCGAGAATGACAGTGACAGCGGTAGTGACAGCGAAAGTGAGAGCAGCGACAGTGATGCCGAGTCGGCCTCCGAGTCTGAGTCTGAATCTAGCAGTCCGAGTGAATCCAGGACAGAAGAATCGAAGCCAGCGGCTAAGAAGGAGGATGCGAAATTAAGCTCATCAGGCGGGTCTGACTCTGACTCCGATTCAGATAGCGAGTCCGAATCTGAGTCCGAGTCTGAGTCCGAGTCTGAGTCCGAGTCTGAGTCCGAGTCTGAGTCCGAGTCTGAGTCCGAGTCTGAACATGAGTCAGAGGAAGCGGCAACCACAAAGAAAGATGGCAGTTCGACGACAGACTCTGATTCCGATTCCGATGCAGAGTCCGACAGCGAGGAGGCCGTGAAAACGACGGTGACGAGGACGACTACGACAACTATCAGTACAAGTGGGAAGCGAAAGCGCGAGACTGTAGAATCTTCTAGCTCTGATTCTGACGCTGAGTCGGAATCTGACTCTGATGCGTCGTCGGATGAAAAGGTTGAAACGAAGGACGTGAAGCGCGCCAAAGTCGAGACTCATGCTGAGAGCAAGTCCACTAGTGATAGCAAGTCGGCAACTCAGAGCAAGTCATCGACGTCGCGATCAGGGGACTCTACGCCAACAAGGTAAGTCATCTCATACAACCATACTAGTGCGAATGTTCCTACTGACACGATCGCAAGCTCCAGCACCGAGCCGAGCCGTCGTTTCTCCCGAATCGACCGGTCAAAAGTGCAATTCGAAAACCGCGCACTTCAGGACAACGGATACCAAGGCCGGGCGGGAACTTGGGGTGAAGCTGCCAACGGGAAATTGATGCAGGTGCGCGGCAAGGACTTCACGAAGAACAAGAATAAGATGAAGAGAGGTAGTTACCGGGGTGGGTCTATCGGGATGGAGAGCGGTAGTTACAAGTTTACGGATTAGATGTTTGTTTGCATTGGATAGAGAAATTGTCGAATTGGGTCTTTGTGGCGTACGTATTCAAAAGTTTGTATATTGTTATTAAATAGATACATTCTGCATAACTCAATGTCGACGCGCTCGTCAGTAGACGGGAGGTAGAGTAACAAAACCAGCGGAAGTGCGCCATACTGACAATTATTCAAAGCGGGGTCTGGAACGGGGCAGGAAGGTTAGCTGCTCGGACGCAGGGAGCAGCAAAAAACGTAGTAACAGTGGCCTCCCCAATTCAGCAATAAATTGCCAAAGACATTCAATTTTGCGTCGGAAGCAAGTCCGCTTGGCATCATAAGCTAGCTACTCAACTCACATGGCAAGCTCAAGTTGGGCTAGTAGCTAGCATAGAAGCATCCGACGGCCGGTGATGCAAAGCTTCAGTGGAAGATGCCGCGACCAATAATGCACCAAGTTGCGATTCTCGGATTCCCTATCGGACACAAATCAAGTGTATTATTCTGGTAATCACGTACGCAGACAAGGAGCCGGGGAATACCTGCGCACGAGACCGTCGACTAGCCGGCTAATTATTGGTCGACGTTGTCAAGTCCCCGGCGCGTGGGTCCAATGACCGCGGTAGATTCCGGTAGGTAGATGCGCGGTGAGCCTAGTCACAATAGATGGATTTATTGCATATAAATTGTGTCGGCAATGTGTCGCGCGTATCGAGCTTTGCAGTGTGTCGGGAGTGTGAGTGTGATCCGAAATAATAAGCCCCCGGCGGGATATGCCGGGCGCCGCACTTATGCAAGACCAATTTGTCCGGAGTTGTGCGTGCCTGGCGCGTGTACTTTTAGAGTTGCAGTGCTCTGTTTCGGTCTCTCTATACTTTGTTGTTCTACCACCGCCGGTGCTGCTTCTGCGGCTTCTGCTGCAGTCTGCATCGGGAGCATCTTAGCATTATTATTGCAACTAATTGCGCTTGTAACATCGTCGTCGCCGACTTCGAGTGCCCTTAACCAACTATAATACTATCTCCACCCCTCGTCTCAGCACAAGAAGTTTCTTTCTGTTCTTGTTCTTGTTCTTGTTCTTTCTTGCCTTCGTTCCCACTTCACTCTATCGCACCGTCACCGTCACATCGCACGCTGCCGCACGAGCTGGGCACTCCATGGCGCTCTCGTCTCAGCTCTTTCGTTCGCATACTCAGTCCGCAGGTAACAGCACTCACATAGATCGCGCTCACTAAGCTGGAGGACTGCATAGCAAAAGCAAACTGGCGCTCCTCGTACGACCCCCGGCCTCGATTCTCCGGACCCTCGCTTCGGTTTCGTTGGCAACCGGTCCGGAATCCAGCGTGTCACCCACCGACAGCGACAGCGACAACGACAGCGACAACGACAGCGACAACGACAGCGACAGTGATCGCTACGACGACGACTTCGTCAATGCCAAGCATCAGACTGAAGTCGAAAACACTCCCGCTCGCGGCAAGAAGCGAAAGCGATCAGCGCACAAGCCCCACTCACAACCCGCCAGCGCTGGCCAGCCATACGAACAGACGAGGGCGACAACGTCCCGATCCAGGACAGCAATTACAAATCTAATTGACCCGCCGTCGCCGCCGACCGCTCCAAATTCTGTTCTCCCGACGCCGGGGTCTGAGCAATCGCCTGCTCCATCCCAGTCACCGGCCTCCGTTCATGTTCCCTTGGCGGCTTTGAGGCGAGGGCTCCGCGTCGAGGACTACTTGCTTGAGGTTCGCCAGCAGCCGATCCGTTGTAAAGCCGCCGGCACGTCCGCGAGAGGTTAGTAGTCATTTCCTGGCTTGGGGCAGGCCATCTCAATTAACGCAATTAGCCCTCGCTGATCGTAAGGCCGTCGACCCCCCGCCAATCATCCAGCTCACCATCTCCGACGGCGACTCCCATCGCGAATGGCTTCAGTCTCCGTTCTTTTTTATGTGCGCAAATCTATATGATGAGTTCGTCGACACACCAATCACGCGGCCGCCGAGCGAAACGCTCGCTGGCACGCTCGTTTCATCCCTTCATCGTGTTCGCGACGGAAACGATCGAGAGGGTGGTTACTTTGTATTTGGCGATCTCAGTATTAAACTCGAGGGCAAGTTTCGTCTGCAGTTCAACCTTTTTGAGATGCTGGAGTTTGTATCCTTTGTTGATATTCATGTATGCATCTTTTCTAACGATAAAAGTGGTGCACAAGTTGAATTCATAACGTCGACGATTTCCGACATCTTTACCGTCTATTCTAGCAGGCAGTACCCCGGCGTGCTCGAATCCACGTCCTTGTCACGCCAATTCTCAGACCAAGGCGTGCGATTGCGACTCCGAAAGGAGACCGGCACCCGGAATGGCTCGTCCGTAAATCGCGCGCAGGCGGACGACGTAACGACGCCCGCTTCTCAGACCTTGCAGGCGCCGCGGACTGCCGCTGGATCTGAATCTAAGACGGAAGCCAGCACCCCGTCGTCTGCGATCACGACTACGCCGGCAATTATGACCAGCACCGCCTCCCCGAGCGCAAAGCTGGCGAAACTTGTATACACACGTCCTGAAACCGGCGAATCTCACGGAATCAATCATGCGCCACGAACTCGAACAAGGAGCTCTGCCAGGACTAGCAGCACGCCAAAGTACGGTCCGGCCGCCTCCGTAGCAGCTCAATCTTCCAAACCTTCGAACAGACCAACCCGGAGCGACAGTCGTGGATCTGCTAATTTTTGGGCGGCGGAAACAAAGGTCGAGGCCACCAACCCTGACGATCCCAAGAACTGCCATTATGACCGACCGCAGCAGCAGTATACCGGTCTACTGCCATCGCATTCGCCCCGACAGTTGCAGCAATATTACACGCCTGTTCCTCATCCGCCTCCGCCTCCATCGACAATATATCCCCAGCGAAACGAAGACACCTGCGACAACTACCGCTACAGGCACGGCCAATCGCCTGCATCCCATCTTGGTCATCCGCAACAACCAATATCTCTCCAGCCCTATTACTCGGCACCGCCACAGCATTTTCAGTGTGCGGAACCCCCGCCTACAAGTGCGACGGCAGATGCCGCGTTTCAGCCACAGCACCACCAGTTCGGTGGAATCGCTTACTCTGCCACGACTGCGCCACACCATCCGCAGCCGGCACACAGCTTACCACCTGGGCCGCCGTCTCCGCTTGCGTATGAACAGAGGCAGCCACAACCGCGTCCGGGGCCGCCTGCTATTTTACATCCGTCGCTGAGCCCGAGAGTGCCGCAGCTGACGGGAAATCATGGCGCGAATTCGTTGATGTGCGATGGCGACGGACGCTGGAGATTGCCGCCGATTGTGCCCGGCGCGACAGGGGCCGGGTCTATTCTTAATTCGCCTCTGCCCGCGCCTCCGAAAGAAGAGCCACTGCGCGCTTCGGGCACAGTCTCGAACGGGCCATATATTCACCAGCTCGGTCCGCCAATGTCGTTTGATTTTGCAGCAAGAGGATATGGCCGTGGCGGCGGCCACTACTAAGATGTTCTCGCTCCGACGAATGAGCTTTGGCATCGGATTCGGTTGTTTCTGTTGGTAGTGTTGATGTATGCATTGTGGTGCGCTTTGGATGATAAAAACGTAGAGTATGTTACCAGGTATTGTTCATAATGGTTCATTTGATTACTGTATATTACCTTGGGTGTATGTGGAATGGCAGAACGGACCTGATCAGACTTGTGGTTGCTTCATAATTGTCATCGCTCGCTCGATTACTTACGAAAGGCATAAAATAGCCACTAGTTCATTTTCGTCGCGGGTTCCATTCCCACCCAGGCTACATGTTGGATCTGCTGCCTACTTCGTGTTCCGGTGGAATGGCCCGTCTGGCATTTTTATCAAAAAAATGGCTCGCATTAAAACCAACTAAACGAAAAAAAACCAAAAAAACGGTCTGTGTCGTCCTTCCTATTTCGGACATCCGACGACCCTGCATGCAGATCTACAGCCCTGTGGCTGGAGTTAGATGGCGTCGGGCGCATTTAATGTCTTGCTTGAGTTAGCGCCTTTTTATTTTATTTGGCTGCGTTCCCGCTGTCAAACGTCGTGTGTCGAAAGTTAAGAAAAAAACAAGACTTTGAATTCAATCGCGGTGAGGACATGAAGAAAGCGTACTTGAAAAAAATCAAAAAAAAACCAGAAACAGAAACAGAAACAGAAACAGAAACAGAAAAACAGGCATTTTGGCATTACCATCACAGATTACTGGGCCAAACTGCCAAAAGATACAATAATTCGAACGCGTCGAAAGCACTAGCCGACGCTATGGCGGAGTTTAAACCACAGTAAACTCCGATGGTCACATTTGTAAACTTACCGATCAATTTTCGAGTTAGCTTCCTCTCCTTGCTAGGCATTGGGCCGCCGGAGACATAGCTATGGCGCTAGCTGCCTATCTAAAAAGCTGTGTTATATATGTTTGACTTATTATGGCATCACCTGTAATTCCTCCGAAGCCCGGTGTCACTGCAGAAGTCCGATTAGCGACCGCAGTCAACACCGAAACATAATGCAGTATTGGCGCGATCGTGCAGAAATGAGCCTCGGCTTATCAAGTACAGGCTGCACAGCCCGGACACTTGCCGTAATTCCAGAACAACTTTACTACTCACAGTTCATCGGCCCTGCACCCTGCAAGACCAGATTATTAGTGTGCCGGCATGACAACCGGAGTTAGGACAGACATACCCATGCAAGTTGTTTGTAGAGACCTATATGCGGAATTCCTGATATCAACTAGTTAACCAGCCTAAGCTCCAAACGGGTTTCGATCGCAACGATCGGCATTGTTCTCGATCCATATCTCCCTCAAAATCTCTGCGTCGCCAAGCAACCAAATCAGGTCCCATTTTACGACAGCATCAACTTGGAGCTCGCTTATGGACAGGCCGGATACTGCTTTGTTAGAACAGCAACTATATGATGTCGATCGAAGTCTAAATGCAATTGTAATGCATAAACCGCGCACAAAACTACGCAACGTTTACGTGCATTTGCTTTTTTGGCATCACCGAAAATCTGCCGGCCGTGTGCACTGCAATCGTCTCCCCCGACAAGCAGCTGCACAAAACGTTGCAGATGCTTAATTGGTCGATGACGGGGCCAGAATCGTAAATTGCTAATTACAACCGTCCCCCAAGAATAGGCTTTAATCTCGCTTGTCATGCGTCCCTTATTCTGAAAAGTTTACTATCTTTACTGTCCGTTTCTTTGCAGACGATTGGTCTCTCACTGGCCGATCATTTGCATATGTATATAGAAGTGTTTCTGTCCTACATTATGTTATGCGGGCGACTGAGCGGTTAACTGCAAGTGTCTGGCAATATATGTTAGTTGCAACCGGTGACCGCTGTTTCGAAGTACAATGATTTTATTTATCATACCCACCGATCGTGCCGATGTCTTGTGTGACGTTATACATGTCCAATCCACAATGATAATGTCACAAAGTGGGTCGCCACGTTTCATTGTGGCCCAATTGCCAGGCATCATCCCAATTTGTCAATAGCGGACGACGAAAGGAATCTGCAAAATGTAAGCTTCGTCCCCGGATGGCCGCTCGTCAAATCGACAGTTAGAGACATCCAAAAGCAGACAAAAACTCTTCCAGCAATTATGCGGCAAAGCACTCGGATAAACGGTGCGGGGACGGAGTTTCTTCCGGGTACGATCATAAAGCCATAACGTTGCGTCTACTCTGGATTTATCTCTCCCTCTTTTTTGCGTGCCGCGAGTACGGTCTCGTATCGAACTTTTAGAGTTAACAAATTCAGTTGCAAGGGGGAAATCGAAATAGGATCCAGGGGCCTGGTCATCCAAATTAACACATCGACTAAACCACAGTCTACTTTAGTCGTGTACGCAATTCCAGTTGCTCTTACAGGCGGAGGCCAGTTTGTAATAATTTGAAACCACTCGCCGGCCAATGGTCGATAATTTGATGACAACGGCCGCCAGATAGCACAACGCAATGCGGAGAACTGCTAGTTACCCATATTGGGAGTGGGCAGCGGACGCATGCATAGCTAAGCCTAGATGGGTGCACCGATGTTTCAAAGCCGGGTTTGGCAAGCAGGTAGTGGCTCATGCGTACTTCCAAAACCGCGGTACCGGATCGCTACGATTCTCCATGCACAATTTGGGAATCTCCATGACTGCATTTCACATGTTTGTCTTTGGATCTGCCGTGTTTCGGAACCAAAATAGACTGTAAAACGGTATACGATGGTTATGCGTTGTAGTCTCGAGTATCCAAGATTTGAAAGTCTTTGTTCTGCTTGCTTACCAGCGATTGTTTCGAATGGTCTCGTGCGGTGCTGCGTGCGCTTTAGGATTCACATGTACAACATATCCAACCGGGAGAGCGCTTGTGTGACGCGCTGCCTCAGTTGCGAGGTTCCAAGTCCATGGGAATCAAGGAGACGCTGCTGCAACTTCATCGAATTAGCGCTGTTGTCTGCAGTTTCAATCTATTTCGATACGGGGACAGGCAAATCATATTGCCGTCTCGAAACTGGAGAACTGACAACTTCTTAGAGTCGCCGGCGGATAGCGATAACGAATTCTGGTCTGCAAGGCCCTGCAGTGGAGTTTTACTGTCAATTCCGCTGTTTACTTATCTACTTTTTTCTGTGCAGTTAGGCTAGACGACGACAAAGAGGAGCGACCAAGCAAATGAAACCGAAATTGCGTTGTTTTTAGGTTCGTGAGTAGTCCAAAGTGTTGGCTTTGTCCTGTCAGTCAAGTTGACACTTAAAGTTGCCCTAAATCCGTACCTACTCTTTTGTGATTCGGCTTCTAAGCGTGTCGATTCAGGTCACATATCGACACTGCTGATATCGCCAAATGCCGGGAGACGTGATAGGCCAGAGTAGTTGTGATTCACACCGATATTGCAGCGTCCCAAGCACTGTGCACGGCCCAATATTTTAATCTGCAGGAAATACTTACAGTTTCTATAGCCACTGTTCAAGTGTCACATATGTTGGAAAACTCTCTTAGCCGCAATTGTAGAATGTTGTTCACTTGTTCCGCGCTCTTGGTATGCAATTGGCGAACACAATGCTTCTCCATAATCAGTGAGGACACGACTATCATTTTATTGTTTAGCAAAATGCGATTCCAATATCCCATTATAGCGATCACACGTCACTCATATTGCCGCAGCAGTACTGACTGATGTCGATGGTCGCCGAGATCGGTTTCGCAATGAGCCGCGGGACCAATCGGGATGACGATAGCCTCACGCTTATGCCGATTCGTCCAAATGTGCACCTAACTTCCTCCTCTGTACGTAAGATGTCTATATCCGTGGATAATGCGGATACGACTAGGTAATTTTACATCGTAAACTTTGAACGCTCGAAGTTCGGCATTGCGGCTCGAAACCTACACCTTGTCATAGACTCCGAGCGGCTGTCCAAACTTGATCTAGACCAACTGGTGTAAGCCATGCTCATAGATTACTCGTCCCGGCGTTCCTATCAAAATCAGATACCAGCATTAACAGCACCAAGGAACAACTGACATGGCACGATTTCCGCCTATCGAGGCCGACCGTGAGGCGCAGGACAGTGCCTTCCAACGCGTCGTGACATTCAACGATGTCGGCTCTGCGCGAGAAATCGGGAACGAGTTGCAAGGTCTCCTGGAATAAATCTAACCTCTATAGCATTCAATATATAGCGATTACGAATCGAAACAGCGACGTTTATGTCTACAAAAACCTGCCGAGTCGAACTTAGGCCCAGAGCTATCCTTCCGTGCTGAAGTCGCTCAGTATCATAGTTGCTAAATACCGTCTGCGGCTGTTGACTCAGGCTTGTGAGAAGTACAAACTGTTGTCCACGGTTCAACATGTTTGTTGCCCCTTGCATGAATCACAAGCTTCGTTCGTTGTAAAAAACAACAACAATCTGTTGACCATAGCCGCTCCCGACTTGGCTCGCTTCTTCGGAGTAACAGGAAGCCAAATTATCACGAGTTCGTTCGGTCTCCAGCCGGGACGTAGAACGTACCTATCTATCACATGTATCAGGGGACTTGTTGTGGTTGTAACTCGTGATACATCCTCTTGCGCTGCTGTTCATAACTGGCCATTAACCAGTTACCAAAAGTTTACAGAATGGCCGGTGGCCAGTTCTGTATTTCAGAGATGACCGTACATAGCAGGAGAGCATTGCGGTTCTTGATCTGCTTCTCGTTGCGTAGCACAGAGCAATAGAGATGTCCGACTACTGAAGGAAAAGTGTATCTACAAGTTGTAGTCCGCCATATTATTGGTATCACGTACTGCTTATAGTTAAAACTTCGGTTCATTGTGGACATGGTTCCATGCTAGTCAGGTTAGCTTCGGTGGCATCAGGAATTTTACCGAAACAAGTTACTACCGGCTCAAGTTCACTAATTTCGAAATTTAAGGCTTAACAAAAAGCAGTCATCGAGACACCCGCACGCCGAGAGCCGAGGAAGAATGGACACAGTAATCCGGGATGTCAAGATCATTACATTCGTTTATTAATTAATATCAACTTGACAGACGCATGTCAGCTCGATTGTTCCAGTCATTATATAGCGGCGGGGCCATCAATCGTCACATGGAATTCGCCGACATGCACTTCGGCAAGCCTTCGCTGAAGAGCCCGTTCGGTTGTTTACCACGAAATGAACGGGTAATGACGGTGACAGCTTGGTTTAAGGTTACGTCAGAGTTTGGGTCCCGGAAATTTTACCCTCGTGGCTGATAAGTTATCTCGATAACTTCAGGCCCTCTACAATTTAATTTAACTCACATCATAGGCGTCTTGAGATCGGTATGGCGTCATCAATAGACGCAACGGATTTCACCGTCTACATACCTGCTGCAAATGAGATTACTTTGAGGATGCATCCAATATTCCAGACGATTCTGCAACTTATTTCTTAGTCCGACATGCAAGTCGCCTATAATGTCATGGCACAGGATATTGGTCTTGGTAAGCTGGCAGCTGTTAAACCGATAATGGCAAAAGTGAACCGCAGGCGTTAGCGAAATCTACTGACGCATTAGATGCAGAAGCAAACGCAACTGAACAGTCAATAAACGCTAATCATCGCCCATGGGAATGCGGAAGGCCTCAAGTTCAAGCTCTTCTAATAACAAACTAAGGTTTTATTTGTGTGCTCTAGGTCCACAAATCGTGATGGTTTCCTATCATTTAGTGCATGGCGTCAGTCGAGAATCAACCTCGGGTCGATAATCTCACACGGCGTCGAGACGAAATACAGGATTCCGAGGTGGTGGTGTCTCTCGACTCTGGTTTTTGCCCACAAACCCGATACGACGAAACGGCGCTAATTTATATTATCCCAAAAATGACTAACGAAAGGGCATCCAAGTGTAAACCATCTGAGATTGAGGTTATACCAAAGTGATAGTAGATCGTCTATTATCTCAGTCTTCTCGTCCGCGGCAGAACTGTGTTGTGACCCATCGATCAGAATTGTTCTGCCCAGGCACTAGTTAGCGAATTGTTAACTACACGACAGCATCCTTGTATAAAGCACTAATTTGATTTCGAGATAGTTGTAACATCCTGACTTCATTCACGGAATTTTTTGCGCAAGGCGCTGTCAATAACGTAAGAGACGCCGTTAAATTATTATATTATTCTCGAGATACTTTTCTCGCCAACACACTCTCAGATAATTCCAAATCTTTCGGAGAAAATTGGATGGAATTGTTCTGTTGAGACTCAGAAGGAAAGTATTCAAATTGATTTTAGAGATCGAGAAAGAAGAGGCGCGTTTGCGCTAAACATGTAGATGATCTGTTGAGTGTGCCCTGCTTTTCGGAAACGGGCGAGTCAATTTGACTGTGAGGTTGTTGATGCAGCGGAGGCACAGAAGGGTTGTTTTTGTTTCGGACGGTCGAGATGTGAAAGCTGCAACGAGCGTTGGTTGGGACTTTGGGGCAACGACACGAAGGTGGGCTAGCGAAGAGCACGAGCCATTACTGCCCACCGCCCACCAAGCGGCGCGGGCTCCGGGCCCATTTGTTAACAGCCCAACGATGCCTAACACGTCCCAGTCAATAAGTGAGGGAAAATGTGGTTTCTCGCCGTCGCGTCGTCGGATCGACTTCCTCTCTGTCTGTTGCCCCTCGTATGTGTGCCTGCTCTTCATTCATAAGCAGTCTGACTCGTCTTTCTCACTATTACTTAAGTCCCCGTCATACTCCCTTGCCGGGGTTCTGCACTGTCCGCATCACACGGTCTTCGCTCAAAGTTCTCACGTCGCTACGCGAAAGACCCAGCCGATCTCGCTTCCGCTCTTTCACTACGCAATTGCCCCGGCATCTCAACCGTCATACCTCCACACAGTCTCTCTTTCAACGGAAGTCACTCTGCAGCATGTCTTCCTCCAGCGACTTCTTTGGTGAGCTGCTCCAGCGCAATGCTGCCTGGGCCGAACGCATCGGCAATGCCAACCCCGATCTCTTCCCTCGCAACGCCAAGGGCCAGTCTCCCCAGATCCTCTGGATCGGATGCTCTGATTCCCGTGCCGGTGACGGTTGCTTGGACTTGCTCCCCGGAGACGTCTTTGTCCATCGTAACATTGCCAACTTGTTGCCGTACAACGACTTGTCCTCCTTGGCCGTTGTCCAGTTTGCCGTCGACGTGCTCAAGGTTAAGCACATTGTTGTATGCGGTCACTACGACTGCGGCGGCGCCATCGCTTGCTTAGGCTCCAAGCGACTTGGATTATTAGATAACTGGTTGAGAAACCTACGCGACGTGCGAGCAAACAACAAGGCTGAGCTCGACAAGATCTCTGACTTCCACGAGAGAGTCAACCGTTTTGTCGAATTGAACGTCATCCATCAGGTCCACAATGTTAAAAAGCTGTCGCCTGTCGTCGACGCCACCAGAGAAGGCAGAATCCAAGTCCATGGTTTGGTCTACGATGTCACTAGCGGTCGCCTCAAGCCTCTTGATATTCCTGAAGATCCCAACGCGGAGGACTACCTTTTGTTTGAACAGGACAAGTCGATGGAGTGAGCATCGGCATCTAGCAGAAGGCGGTGCGATATGTCATGACTTTCTGGCGCGTACATTTAGAATTGAATTTCGTGTAGATATATTTGTACTCTATGTTATGTATGGTAAAAGCGCTTTTCCAAATCTCAGGATTTACAACCATTTTGATCACTGCTATACTGTCGAATGAGTATGGACCGGCGGAAATTAATTGAAATGCATGATGCTGCAGCAGAACCATACCATTAAACGAAATCAACTTAATCCGAATATCCATTAAAATATATACGTGCCACAGATTCTGACCAGAAGCACGAGTTGTTTCTCCTTAAACCTGTATTTACATATGATAAATGCATCAACAACTCCAATTCGTATCTTCCTATTACTAGTCGTCCCAAATGCGAGATGCCTATACGTGAATTCATTAACTGTGTACACTGCGATAACCAGCACACTGGAACATACCCGCCACACACTGGAGGTCTTGAAGTCCTCAGGAGCAATTGGCTCGTCGGACTGCTTGCGGTATTCCTTCGTAAGACGCATATCCCGCTCCATCACTAGTCATATCATTAGTCTACCATTTCCCTCACAGCTCTGGCCGAATGTAGCTAGCAGTTTGCCCGAAAATTTAACATACTCATTTTATCCCACGCGTCTCTGTGAACTCGTGGCTTGTTGCCGCCTTCTCGTAGTAACTTGGCCGCCGACATACCGGTTCCAGCAACTCCGAACATCTAACGTTGAAAGCCAATGTTAGCCGCTATGTATTCCTGTTGTCGCGTTCATCCCAAGTCCACCAGCTCAACCTTCCACTTCCCAAACATCAATGTCAAGAAAAATATTTCCTCAGGAGATATTCTGCGCCAGCCTGAGCTTTTCCACAATTTCAGGCAAGATCACCAGCAAATATCAATCCCCCCCACCCCCCAAACAAATCGCAGCATAAATAAAACTCACAATAATAATAACGCCATATGGCAGCAATGCCTCAAACGGAATCATCTCGTCTTATGTATATTGTTCGCGCGTATTAAAATCGTGACGTGATCCCAGACGGAGGTCAGGCGTGGTTGTAGAGGTGTTGAAATCGAAGAAGCGACCTCGACGAATCTGATAGGCTGGGCCGCTGACAACACTTTCAGTTTGAGACCTAACCCTTAACGGCATCTCTGCACTATGGGTTAGGGCACACCTTCCCCGGCGTGACTACTGAAGGATATACAGTTGCCAGACAGACGTATCGCAAGTGACATTGCCATCAGTCGAATCTCAGAAATTTGGGCTTGCTCTTGATTACATTACCTGAACGGAATTGAGGTGATGCATACGCGTGTGGCGCGACGACAACTTGTGTGACAACCCATCCTAAGCTAAGAATCACTGACGCGCCTGGATAGTTGACTGTAGAGGGAAATACGGTTCCTCTACTTCAGAAAGGGTCATAAGAAGCTCTAGCCAAGTGTAAGGCTGACTACATGAGTGTGTGCAAAGCGAATATATACCTTGCGGGTAATCCTGTTTTATTTCTGGAATTATAGGTGTAAGTATGAACCGCATCGCAAAATCACCATGACGTATTATCAATAGCTAACGCGCACGCGTTGCTGGCATATAGACCCGATCGCAAGCGCCAAGTTCCAAGGAAAGTGATCAAGGACGGCTGAGAGTTACTGAACATATATGGCGCTGGATAAGCGGCGACGGAAGTCCGCGCGGAAGCCGTTTTTTATGGTGGGTCAATCCATGTTGACGTGGGATGTACTTTTCCAGATGTGCGCAACTAACAATGTTGGTGCTATAGCGTCATTTTAATACTCTTTCGGAGCTGTCCGGAGTGAGCCCGAATACATCGGTGACGCCAAATAGATGGCGGCAAAAATCGCCGACCTCATTTCCATTGTCTGATCCACTCTCATCACCAGTTACGATAACAAAGGCTAGCAACAACATCAACAATCGAGAAGCCCGGAGGTCACGACGCAACGCAGTGAAAGAGAGCCAGCAGCCTGCGGCTGTTCTACCCGTGTCCGGCGGGTTTCGAAAGGATGTACGGCGAAGGAAGAATAGCTTTGATCCGCCGTCGACCGTGATTGCTTCAAGTTGCGAGTATGCTATGTTTAGTCTGCCGTGATGGTAGATTGGTGCTAATATCAATTGTCAGGGTATGCAGCGGTCGCAGACGGGACAAGAAACTTAAAGTGTGCAACGAGTGCCACGCCTCCAGAGGTATATGTCGCCATCAGCGAATGATTATCTTTCTTTTGCTAACCGAAGTTTGAAGTTCATATCGCGTGTCTCGACCGCATTGACTCCTCCTCTCGTTCAACCAAGTCGAATTGGATATGTTCTGCTTGCCATGTACGTCTGTCAGGTTCAGGGTACTCACGAACACGAGCATTACGATCCCGAACTGTTGACCTTGAGCAACGAGCGAATGCTAGTAACAGTGGTAACAGTAGTCCAGCTCTTGCACGTACTAATGTTGCTGATCCCTCGGAGGACGTCGAATCTGAGTTGTCGGATCCGCCAGACATGGTAGATGACGTGGGCAGCTTTGGAATCATTAGCAGTCCGCAGGATATGGATATCTCCAGTGAAATGGAGGAATTCGCCAACGGCGAACAGAATGAACAGCTGGATAATGGAGAGTCTTCTACACATTCAGAGCACGAGATTAGTAAAGATAAGGATAAGTCTAGGCTGCAAGCTAGTGCTACCGGCTATGCCGCTACCAACGACTCTGAGAATTCTATAGATGAAGTTACTATCGAAGGCATGCCTGACGGTCGAAACGATGATGTATTCGCAGGTGAGCGCTTTGAAGAAGTGTCACCAATTGTCGACAATGAGGACACTGCTGAGCGTCAATCGCTGGAAGTCTCTGCAGACGTAGAAGAGTCGCGGTCACTAACGGTAGGTGGCACGCCTGATACTGACGGAGCTGTCACAGCGGAGGAGGCCATTTATCAAGATGAAGACGACAGAGTTGAAGAGGGGCTTGAAGATCTCGAAGATGAACCATATGAAGAGGAATCTCCTGATGAGATTGAGCCGGAGGACGAGTTTGTCGACGCAGAGGATATTATCATCGATCCCGCTCTCATCAGGGCACAGGAATCATCCGTCACCGCCGGAAGGGTTCTTCGGACCCGCAGCAGCACTTCCCAGGGCCAAGCGGAAATCAGTAGTCCAGTCTTGCACATCCCATCTCTACGCAGCCGAGAGCTGAGGTCTACTGCGCATGTCACGACCCATCCAGCAGACAGGGCGGCTACACTGTCGCCAAGACGTCGAGGAAGACCACGAATCCATCCCATAGGCGAATCACGATCGCGGCGGACAGATAGACGGCGATTCGCGGATGCATGCTCGGGATACACTACTAATGCTGCGACTGGTTCCAATGCAGAGCTTGAAGACTCTCGCGCCCAATCGGCGTCCGCCTTTGACAGTCGTCAGCTGGGTCTACAACGTCTTCGGAATCAACGCAAATTCAACCGGAGTCGCGCGGACGGCAACAAGTTGATTGTGTTTGATAGATCGCGTTCAAAGTTTATTGCGAAATTCAATTTGGTACAGCTTGCCAGTCATATTGACATTCACAAGAACAACCTTGGCATATCTGGATATCTTACTTACGATCATGCCCACAAGAATGTCTATACGTATCAAAAGACCGCATCTGCCCCTGTGAATAATGAAAAAAACGAAAAGGAGAAGCCATATGGAGGAATACTATCTGCGAGTCAGGCTAGTACTTCACGAACAGCGCCTGGTTCGTTTGACCGGATGATTTTTGGCAAGACGTTACTGTTAACTCAGCAGCAAGAAACGCAGACTGAGAGTCGGAAACGAAAGCGGGCGGCGAATAAGCGAAAGCAGAGACTCAGAAACAGGCGACAACTACACGAATTCTCATCTGAGGACGAGTTTACTGAAGATGGAGTTGTAATTGCACGACAGAGACGGCCACATGTCACGTCGCCATCATCGCCGTCGTCCGAATCCTCGTCCTCGTCGAGTTTCAGCGGGGACGCGGAATTTTCTGATATTTCTTCGGCGTCCTCAGCATTCAGTGACGAAGAACTTGAAGAAGGCAGCGATCTGGAACTGTTGGCAGGCGCTTCTAAAATTCGGGCAATTCGATTCGGTAAATATGAGATAGAGACATGGTACACGGCTCCTTATCCAGAAGAGTACAACCGACGATCGCTACTGTACATTTGTGAATTCTGCCTGAAATATATGCCATCCGAATACGTTAATTGGCGTCACCAGATTAAGTGTCCAATGCGGCACCCTCCTGGAGATGAAATCTACCGTGCGGCAAAGGTTTCCGTATTTGAGGTTGACGGAAGGAAGAATCCAATGTACTGTCAAAATCTCTGTTTACTCGCCAAATTGTTTCTCGGATCTAAGACTTTGTATTATGACGTGGAACCGTTCTTGTTCTATATCCTGACAGAAACGGATGAGCATGGGTGCCATTTTGTTGGATATTTCTCAAAGGTGAGTGTTACTGTTGCTACTGCTCTAGTTAGAAGGTCGTTAGTTGACACGAATACTTAGGAAAAACAAAACATTTCTTCTTACAATGTTTCTTGCATTCTCACGCTACCAATTCATCAGCGCAAAGGGTACGGTAACTTCTTAATCGCGTTCTCGTATCTCCTCACTCGTACCGAAGGAAAAACAGGAACACCGGAAAAGCCGTTGTCAGATCTCGGCTTGCTCTCATACCGGAATTACTGGAAGTACACATTATGCTATGAACTGCGAGATTTGTTTTTATGCCCTGGTCAGGCTGATGAGGAGATCAAGAAAGTTAGTATTATGAAATTGTCTGGCAGGACAGGTATGACTCCGGATGATGTTGTATGTGGTCTCGAAGCGCTCAATGCTGTGGTTCGTGATCCTGAAACTGGAACTTACGCTATTCGGGTTGATCGTGCGCTGATCGAGTTGCAAATTGCGCACTGGGAAGCGAAAGGGTATATCAATCTGGAACCGGACAAGCTTGTTTGGACGTCGATGGTCGTTGGGAAGTCAGGCGGTATAAATTCGTTGTTTTTCGCCGCGGCTGGCGTACAACCTGCAGTTAATTCAGCTGCTGCTGCGGAGCAAGCTCAGCGTGTGGAGTCAGTTGCTGCGGAGCAACTGCGTCACGGGACTACTTTTGTGGAAGCGGCTGAGTCGGGTTCTAGTATTCAATTATGTGTTCGCGATTCTGTAGAGACGGAGCAGGCTGATGCCATCCCTGGCAATTTTATACATAAGGGCCAAGCTCCAATGGAGACGCCAGCAATACCGATGGCCAGGTACGAAATCGTCACTCCCCAAGCTCTCGCTGGCGTTCCGCGCTCGAGATTGTGGAGCCTCGAACACAGACTCGCGCACGAACGCAAACATGATCAGCGCTGGCAGCAACTTAATGATTCAACTTCTGCTTCTGTCGACGTAGAAACTGAGGGGGAGACCTCTGCGCCCCAAGATGCCGAACCTCAGAATGGGCCTATCCAGACGCCAAGACGCCGCGGCCGGCCTCGCCGAAGTATCTCGGTTACGCCATTCAGTGCGACACGGTCTACCCGGCATAGCGGGCATCGGGTTTTTGAGGGGGGATTACCACAGCGGCGATATCATCGGCGTGGTGGTAGTAGAATGGCGCAGGAGAGTCACGCTGACGAAGATGTTACTACTCGTGGTCAAAACGGGCAGGTTACACTGGATACAGTACTAATTTCAAGGCGGAGACGAGAAGTGTCGCCATTACAAGACAATCTTCTGTCTGGCTCACGCAGTTTACGTGTGCGTCACTGAGGTGACTGTGTATTTTAGGGTATATATTTGGGATGATGATTAGGATAGCAGGAGCAGATTTTGTTTTTGTCGCCTTGCGGGTTTCAATACAAGCTCGTACTGATATGGTTAGGCAATGTATTATAGATGTACTTATGGATGATAGTGTACCTAATATATGGCATTTCCATACTCGAAGTTTTGTGCGGTAGGAATTACCTGAAGTTGAATTAATCTGGATGCGGTACTGCGTCAGAAGCCGCATACAGGCCACCATTCTTCGTATTGAAACTATCCACGACAATCTCCATGAGAATATGGGGCCCCATACTGAGAGCGAATCGCCGGGATCCAGAATATCTCAGCGATCTACCCCGGATATAAAACGCGGCAATCTGCTAGGCAAAGACACTAAAGGCTGCCGATCTTGATCGGGAATAGTATCGGTAGACCGAAGAGGTTGACTATATAGTATAGCGCCCGATCTATAGGCACAACCGGCAAGTCGGTAAATCGGGAACAGCCCCATGCAATGTGTGCAAACTATTCAACCAGGCCTAAGTACTTAGTAGGAGCTCTCTAGAGATCTGCTAAGCAAGCGCACGGAGGCATTCCACAAACTATTGTACCCATATTTCAGGATGCCATGACGGCGCGACGCAAGCATCATCACCTTTTCTTCAGCACCGCGCCATAAGTAATGAATGAGACGATCTAGGATATGGCAGTATATTATCACTAAATTGTGACGATCAATCTTACTAGATCGCCTGTGGTTGTTGCCCTGGGTAAGGGCTTAAGTAATCGCGAGGAAACTTTAAGTAAGTGACCGGTATTCAGGGGGTTCAGGTTAGACAATCATCGTAGACGTCGCAACTAAACAATTGGATATATATTAAATATCATTGCTCAATTGCACAACGAATAGGAAAATCATTTATCACATGGTCTAAAGGACACACTACAACGTGCTACTAACTTATTTGATTAGTCACAATGCCGCCAAAGAAGGGACTAACTAGTAAGTCCGCTGCTACTAGAAGCCTGAAGTCTCGACCTGGCTCAATGCGGGAGGGGGCATCATCGACCAAAGCAGCCAAATCGAAGGAACGAATGTCTACGAAGACGAGAAGTGTCTATTTTAATCACAATGTATCTGGCATTGACGGTCCAGATGAATATGAATCGGAATTGTCTGAACCTATTGATGACCTGGACAGCGACGACAATGAGGATGGAAGTGATTTCAGTGCAACCGTAGATATGGAGTCAGAAGCCAACTTGGAATCTGCCGAGGACGAACCCAGCGAAGAAGAACTTGGTTCAGTCAAAAAGACAAAACATACAGTTGCAAAGAATCAGGCCGCAACTAAGAAATCTACGAAGAGGCGGAAACGAGAAGACAACGACGATGAGGACGAATTTGATTCACGAGAGATATTTATCCCCAAGCGACCTCCTCGTCCACTCCATGGCATTATTTACGAGCCATATACTATACACCCAAATACCTTCTTGTTTTTAAATGATCTAAGGAACAACAATGAACGCGAGTGGTTCTGGGATCACGAGGCTGAATATAGAGCAGCCAAGAAGGATTTTGATGAATTTATTGAGACTCTATCGGAAAGAATGACGCAGATTGACGAAACCATTCCACCCTTGCCACTGAAAGATATCTTGTTTCGAATATAGTAAGAAATCTTTGCGAGCTGCAATATGTCCTGAGACTGATAACAACTAGTCGCGACATCCGATTCACGAACGATAAAACGCCGTACAAGCCTTATTTTGCAGCAGCATACTCGCGCACAGGAAGAGTAGGACATTATGCTCATTACTATTTGCATTTGGAGCCCGGACAGTGTAGGATAGGTAATAATACTCTGACATTTAGTTATATGCAATAGTTAATCGGGCATAGGCGGCGGCATGTGGCATCTATCAGAAAGCAATAACCACGGGCTTCAAGTCATGCGACGATTGATAGATCGCGGCGGAAATCGCTTAAAAGCAATACTTGAGCATCCAGACATGTCCAAATTCTTCTTCAGAACCCCTAACATGACGCCATTGGAGCAGTTTGTGGCTATGAACCAAGGCGATGCGCTGAAGAAAAATCCTAAAGGATATCCTAAGGATCACAAAGAAATTCAGCTGCTCAGGCTTCGCAGCTACACTATACACAGGTTTCTTAGTGACGACGAGTTCGCACCAAAAATGGCACCTATTGACAAGATCATCACAATTTTCAGAGCTCTGGTTCCTTTTGTGAGTTCTACAGGTTGCATTCACTCATAACGTAATGTACTAATTGCATGAATACAGATCCAATTCTTGAACTCCGTCATTATGGATCAAGAGGATAGCGAGGACAGTGTGGACAGTCAGACTAGTGGCAATGAAGGGGACGACGGGGATAATTAGGTGTACGGGTCAATAATGTAACTTCACGAATGTAACCAATTGCAATTACCTATATATATTGGCCCTGGCCAGACGTTGTAGACGATGTGGTGCTGGAAAAGTAGCTACGCCATATTTACTCTGCGAATGAATCTTCCATTCCACCCAAACTCAAAATGTTCATGAAATTACAGTAACTGTCAGGCAAAACCCTGTTGAACAGTCCATATTTCCTGGCTAATGCCATAAGCTTATGCTCATTTTTCCAAATTTTGAACTAGCTGCTTCAATCCAATTTCATCATCTCCGAGAACCGCCTATCGTGTATTAAAAACAGTTCCTTGACTAAATATAAATCGGCTAATTTGCTCACCTTTCCATTAACCCAGTCGACAACGATGGGATGCAACAACTTATCAGCGCCACCACTTTGTAAAATAAGAGTAGCCTCTGACAACGATGCTGCTCCCGGAACAATGGAGGAGACTTTGTGTTCGCCAGTGTAGTTGAGCATTGTCTTCAGCTGATCCTTCGTTGGTGGCCCCTCTGTAACATCCAAATCAAAAACCTTTCGCTTTGAAGACTCCATATGTTTCTTCAATAATTGCAATGTCCGACGAGAAGCTGAAGATGTGGGTGAATGGCTGGTGCAAGTCGTTAGTAACGAGAGCAATACTGATTAATCTTACCAGCGGCTACTGACAACAACGTTACTACGCTTCGCGCACTATTGAAAGCGCTAAACATCTCTGAAATTTTATACTAAACCAAAAGATTATATAACAAGCAAGTGAATTTGGTACATCTAAGATGATCAAATTGTTGAGCGGATGTTGGTCGCGCATATAGGGTGTGACGGCGCTAAAGAAGCCTGCTCAATGACGACCGCTGTTATACGTCATGGTTCAGTGGGGCTGTCCCCACAGCCCGAGTTTCGCTACAAATCAGTTTCAACAAAAATACACTCGTAGAGCTGCGGAACCATACGAGCGTGAATACTATAAACATGCATTTACTTTTCATTGCCTATAGGAATATTTTTACATGGTACATGTCCAACTACAATTAAAGGATATCACCACACATATTAGAAGTGAATAATCATACCCTTCTAAGCCGCCTCGTGCAACTATTCATCCGTACGCCTTCCTATACCTTGCCCGCCTACTTTACTCCACATCGTTTTTGCTGTCAAAGTCCTCTCCTGAGACCAAGTCTGGAATCTCATCGTCGTCTTCTTCACCCTCCTTCTTGTCAAGCTGTAGTGATTTGTATGATTCGGCCAATCGTCGCAGACTCGCAAGTGAGTCAGGCCCAAGCTGGTTAAGGATACCGGGGAGGAGCTCTGGAAGATCCTTCTCCTCACCGTTACCGTAGATAGCAAAGGTGTTGGCGGCCACAGAGGCTTGGACTGCGAATTGTTAAAACCAGTACACACAGTCGCCACATAATATCGTACCCTTAGGAGCAGCAAAGTGAATAACCTTGCCGTCATCCTTAAACATATTGACCTCCTCAATGCCCTGGATAGGCTGAACGTTGAGTTTCTTCAACGAAGCCTGTAACTTTTTGTCATCGGTTCCCGAGCTCTTGTGGGCTTTCTTCGTCTTTCGTCGTGGGGTACCCTTTCCTCTATAATCACAAGCACTTGTTAGCTTGCTTCTAACAAATAGATCTGGACCAGCAATATTGCCCCATGCACTCTTCTCTACTAGGTGGCTGTCTCCGATCCAATTCTGTTGAGATCCCCCCCGTGTCCGAGCGCCGTCGATCATTCCGATTCTCGGACAAGTAAATAAACATACCCTAAGCAAAATACAATGTCAGTATTCAACTTAGCACTAAGCAGTTATGATCTCTTCTAATGAGAGAACTGATCGATAGAGAGCCTCTCTTGACCTTCCCATGAAGTGCAGTGCACTAATCCAGCCCCGCAATCTCCGAAATGTAATCTCAGCCCGACCATAACATAAATGCTACTTACCAATTCTAACTGACTGTTGAAGCTTGGCTAATTTAGCAGCGTCCATTATAATCTGTAGATAGCTATTTACCGATGTGGAAATAATTCAAGCTTGCGAAATAACTAGTGCGACCCTTCCTCAGTGGAGAGGGTTCGGCAAGACAGTTGCAACTGATCAAGCCCTAATGGGTACGGCCATGCCACGCGAAATTTGGCCTGCCCATCGCGTACCTCACTTTACAAGAAAACAGTCACGGATGATATCTCGCGCACGAAGGGCTATCGAGTCTCCAGCTTTGGACTTTGTAAGTCACTGCAATGAATTCACCGACACTCTCGCTAGTATCGGATCTGCGAAACCACAGATTACTTTTGTGTTCGACTTATGGTACCTACTATGAATGCTGTGTATGACTTATTATAGCAACCTATGACACCATATATGAATGGCGGCGTTTTATGGATTATACTTTGAGTATATAACGTGTCGGTTGATATTTGGATGCTCTGCTCATCATGTACAGCCGAAAGATGTGGCATTATTATTTGGCTTCAATAATTTCATATTGTGACACAGGTAACTACATATAATCCAAAAGTGTACTAAATCACTACCTTCATCATGCATACCTGCAGTAATATAAAATAAATTGATGTACTTACGATACGAAACGATATGCACTTTGAGTCTCGAACCAAGGCGCTGAACCTGCACAGTACGACGAAAGTATGAATCAACGAATTACCATGTAACCTAATATGAACGTGATGCCAACTACCAATCCGGCCGAGTCTTTATTATCTCAATGCGATTCGTTTGCCAAATCTCTGATGCGCATGCTTATGACTGCTATAATGTATTTCTAGATCTACCAATCTTCTTTGCCTTCTTCGTCGTCTATATGTATCCGTCAGTAAGCAAAGTCTTGCAGATCCGTTTTGTAAACTTCCTAGAATGCCTTACCACTTCCAGCTACACGTGTCTTCCTTTTACTTAAGGCAGCTGCCAACGCGTCTTGTAAATTGGCGTTGTTTCCTGGTGTGTCAGCGCCTGACCCTCTTGACGTATCTGATGCACTAGTCTGAGAAGTAGCTAATGGACGCTCTAAGTGCAATTTATCGACACTCTTCAAGTGACCAGCCCCGCCACTCCCACGAATAGACGCCATCAAGGCATCTCTCCCAACGCCAGTGCCTCCACCACCACTACCAGCTGGCGATGGCATTGACTGACCCTGCTCAAACTGAGGCGGCGGTGGTGGAGGTGGAGGGATCGATCCTGCGCCGGTGCTTGAACTGTATGGCGGCGTTGGGGCGGATGACGTAGACTTTATGGCTGTGGGCGCGATGTAAGGTATAGGCGGAGCAGATGGCACAGAAGCCTGTGCACTATATTGCGGTTGCTGTACATTCTGAGGAACAATTGCTGGTTTCGTGTAAGACACGGGAGGAGGCGGCGGTGGCGGCGGCGGAAGTGCAGATGATTGATGTTGTGCTGAAGAATTTGGAGGTGGTGGTTTTGGAGGAACAGTATTGGCAGTTATTGGCAGCATGCTGGTTCTGTTATGAGGTGGGGGTGGCAGAGGAGGAGCTGTAGTATTCTGCACTGCAGTTCTAGAACCATGCTTATGAGGAGGCGGAGGCGGTGGCGTTGGTCCATGACCTGTAGGCTGAGCAAATACCGGCGCCAGCCCGTTCTGTACCGGAACACGAGGCGGCAGCGATGGAGGTGCCGGTATTGGTCGAGTAGCAACGTTTTGCCCCGGTGGTGATCCCACAGGCGATAACCCTGGAGAATCTCTCGAGGGCAATATAGGAGGCTGCGCTCGTGCAGGAAGCTGTTGTCCTGACCCTGGAAGTGGCTGACGAGGGGCCATGGCAGACCCAGCAGTTGGAAATGGTGGAGGGACATTGTATTTGTGACCGGGCGCAGGAGTCCGCCTTATCTCAGCAGCATTGGAAACTGCAGGTGATTCTGGCTCCGGACTCGGCGTCGAACTATATGCAGGTGACGCACTGTATCCGTTACTCGGACTTGGAGTCAGTGATGGTCGTGGGGCTGGAGATCTTGATGATGGTGGAAGATTAGGGAGAGTCGCTGGGTTGAAAGGCGGCGGTACTTTGTAAAGTGGCCCTGCCGGTACTGATTGTGCTTCTGGTGCTGGTGGTGGAGGCATTGAAGTTTTCGATAGAGGCTGTGGAGGAGTAATAGATTTTGGTGCAGCCGCAGTTCGAGATGTGGGTGGTTGAAGAGGAGGAGGTGGAGGTGGTCCTTTAGCTTTCTTGTCGATGTATTTCGCCGATGTACCATCGCCGCCGCCTCTTATGTAATCCTTCAGGATATCTGCATTTGATGCAAGCATCTCTTCGGTAATTCCCATTTCCTGCAGCTTCTCAACTAAATTTTTCCATGACGGATCGACGTCATCATCCTTACTGTCGGAACTCCTCACACTCTTCTTATCTGATTCGCTATCATTGTTAATCGAAGCCAGGGTATAATTATTGCCCAACTTCTGATAACGTAAATAGTCTCCCCGTGGTCCTTGTACTGCTTTTTCCGGTTTCTTCCACGCAATCGCATTTTTGTTGTTTAAAGTAGCCTTAGACGCATATTTGTCTTTATGTTGGACTTTTTTGAGGAAATGATGTGCCTCAGTATCGTCCGCAAAAAGCAAGCCCGCATAGCATTCTTCTAACTCAAATGTGTGGAAAAAGGCGCGATCTTGATTGTATTGGAAGTCCACATAAATTTCCTGATCCCAGATTACGCCGCGATTGCCCTGTTATGAACCGAAACCGTTAGCTAATCAATCTCATCAACAATGCAATCTAGAAAATAATGCTGATTGTTTTGCAATACTAACAATGATATCAACAATCTTCAAAAAAAAGGTATTTCCGGTTAGATCATTCACCAGGGCAACCGCTCCTGAAACACCGGTGAATGTCCACGCATTCGGGTCAGGATATGCAATATATAATCGTGCGACTACCGCATCAATTACTTTATTTGACGCTTTCGGTATTGCTCGCTTGATCTTCTCCTTGTCAGCAGAGGTGATGAGAGTCGGCATGGCTATAATTGACTGGTCAGTTGCCTTTTGTGGCCTGCCGAATAGTTCCGATCAGTAACAAGATTTTGTAGCTCCCGTCCTTCTGACACTAAAGACTATCTAAAGTACGTGCCCTCTATTCGAAAGGTATTCCTATCCTTGTTGATTAAGATTGTCGGATTGCCGCAGGAGTCGATGGTTCTGATCGCTGTAGATAGCTGAGCTGCAGTCATGACAACTTGCTGAGTAGGCACCGAAGACACGACTCCAGACGCGTCAGGAATAGGGTTTAGCGAACCTACGTACATTCGGTTTCTGAGATTTGTGCTGTGCGGCTATCAATAGGGACGGGACGCCTACGTCATCAACTACAAAGTCGAATGTGGCTGGGAGCGGTATGAATGAGGTATCATATCACTTGCTTATATGGATTTTGACCTTCAGATAACACGATTTTAGTCATAGTTAGCAAAGTGTGTTTTCATTACTTAGTAACTTACAATACAGTCATATATCTAGACTATGCATTCTCTGATAGAGCATTGAACGTCTCGAGTGCATAGCTAGGCATCTTGTCATACCACAGGATTTGTCTCAGCCAGTATACGTATACTATGGAATAAGGACTGCAGATGATTTAAGGAGATATTTCGACTAGCTCCGCATTGTCATTTATAGGTATAGTACGATAGCCGCGACAACGATTAACCACAGCACTCGAGAAAAAGGTCAGCAAGCTCATGAAGCTACCGCAAATGCCGACGGATTGGCGAGGTATTATCATAATAAAATCTTGTAAATGTGGGATACACACAAGATCGGTTTCATCTTGTTGAAATAGGTTGAGCTCGTCTTGAAGCTTCTCGAGTTGTCAGTGGGGGCGCCTCGGTCTTCACGTTCGTGCTTACCTTTTGCACTCTTTCGTTCGCCAGACGCCTAGCCAGCTCCATCCCTTGGTGTGCATAACTAGGATAAGGTTGAAAGCTATATCTGTCAAATCGGCGAGGAGTGCAGGGGCTTTGCGACAGCTTGTTCGAAGAGATGTCTTCAATAGGTGCATAATGCGAATGATCGTCCAATATTGTCGGAACAGCGACTGTGACTAAATTAGCGTCTAGAATGCGATAGTATGCCTATTGCTTGAATGCTACCATTTGCATCATTGTTAGATCTGGACACCTGTATCTGATTAGTATGCGAATCCACAATTGTTCCCTGTATCACAATTACGTACATTGTAAAATACCATCCATGATTTGGCCAATTCTTCTAGCTTTGAGTGGTATGGAGCCGTCGTTGGAAATGACAAAGAAATCTCGTCCGACATTCGTCTTAGTAACCTCAATTTCGCAAGGCTCGCAATAAAATTGATGATCAGGGAATCATCGATCTCTACGTTCTGGTAGTCCAATGCCGCCAAAAAGTCATAGATTGCTCTATAGTCTTCAGATTTCAGATTGAACATTCTAAGACGATTGTTGACAATGTGATATAAATATAGGACCTCGAGCGTTTTTCCTACTGGTATGCTGAATCGTACCATAACGTCTTGGATATAAAGAAGTTTGAGCGTAGCAGTTAAAGTGCCACAGTAAAGTGCTTCTATAAGCTCGTGAAATGTATCCGGCGAATCCGGCATTAAAGAGCACGCGAAAATATTGCAATTTGAAAGATGATCCATGTTCAAGATGATTGTGAAGAATTTTGTGCGAGCCAAAATGTGTGCGAGCAAAATTGATGATCGGTCCAGGCTCATGTTTCAAAACTAACCAACCATGAAGTGCGGACAAAAGATCATATATATCATACTTTATAAAGTATATAAATAAGTAATTTGCTATACACGCATGCGCATTCATACATACATGCTAATCACATCATACATTCTAGCAAATAAATCCTACAAATATGCTTAATAGCCATAACTACATATAACTTTTATTCCGAACTATCCATATGCCATATATTTCTCGAAGCTACGATTCTTCTTCATCTTCTGTATCCGTATTAATATCTGTATCGCTGTCCTCTTCTTCGCTACTGCTTTCATCCTCTTCCTCACTGTCATCTTCGGACAAGGCGTCGACAGTCTTCTTCTTTGTCTTACCGCCACGCAACTGAGCCATTGCGCCAGCAATGCTGTCCTCTTCCGGGTCGGAGATATCGTCTTCTATTTCGTCAACCTTAGGCGCAGGCTCGATATTAAGGACGACAGATCTAACAGCATCAGCGCCAATGTACGCATTCGACCTGAACTCAACCAAAAATCTGTATTGTCCGATCTGATCAGGCATTGGTGCTGATAGTTGGATCTTATATGTACTAACTGATCCATCGGTGTACATGCGCGTCACAGCCGACGGCGGTTCCACGATCTTATTTTCTCGGGGGTTAACGAGAAGTACTGTCCACTTGGGCCTAAGATATACTGGCAAATATGGCGCATAGATTGGCTCCAACTGCGGAGCGATATCGTTTGTGGACAAAGGCTTCTTGATTGTCACAGAATTGTCCACCTCTTCCAAATCCTTTGGATCAGGGGCAGAAAGTGTACCTCCTGTATAGGCTACTCGGAACTTGATCACCAAATGCGCAATGGAATTGGGAGTCACAACTGTTTCGCCGGGCACTAGAGAATTGTCAATACATCTGCAGTTATGAGATACTAGAAGCATTACATACCTTTAAAGAACGCATCCAGGATCTCTATTGATGGAATTTGAAAGGCAACGGCGCGCGCAAATTTCAAATCATCATGACTATTGATACCAAGCACTATCTGTTGTTCTTTGTCATTGAGAGAAAATAATGACTTCAATGTAGACCTTGAATACATAACACGTTCCTTGTCGATTTTAGGCAACTGAAAAAGCTCGTTAGACTCTGGTGGCAGAGCTTGCGTGAATGCTTGCGTCAAGCTGATGATTTTTCGTAACAGTGCAGCATTCTTAAACGCGGACGCAATATCAAGCATGCCATCTAGAATCGCAACCGATCGGGACACGAGCGCTAATTTCCTTAGCTCATCATCAACCTTCTCTCGGTATAAGTAAGCTAATAGATAATCATAGACAGTATCAGCACTAATTCCAGGAATGAGGATTTTATACTCCTGAGAATTTGCGAGCAGACGGATTAGACTGTCGAACGTAACATTATCTACACTCGACTTCGCAAATGTTTCGAAAATATTGGCCGCCGTAATTGTATGGATTCCGTTCTTCGTATATTGCTTCGTGCCGCTCCACCAATTCCACTGCCGAAAACTTAGTAAGCAGTCAATGCCATTATAATCAAATGAACACACCACAACAAAAGGAAGCGCTACTCCAACTAAGAAGCTGTATCCCAGAATAACCAGTGGAGTACCCTTTTCTTCTACCAACCACTTCGGCAACGCAATGCCATGCTTCATTGGCTGTGGCCCATCAGGATGCCCATAATCCAGATAATTCTTGCGTGTATCTTCGTCTGTCAAGCTTTATTGTGACCGGTCAGTACATATTCTTTCAATACTGCTTTATTGGATGTGCTCACGATTTATATGCCTTGGTCATCTCCACAAATTGTGCCTCCATGACCTCACGCGTTGTGTTGACAATATTCCGAATCTTATCCGGGTGAAATTTCAAGGACAACTTTCTGTACGTGCTCTTGATCTCACGATCCGTCGCAGACTAAACCAGAAGTCAGCATGAGTCGTCATCTAGAAGCCTCGAGTTTATACATACATAAGGTATTCCCAAAATTTCATATGGATCAAAGCGCTTCAAGTCCTCAGGGGTCTCTTGACTATGTATAAAGTACGCCACCACGATTAGGATTATCCATCCTAGTGCAATAAAAATATTCCTAGTGTGCCAAAGATACCATTAGTCAAGTTCTTATATCAAGTTATGCACATAGTTCTCTCCACTTACGTCTTCGTGAGGATCTTACTCTTTCTATTTTTCATCCGAAACTTCTCTACATCATCATAATTCTCTGGCTTATAACCATTCTCAAACTTTGGTGAATAATTCTCTTATCTTTTCATTAGCTCTGTTCATACAGTTCTCATGGATCGATGGGACAGTACTTTCTGGTTTCATAGCTCGAATCGTAGCTTTCCACGTAGACGGAAGCAGGACCAATGACAGCAATGTCATGGCGAAGTATGGCCAGACTTCAGCATTCTCGTCATACGAATAGCGAGAGTCGCTCATTGCTCAATCTTGATCAAAACCAGTGATCTGAGAAACAGTAAGCAAAGAACAAAGTAGTCCATATGGTTCAATATTCGCGCAGTAATGTCATACCTGAGGGCGTCAAATAAAACACCGAGGGAGAAGTACGACGGTATAACAGTATTAGAAATGCATATAACGTAATGTTGATGAAGAACGGTAACTGATTGCGTGCTTGACGATTTAATGTTGATACGTATCGAATGTGGGTAGTTGCCACGTTCCCTTCGGGACTCAAGAGGCATCGCGTAACATAGTCATCGAAGCCACATTCGTCATAATTGGATTCTTTTTTCGCAGCAATTCCCGTTTTTTATTCTAAGGTAAAGTTTGTATACAATTATCCAACCACTATCAATAGTCTAAGAGGTACTGTTCCCATGAATTGGGTATGCTGATATTCTACGCCACTATGTCTTCAGACTTTAATCCCCAAGAATGCCACTGGCACTTACGAGCACCTGAACTTCCCACGATCCAAATGGCATGTAGCTGTATAGGCCAATATTGCACAGCCAAAAAATTCAGCAAATATATTACCACATGGCGAACGTAGCAACGATGTTGTTTGGGTCTTATACCGGAGATCTCTCAAACATTCTGCACCATATCGTATCAAAAATTGAGCAATTATTTTTACACTAGATACACTTTTGAAAACCTCATGAAGAAAAGGAACATATATGTAATATCCATACACCCACAGCCATTCTAACGGTTAGACTTCGCCACACGCTCCAATTCGTCCTAAATAAATGTCAGCCAGTAGTCATACAACAATTCCGTAATAGGAAGTTCAGCATACCTTCTTCTTAATAGCATACGAGTTCGACGAACCCTTGCCGGCGTTGATGAGCTCCTCAGCTAGGCACTCCGCGATAGTCTTGATGTTCCGGAAAGAAGCCTCACGAGCCTATAAATGACATTATTATATTGATTCACACTTATACACCATCCGTACGTACACCAATGGTAATAAGGGCAATGGCCTGGTTGACGCGTCTGAGAGGAGAGACGTCGACAGCTTGTCGTCGGACGGTACCGGCGCTGCCAATACGGGTGGAGTCTTCCCTTGGGCCGCAGTTAACAATAGCATCGACAACGACCTGAAGAGGGTTCTGGTCGGTCAAAAGATGAATAATCTCCAGAGAGTGTTTAACAATTCTAACAGCCAAAAGCTTTTTGCCGTTGTTACGGCCGTTCATCATCAAAGAATTGGTGAGTCGCTCAATGATCGGGCACTGAGCCTTTCGAAATCGCTTGTTGGCATAACGGCCGGCACTATGAGCCAGATACACAGGCTGGCGGATCTGAATGTAGTCGGTAAGAGAGATATCCTTGACCTCGACATCCTCAAATGACCACTTGTTGAACAGCTTCACCTGGCCGCTCTCAGCGACAACATCTTCAGGAAGGACAGTAGAAGGCAGGACTGTCTCCTCGACAACTTCCTCGACCTCCTCCTCGTAAACCTCGGTGTGATCGACTTCTGAACCCTCGGACATTGCGGTGTTGTTAATTCGTTGGGATGTTGATGCTAGAAGGCGGCTCACTAAACTATGGTGGTAACATTCAACTGATGGTGATGCTCCATATTCAATGCCGCCCGCGCGATGTTCGCAGAGCGGGTACGCGCTAGCGTCTAGTAGCGGACTGTGACTGCTTATAATATCTTTAGGGTTGAGTCCTAGCTAATGTTGGGAGAAGAAATTAGGGTGACTGCCCGGAGCTAATGCTCTCGACGTCACCGAGAAACATTTAAGGTTTGGAACGATGGTCCAAATTTGCTGAGAGTCTGACGACGAATGTTTTTACGGTCGGATCAAATTTGACAGATATGATTGATTGGTCCAATCTATAGATTTGCTTTCAACTTGGCATCTACCGCATAAATGGCGAAGGTTAAGGCACGAAAACTTCAGGATGACGATTTCATACAGACCATCTCTGATTCTGACACATCTATCCCGGATCTGGACGACGAACTAGACGAAACTGACGTCGAGAAACCAACGAATAAAGACATACGTGGTGGCCGCAGCAACAAGATTCAGGATGATGAGAGTGACTTCAAATTAAGTTTTGATGTTGACGATTTTGAGGTGCCGGCTCAATTTGACGGCTGGGATTTCGACATGCAGGACCGAGCCAAAGGAAGTGGCCGTCGACAAGTCGATCTCAATGGTATTATTCAGCGTCAATTGAATAAGTCCAAGGGAATCGATGAAGATATATATGAGAGCAATGACGAGTCTGATGTCGATTCTGCCGAGGATAGCGAGGAGAAAGACGGGCTAGTAACTAATTTGGTCAAGGCTCCTCCCAGAGGTTCATCTACAGTTGAACTTGATGCCGATAACACGAAAAGTGACTCTAGCTTTGAGGATGATGAACAGAGATCAGGTAGGTTGCGTAGTGCTTGTGAAGCGCCAAACCAAATGCTAATACATACTTATAGCGCGTAAGACGTTGAAAGGACCATATAGACTACCGTTAGAAATCGAATTGGAATCTGACGCCGGAGACACTAATAGTCAGCCAGATGATGAGGAAGACAGCGGTCAGGCAACTGAAGTAGTTGAAGGTCAACGTAATGACGCGAAGGATGACGGTGAAGAACGCGAAGTACAATATGAACAAGACGAAGAAGAAGAAACTGAAGAAAACAAAGAAGAAGAAGGAGATGCAGAAGAAATAGACGAAGAAGATGGTAATAATAATGATGATAATGACGACGATGATAAGAGCGATGAGGAGCAGGACGATCCGAAGGAGGTGGCCAAATTTTTTGCAAAAACGCCGGAGCAGGGTACAGCGTCTGCACATAAGCAGTTTCATACTCTCTCTATTTCTCGGCCGTTGCTACGAAGCATCGCTAATTTGGGTTTTGTTACGCCTACACCAGTTCAAAGTGCTGTGATCCCCATCGCTCTTCTTGGTAAAGACATCGTTGCTGGTGCTGTTACAGGTTCCGGTAAAACAGCTGCGTATATGATTCCAGTTTTGGAACGTCTTCTTTACCGGCCTAAGAAGATTGCGTCGACCAGGGTTATTGTACTTACACCCACTCGCGAACTCTCTATCCAGGTTGCCGATGTCGGGAGAAAGTTGAGTCAATTTATTGGCGGCATTAGATTTGGGTTAGCTGTTGGTGGATTGAACTTGCGTCTCCAAGAGCAAGAGCTGAAAACTCGTCCGGATATTGTTGTGGCCACCCCTGGTCGATTTATTGACCATATCCGTAACTCACCAAGCTTTCAAGTCGAAGACGTTGAGATCCTAATTATTGACGAGGCGGACCGTATGCTAGAGGAGGGTTTCCAAAAGGAATTGACGGAGTTGTTGACTTTGCTTCCATCCAAGAGACAGACACTTTTATTCTCTGCTACAATGAACTCAAGCATTAAGTCTCTTATCCAGCTGTCGCTTCACCAGCCGGTTCGAATTATGATCAACCCACCAAAACAAACGGCGAGCGGACTTATTCAGGAATTTATCCGAATCAAAAAAAGAGAAATGGCGAAGCCGGCAATACTGACGTGGCTTTTAAATAAGTTCGATCGCAGAGAGCGTGTGATGGTCTTCGTCTCCAGGAAAGAGACAGCACATAGATTGCGAGTCGTTCTTGGACTTCTGGGGATAAAGGTAGGCGAACTTCACGGTGCGCTCTCGCAGGACCAGCGTTTGACTGGTATTACGGAATTCCGTAATTCAATTACGCCAATCCTTGTTTGCACGGACTTGGCTTCGCGTGGTCTCGACATTCCTAAAGTCGAGATTGTTATAAATTACGACATGCCAAAGACGTACGATATATATCTTCACAGAGTTGGTCGAACCGCTCGTGCGGGCCGTACTGGTCGAAGTATTTCTCTTGTCGGGGAGGCTAAGGCGGAGCGCGGCATTGTCAAAGATGCGGTGAAGACTCTTGAGAAGAAGAAGGGTAAAGCCGTTAGTCGTAATGTCGATTGGGATATAGTGAACAAGATTGCCAAAAATATTGAGAGCAAGGAAGGAATGGTTGGAGATGTATTGAAGGAAGAAAAGGAAGAAAAACAAGTAAGTCTTGATGGGATCGTAGGTGTCATAACGTTGATTAACAAGAGCTTAGTTGGCGATCGCAGAAATGGAGCTCCGCAAGGGCGAGAATATGGTCAAGCATTGGGATGAGATTCAGTCTAGACCAAAGCGAACTTGGTTCGACGACAACACTAAGAAGAAGGGGAACAATAAGAAGAGACGTTCAAAAAAGGACGACGACGACTAGACGCACCATGCATAATTCATTTATATATTACAAATTCTTTGTTACAGGACTATGGGACCATCATGTACTTGTCTTTTCTAAGTTATCATGGATTTAATTTTAGGCTGTTAAAAGTTGTACTTTTTCTTGGGTTATAAGGACTTATGTACATTTTATTTGTCTTCTACAAACTAGTTTTTTTACCAAGTTGTCTAGCAAACTTTGGACAGCCCCCGCTCTATGGATAAGGTTCTCAATGATCGAGGTTGTGATTCCCATGTCGAAAGAGGGCTGACTATTCTGGGCTCGATTTTGCGCAGTCTAGAGCCGCTTCAATAGAATGTCGCTATGTTTGTGGTCAGACAATATATTAGCCCATAGGCTGTTCTGCGTATTTCAACCCAATATTAGACCACACTTACTGAACTTCGCAGATCATGCAGGTTATTCCGTCGTTATAAGCATTGCCAGCGGTCTTGTTGATTGATTACTGCCTCATCTTGTCTGCCCACCAATTCGGTTCCACACGAAATTCAGCTTTGCATTGAGATTACTTAATTACAAGTTTCTGATGTCTACAAATGCGTGTCATCTGAACCCGACAATTATTGGTGATCGGACGTGAAGTCCCCCGGTGCCTAGCAAGCGCTTGACGCGCATTATTGTGCAATATCAGTATAATTCTCGTTTTCCGCCAATTCATTGGCTCAACTAATATGGACTCGAACGATAAAATGGGAAAGGATTCAGATTCTCTGCGACATTACTATGGGATGACGCACACTAGCGATCACGATTTGTCCTTGTCGTCGGGTTACGGGGGCTCACAAGAGCTGTCAGAAGAATTCTATGACCCATATGCTGAGTTGCAATCCCGACTTGCAGAGCTACAATTGGAACTGGAGGTATAGTTATATTCGTTGGTTTATAGTTGAAGTTCGTGGCTCATTGAGATCCGCAGGAGGGTGAGATTACTGCAAAGGGTTATAAGAAGCGACGAGCGCTCTTGATGGAAGCATACGGACAGAGTTCTGAGAATAGTCCCATGAGTTCAATGCAAGGTTCCGATGACGACATATTGAAACATTATGAAGTAAGATAATACTGCCTATACCCGAACGGTCCGCTAATATTATATCAGAAGTTGTCACAAGACGTGCCGAGCGACTTCACCTTTGTCCCTGACACGCACAGATCACTAGGACTGACTCACAACCTTCTGGGGCATGAGGATCAGGAACCTGGCGAGTTCATGTATTTGTCGGAACAGGGGGGGCGTAGCAGTTATTCGTTATCATCAAGTTTCCCAGCTGATCCAAGCGCTAATGGAGCTACACATCCGTCGTCAACGTACGAATTTTCAAAAAATGAGTTGCAGTTGCCACTAGAGCCGCGAGAGATTTCAGAAGCAGACTTCGATCCCCATAATGGGAACATTCCGATGACTAAATTTGACAATCTTGCATCTATTCTTCGCCACCGAGGGCGGAACATTCCAAAGCTTAACGCAATCCTTACACTAGACTCCAAGGGAAAGGAAGTTTCGGCGATTACTTGGGACAAGCTAGCTTCGCGTGCAGAGAAGGTCGCTCAAGTAATCAGAGACAAATCTGGACTATACCGGGGCGATCGTGTTGCGCTGCTATACCAGGACCATGAAGTCATCGACTTCGTTGTCGCACTTCTTGGATGCTTTTTAGCTGGAGTTGTAGCGGTCCCAATTAACACCGTCACGAAATTCAAGGAATTGAACTATATTCTCAATTACACTCAGTCTCATCTTGCGTTATCAACAGATGCAAATTTGAAGGCGTTCCATCGCGAATTCACGGCGCAAGGACAATCGTGGCCTCGTGGTGTCGAGTGGTGGAAAACGAACGAATTTGGATCCTATCACCCACTGTCCAAGAAGTCTGAACCACCGGCGTTGCAAGTTCCTGATCTAGCTTATATTGAATACTCTCGTGCGCCGACTGGCGAATTTCGTGGTGTTGTGATGTCTCACAAGACTGTTATGCACCAAATGAGCTGTTTGTCTTCAATTTTATCCAGTAAAGATAAACAGCGGAGACGATCATCAAGTGCTGGTACGGCGACGAGGGACGGTGGCAGATTGATTGGTCCTGCTGCAAAGTATCAGACAGTAATCAGCTACTTAGACCCTCGCCAGTCGATCGGTATGACTCTCGGAGTTTTGATGACAATTTACTCCGGCAACACTACGGTCTGGATCCCGCAGTCTGCGCTTTCTGTTCCTGGATTATACGCGAACGTTATTAGCCGCTTCAAGCCATCAATAATCTTGGGTGATTATACAGGCTTGAAGCAAGTTGCTTATAACTATCAGTCATTTCCTCTAGCCACCCGAAATTTCTCGAAGAAGCAGCCGGTCGACTTTTCCAGTATCAAGTGGTGTCTAATCGACTGTTTGACGGCAGACACTGAATTCCATGAGATTTTGGCGGATAGATGGCTCCGACCTCTGGGAAACAAATCATCACGAGAAGTTATCGCACCTATGCTGACGCTCTCTGAACACGGTGGTATGGTTATATCCATGCGTGATTGGCTGGGTGGTCAAGAATCTTTAGGATGTAGGCTCCCGGAACCATCCGCGGATGAAGAAAGAATGGGACCGTCTGATTTATCGGAACTGCTATTGGACAAGAAAGCGCTTTCGACAAACAATGTACGGATCCTTTCTACGTCACCGCCGCGGGGCGGATTTTTGGACAAAAATATCAAGAACACAATTCGAATCGGCGCGTTTGGGTATCCTTTACCTGATGCGACATTAGCAATTGTCGACCCTGAAACTTGTACGCTCGTGCCAGAGTTGATTGTTGGCGAGATTTGGGTCGATAGTCCGTGTTTGAGTGGCGGATTCTGGGGACTGGGTAGAGATACTGAGATGATTTTTCATGCCAGATGTTGGGGCCACGATGGCACTTTAGAGATGGAATTTCTCCGCACGGGATTGCTCGGCTTCATATATGATGGTAAGGTCTACATTCTCGGCCTCTATGAAGACCGTCTTCGTCAGCGAAAGGACTTTGAGGAACAGCAGAACCCTTCGATAACCTGTTCGGACATTGTTCATACCAATCGTCAATACAGATATCACTACACGGCACATTTAGTGCAGACGATAATGCAAACTATCCCACGTGTATTCGACAGTTCCGCGTTCGATATATTTGTGAACGATGAGCATTTGCCAGTCGTGTTACTAGAATCACCAGTTGCGGTCACAACTCCAGAAACACCAAACGGGCCGCCACGGGAGCCAGATAATGAGGTGTTAGAGGATATGGCAAATAAGTGCATGAACAAGCTTCGAGAAATACACAATGTGCGGGTATACTGTGTGCTGATCACCGCACCGAATACATTGCCAAGGACTACCAGAAACGGACGTTCAGAAATTGGGACGATGCTCTGTCGAAAGGAGTTTGAGACGGGATCGCTACCTAGTGTGTACGTCAACTTTTGTGTCGATCGAACCGTGATGAACATGCCAAGAGACCAGAATGCTGAAGAAGACGGTGGGATATGGTCTGTTGCGTCATCACACTTCAGAGAAGAGATGCTCATTCATGAGGACAAACAGTATTCTGGTGTGGATGAGCGTAATGTCGTGATGGATGATCGTACCGGCGGTGTTCTCTCAAAATTCAAGTCGATAGTGGACATCTTGCAATGGCGTGTTGTGTGTCAGCCGGAGGAGTTGTCGTACTGCAGTATCGATTCGAAATCTCGCGAAAATAAGGGCACGTCATGGAAGAAATTTGATGCGAAGATCGCGGCCGTTGCGTCGATGCTGGTTAATAAGGCTGGTTTACAAGCCGGTGATAATGTGGTCTTGATATACACACATGGTGAGGATTTTGTGCATGCTATGCATGCGTGTTTATGTCTAGGTATTGTGGCAATTCCATTGTCACCGCTAGACACGAATAGACTGAACGAAGATGTACCAGCCTTGTTGCACGTAATTGAGGATTACAAGGTCAAGGCAATATTGGTGAATGCGGAGACAGACCACGCAATGAAAGGCAAGTTGATCTCTCAGCACTTGAAGCAGTCAGCACATGTCGCACGCGTGACAATCCCGCCAACGTATAACACTATGAAGCCAGGCAGGGTGTCAGGTGGATGCAAGGATCTCAATTTTGCCATGAAACCGGATTGGACTAACCCTGGGCGGGTGGCATTGGTATGGGTGTACTGGACTGCCGACCACCGCCGGACAGCGGTGCAAATTGGACATGAAACGATACTGGAGATGTGCAAAATTCAGAAGGAAACTTGCCAAATGACGAGTTCCAAGCCGGTCATCGGATGTGTACGGTCTGGTTCTGGCGTCGGATTCCTGCATACTTGTCTTATGGGCGTATATGTTGGGGCGTCGACGTACCTGATCTCGCCCGTTGATTTTGCCGCAAATCCTCATTTGTTCTTCCTATCTCTCTCGAGATATAAAGTTAAGGATACGTATGCGACGCAGCAGATGCTAGAGCATGCGATGACCATTCCGCCGCTGAAGGGATATAATCTGCACGAAACACGTAACTTTATGATTACTTTCGATGGTCGGCCCACGACAGAGTTGTGTATGTCTTAAATGTGCCGATACATGAATTCCTCTAACGATGTTTTACAGTTGGAAGGGTGCGGCTGCATTTTGCGTCGTGCGGCTTGGATGGAACCGCGATCAACACTATATATTCACATGTTTTGAATCCGATGGTAACAACAAGGTCATACATGTGCATAGAGCCCGTGGAACTTAAATTCGACGTGCGAGAGCTGCGTCGCGGGTTTATCGTCATAGCGTCACCCGACAGCGGTCCATTCACATTGACTGTTCAAGACTCTGGTATGGTGCCGGTCAGTACACATGTTGCCATTGTGCATCCAGAGACTAGAAGATTATGCCACATTAGCGAGTATGGAGAGATCTGGGTATCGTCCAAGGCCAACGCGCAGGGGTTCTACGGTTCAAAGGATCCGTTTGACGCCGAGCGCTTTAATGCGAGTACGATTGACGGCGATCCATGCTTGACGTATATGCGTACGGGTGACTTGGGCTTTCTGAGGACTGTCACACGGCCTGTCGGTCCGGGTGGTGCTATGGTTGAGATTCAAGTGTTGTTCGTGCTCGGCGCCATTGGCGACACGTTTGAAGTTGCAGGCTTGAATCATTTCCCTATCGACATTGAGACGACAGTCGAACGGAGTCATCGGTCGATTTATCCCGGTGGCAGGTGAGTTTAACGATTCGAACTAGGATGTAGTTGGGATAGTAACGTAAGAATAGTGCAATATTCCAGGCGGGCGGTCTTGTCGTGCTGGTTGTGGAGGTCAGCCGGAAACAATTTTTGGCGTCATTAGTATCGGTGATTGTGAACGCGATATTGAACGAGCATCAAATCATCGTGGACGTAATTGCCTTCGTTGCGCGTGGACATTTTCCTAGGTCTCGTTTACGCGAGAAGCAGCGCGGCAAGATCCTAGCGGCGTGGGTGACTCGGAAGCTGAAAGCGATGGCACAGTTCACGATTAGCAGGCCTCCTGACGGAGGATTTTATATCAAAAGTTAGGTGTCATATAGTATTAATTTATACTCTGTATTATTTATGGTTGTTATTAATAGTGCGATTCTATTTGGGTTACTGGTGGATTAGATATTTTGGTTGATATTTTTGCGCATTGGGTTGTATTAGTTGATCCGTTGGCGCCATATATGGCGTAATTTTAGTGGTATCATAGAGAATATTTGTAAAATAGGGCTCCGTGAAAGAATTGCGACAGCCAGGCAGTTATTGCTATTATCGATACCGTTCCAGACAAATACCTTCTATTCTTATATTATTACAAATGCAAAACTAATCAAACTTATAAAGTCGGTGTTTGACCTCCTCTGTGGTCCACGACAACCCCTCTTTCAGATTTTCGCCAGTGTATGCGCTGCATGCAAGTATTGTACAATTATGATTCGTTATCTTATCAATTTGGAGTGTCTGTATTGTCATTAATTGGGATCCAAGCGCCGAATCGATTATAAAATACTCACATCATTCACGAGATCCAACACAGTGGCGCGACTCTCCTCTGTCGCGATGACATCGATCTTGTTGACAAATATTAGTAGACCAGCACCCGTTAATCTGTCCTCCTGTATAACTTTATCCAGCTCAACCTTGCAATCTGGTAACCGATCCAGCGAAGACGCGTCAACGACCCATAATATAGCGTCCGTCTTCTCAAAGTAGTTCCTCCAAAATGGACGGAGCGTGGATTGTCCGCCGACGTCCCCTACCGAGCAATTAGCGAAACACGCCCGAGATATGCAAACTATATTTACATAAACACACATATATTTAGTTTGTAACCCCGCCAATCTACTGTTTTTATATTAAAGCCGAGAGTGGGGCTTACGGACTTGACGTCTTCGCCGAGTAGTTGCTTCACAATCGTTGTTTTGCCGGCGCTGTCCAGACCCCTGAGTGTGCGGTGTTAACAATTTGATACTTGACGGGAGCGAAAGGACACTTGCAGCATGAGGAGACGAATCTCCTTGTCTTTTAGCTTTTGCTTGCGTATTGTACTTAATAGTCCCATTGTGTTGTCGAGTATAACGCGCTAGGTTGTGAGTCAGAAAATATCATCCACGTGATTTTTCTTTAAGAGATTCATTAAATGATTATCGGGTCGGCGATTATCGGGCTGAAACAAGGACGACTCCACCTATAGAACGAGAAGGTTAGGGTTATCCATTTACCCTGTCAAGTATGCACACTTACTAGCATTAAGACGATGCGACTTCCTGCCGAGATGTTCACCCATACGGCATTTGTTCTTTAATTCGCCGATCGGCGCAGCTAGTATGATTTCTAGGTGGTCATATCATGTAAATATATATTATCGACTTAGGAGCGAGTTTCATATAGGGAACTTGTACTTCTGCAGCTTCCGATGGTCTAGGCCAGTCGGCCAGCTTCTGTCCTGACGGTTACATCATGACCCTAACCCCATGAGACGTTAATTTGTCAGAGTGCTCTCAGTTGGGCCCTTATCTCTCTGAATAGCCTGCTTGTCTGACTGACTCCACAACAATTCGCTCGGTCCCTGCATGTTTATGTTCTACCAGAACTTACAATCGCGGCCTGCTGGTGCTTGTCGTGCAACATAAATGGGCACATGGTGCTGCTTGCTCTTGAGCCCTTGGCCATTCATTGCTTGTTCACAGGAGGCGTTCGTGCACACCTTGCCAGCGGGATGGCGCGAGCCGGCTAACGAGAAGCGTTGCCCGGTCAACGACAGCGCCCAGGGCTGACCGCAGGCTTACTCATGATACTGGGGATGGAGAAGAAAAGACAATATCCACAGACAAAACCCTCGACTTTTGTCCGTCGGGAAAAGAATCGTTCGTTTCTGGGCCACGCGAGCGGCCGAGAAGCGTCTAACACGTGCGCGTTTGTGCTCCACCCTGCTGACAGCAGCCAACCTTTTTTTGCGTCCTCCGGCCATTAAGGTTTGCTCTGGGACATTGAGCCTGGTGCACAAATACGCCCACAATTTCGCACTGATATCTAAACGTCTCTTGACCGTCGTCTTCTCGCCATTTGGTGCTGGCATCGACAGCTCTTCTGGTCTCCATCCCACCCTACTCGCTACCATGGCCGTATCCATACAGGACGTGCGCGTTCTAGCGTCGACGACCCGGAGCACCCACCACACATGGGCTCTGACCTTCTTCTGCCGTCCTGAGCTGTATCTCCAACCCTCGTCCATTGAGCAGCTCCAGACAATCGTGCGCGCCGCTCACCAGTTCAAGAAGACAATCACCATCACTGGCGCGGGACATTCGCCCTCCGACATCACCATGACCAAAGACTGGCTGATCAATCTCGACAATTTCGACAATGTGCTCTCGTTCTCGCGCCACGAGTCTGGTCTCTTCACCGATGTGCGCGTCGAGGCTGGAATCCGCATATACCAGCTCAATGCCGCACTTGCATCTCGCGGGCTCGCGCTCCAGAACTTAGGCTCAATTTCTGATCAATCCGTTGCTGGCATCATCTCAACCGGAACACACGGTTCAAGCGCTTACCACGGCCTAGTGTCTCAGCAACTCGTCGACATCACCGTCCTTCTCGCATCCGGCGAGCTCTTGACTGTGTCTCCTACCGTCCAACCTGATCTATTCCGTGCTGCAATGCTCTCTCTTGGCAAGCTAGGGATAATCACTCACGTTACTATACGCGCAATCCCGTCCTTCACTCTCCACTCGTTCCAAGAGATTATTGACTTTGATAAACTCCTGGAGGACTGGAGCACGGTCTGGACCTCCAAAGAATACGTCCGCGTCTGGTGGTTCCCGTACTCGCGCAAATGCATACTCTGGCGTGCCGAGAAGTCCCGCAAGAGCTTGTCTGTGCCGCGCGACAGCTTTTACGGTACTTGGCTTGGACGCAAGTTGTACGAAACGCTGCTTTGGTTCGCGACTCGGATATATAAACACGCGATGCCGGCCGTCGAGCGGTTCGTGTTCCGACGACAGTACGGATGGGAATCCACGTACGGGCTCGGTGGTTCCGAGGCTGTGCAGAACAGTGTCGACGGTCTGAATATGGATTGCTTGTTTAGGCAGTTCGTCAACGAGTGGGCGCTTCCGCTAAACCATGGCGTCGAAGTTTTGAAACTTGTTGACCAGGCCGTTACCAAGGCGGCAGAGTCGGGTGCGTATTACGTCCATGCGCCTATCGAGGTGCGATGTTCGAATTGCTCGTACCCGGACAAAGAAACGACGGCCATTGAGATAATCGAAATGTCAGGTGGCAAAGGGGCAATTCCAGGAAATACGCTGCGGCCATTGTTGGATTATTCCCCCGTTGTGCCGTACTCATATACCGGGCCAATTTCAAACGAGAATCTCACATTATATTTGAACGCGACGATGTACCGGCCGTTCGGACATGACCCGCCAATCGGACAATGGTACAGCGAGTTTGAGGATATCATGGTTGCGTACGGTGGTAAGCCACACTGGGCCAAGAACTTCATCGGCAAGAGTCCGGAGAAGACGAATACTGTGCCAACAAGCGGCGAAATGGTCGGTCTCGCGAGTGTTTTTGAGAACTGGTACAGCGAGGACGGGAAAAAATACAAAGCTATTCGCGAGAAATTGGATCCAGAGGGCTTATTTTTCGGCGGAAAAGAGTGGGCAATCCGAAACGGAATAATTTAGTTTTGAAAGTGTAATATATAACAAAGTTGATAGATGTTATTGTGGTATAAGATATGGAAATATGGAATGATTGAATGACATTGTCCTAGCATTCTACGATGCAAATTGGTGTTTGTAACTTGTATTTTTTGTACTGTACAACATATAGTTATATATTTAATGGCTATCATACATCTCATACATCATCCTGCCCCTCGACGACGTGGGAGTCACTGGTCCGTTTCGTCCCCTGAATCTGCATCACGTGGAAGATCCATCGAAGCAGCCTGCACAACATCTAGGTGCCCAAACTCATTCTCGGGGATCTCGACACGTATACGCAGTTCGCGCTCCATTAAGATATCGCAAGCTTGCCTTAGCTCACTGTCATTCATCACCTCTCGGAGAGTATCAAAAGCTTGCAACAATATGTCTGTTCCCTATCAGTAAACGCTGTTACCATTGTCTCTTGAATATCTACATACCTCTTGCCCAAGGACACAGAGCAATAGCTCTAAACAGCACCTTCTTCGCATTCAACCTCATTCCTTGCTGCATCTCAAACAGCACATACGCAGTCCACAATCCAACATTGTTCTGTGTCCTCTGGCATGTCACGGCACGTTCAAAAAGCGACCGTGCGACATGCACCGCGCCGAGCTCTAATTGATACCAAATCGCGAACCGCCATAACGCTACTGTCACGACGTCCTCGTTCAGAAGCACGGTGTTCAGCAGATTATTCACGTTATTTTCGATTCGGTACTTGCGTTCATTGAGAGCGTACATTGCGATGAATTCCATGTTTTGCGGGAATGCCCTGATGCAAGAATCTAAATGCCCACGTAGCATTGCAACTCTGTAGAATGCGGAGTGCGACATGTGGAACTTGATCAGTTTGGCCATGAACAGCGAGCTGGATTCGCGGACTTCGAACTCGTCCGGATAGCGCAGGTTGAGTTCGTCGGTGAAGGCTGTGAATGATTGTGTGGCGCAGTCGATATCCCCATCGGATGAATGGTACTCGATAAGCGCGAGACATTTCATCGCATTGGATGCGAGATCGGGCTGTCGCTGGGCAAAGAACCGGCGCATCATCCCGGTCAGCATCTTAATAATTGTCAATAGACGCTCTATAAGAGGATATCGAATTACTCACAGTACGTGCTTTCAGAACAGATGTGTTGGATACCTCATTTACTTTCCTACCCTCCGGAATCCCTAGTAGAATATTGATCGCGTCCTCTTGGTCCTCGAAAAATGCGAGCTCAGCCCAGCTTTCCCACAACAATATACACCGACCATCGTCCTTTAAAAAATCCACAGCAGTCTCATACACCGAGTTTGCCTTTTCCTTATGTCCTAACCGCCACTCGATGCTCGAATACAGTCTCCATAGCTTGATCCCATCGCGCTTGCGTTTTAAAAGCGACTTGGCGGTTTTGAGCGACGCGCTGCCGTTCTTTCGAAAGTCCCATTCCATGAACCAAACAAGCAGGTCTTCGTCGTCGATTATTGTCTGTAACGATTTAATCACCCGATCTGTGAATTCGATGTCAATTACATGTTCAAAAGGATCCCTGCCTATTGCCGTTTCTTCGATTGAAAATTTGGCAGGCCATGAATCTAAAAAGCTGTTGCCGTTCCATTTTACAACGTCACAGCCCAGGAACTTAAGACTTGCCCACACGAGATCTGTGCGTGCGCTAGCAGTGCAGAAAAAGTACATGAATGGTTGAATGTCTGTGAATAAGACGACACGAAATGGGTCGTCTTCACCTTGATCTGTTCGGCTCGGAAGTAGGTATTTGGAGGCTTCAAGCTCTTCTTTGATCCAACTCTTCGTCACTGCCTCATCTGACTGGCTGAGCGCCCTGTCCGATTCAGTCGCCGTGTAAGAGTTCTGCCATCGCTCGCCAATGATTTCCCCTATCCGGGGAGTCTCTTTTGCCCAAAATATTCGCAGCCATTGCAATCTAGTTGGCAAATCTGTGCTACCTCCGCTGCAAAAGTAATTGACCTCCAGCAAACCTTGAATAATGGCAATTGCCTGTTCAGTATACCCTACTACCATGTTAGCATTGACCCTTGAGAATGACTTGAGCAAGATACGTACCAGCCTCATATATAAACCGACAAGCGCGAACCATAATGTAAACTAAATGCTCCTCAACCTCACTGTCCTTCTCAGCCGCGCCAGCGATCCTTGCGACGACATCGATTAACTTTGCTAGAACGGACTCGTACTCAAAACTTGACGAGTCTCGAATATTGAACTCCATCCAACCAATCCAGAAATCCAGATTTTTGGGATATTCGTCAATCAATTCAAGCCATTTCTTCGCTGCCTGATATTTTCCCTTTAGGTTTTCGAATAAATCCATATATTTCAATGTCAATGAAGTCTCGCCAGAATTCGCCTCCAGAGCTTTCTGATACACCGAAAACGACATCTCCCATCGTACCCTCAGTGGCGACCCCGAAGGTGCGTTCTCAGCCATGGCATTTGCTAAGGTGTGCCATCGCGAGGCTGACTTTGGGAACTCATCCACTGCTTTCGAAAGTTCGATAATTTTCTTACTTGCCGCCGAGTGGATGTCGTAAGTGTCGCCTTCGTCCGACATAATGTCCGATTCTGAGCCATTGGTTTCATCTGAGAGCACTGCAACCCTCTCATCATCCCCATTCTTCTCATCGGGTATATACCGCGACGACAAAGGTACAAAGTCTCTAAGTAGCCCTTTCGAGCCATCATACTCGGTGTCTACCTTTAACCGTTTTGTCTGCGAATTAAGCACCCATGCGCGACGCGGCTTAATCTCACTATCTCGTTCACTGTCCCGGCTGATGATAGCAGAACCAGTAACTCCTGCCGCTACATGTTCTAACCGAAACTCAGGTCCGAGACCCAGCACTCTACCACCGCCGACCCTGTAGTACTTTGGGACTGAGTATTTTGATGGCTTGCCATAGGTCAAGTTGTCCATGTCACGTCTCGTATCCACGGCATATAACTGAGCATTTGACATCTCCTTTTGTGGAATATTGGTATATTGCTGTGCCTTGCTACTAGATAGCTGTTTCTCGCGAGGTGTGTCCGTGAAAGTGTACGCAAGCTCGGTCAAAGATCGCGACGGATTCTGGCGGGATTTGGCCCACTTACCTGCCTCATCCTCCTGGATATTATGGCTCTTGTTAAGCTTGTGAGTTTCGCCCTGGTGGTCATAATCACGGCGATGGTGTCGTCTACTGCGGTCTTCTTGTCTCGAAGATCGGTCTCGGACACGCGACGATCGGTTTCCATTGTCATCCTCGCCTAATGAGGCGTGACGTCGTGATTCTGGCCTCTTCGCAGTGGCTGATGTCTTCGCAAGCAATGACGGATTGAAACTCGAGAATTTGGGAACCGCTTTGTTGGTCTGGTTGATATAGGATTAGTAGCGATAAACCAACGGGAAGAGAACCAAAACCCAAACGATACCTTTGCGTTCTCATTATCCGACATTGCGGCATAGATAGTAGCTCGGACGAGTCCTGTATTTAGTAATACAAACCGTGAGATGCGGGCATATAGGTCAGGTAAGTGTCAGATCAAGAGATTTGTATCGTTTGTCATTAGTTATGACATGACACTCCATACCAACCTTCAATCATCTTACCCGGTGTTACGGCTGAGCCGCGCGATCGATTTAGTCTCGTCGGGTCATTCAGCGAGCTGCCGCATATCACGGCACGTCCACAACACAGGCTAATTGAGGACAGCTACAATGCTTCGAGACTAACATATAGCTTGATACTTTTGGTTTATACTTTGCCTCTTTCACTACTACAATATCTCGATATGCCATCATCATGTACCACCGACGGCGACTTTGTCTTACAAATCTATCCACACAAATACCCCACACTCCTGTACGACGTTCCACCGCTTATTCGAACACCACAAACTGAAGAAGTCGGTGTGGTGTTTTTTATCCCCGGAAATCCTGGTCTACCGCAATACTACACTCTGTTCCTGACGCTCATCCGCGAACAATTGCCCCACTGGCGCGTACTCTGCGTCTCACAAGCCGGATGCGACACGATATCCACTGCGTTCAAGTACACAGACTTTTCGAAGCAGACATATTATAACCTGGACGATCAGGTTGAGCATAAATTCGAAATACTATCAGAATTGCTGGAGAAGCATTATTATCTAGGTCCCGGAGGGACTCAAAAGCAAGTCGTTTTGATCGGACACAGTATAGGATGCTGGCTCATGCAACATTTGCTTGTGCGTATAAGCAATTCGGATTTGCAAATTACCATTAAGCTTGCAATATTGCTGTTCCCGACGATCAAAAATATCGGGGAAAGCGACTCTGGGGTCAAGTTTCGGAAGATAATATCACAAGTGCCGAAATTGGCTAACATAGCGGGATCAGCTACGTATTATCTGACTAGTTATCTGCCAAGGCCAGTAGTTCAGAGCATCGTTAACCTTTTCATGGGCTTTCCGCCTGAGCATGCGTCTAGGGCGACGCAGGCTCTGCTTGCCTCTCCTTCAGTTGTGTACCAATGCGTGAGGTTAGGTGCCGAGGAGATGGAGAAGATCGCTGATGAGGCAGAAGATGTTGGGTCGTTATTTTGGGAGGGACTATGGGGCACGCTGCATAGAGATGGAAGTGGGCAGGGTCGGATCATAGCGTACTTTGCTCAAGATGTATGTCCCTGATCTGCGATGGTAATGTTGACCCAAAACCTGCTGACGTTTATTTAGGACCACTGGGTGGGGAATCACACACGTGCCGAAATAATTGAAGTGCATTCATCGAGATCAAACGTGAAGTTTATGGTTTCGTCTGCGGAGGATAACTGCAAGCATGCCTTCTGTGTGAGTGACAGCGACGTCATGGCAAATTATGTAGTCCAATGGATTAGAGAAATAGATTAGTGATGTACAGATATATTTTAGCACTTGTGGCTTAATGGGCTTCATTAATAATACTATTTGGCAGTAAATTGACAGTTTAGGAATGCTGCTATGAATCGTACTCTACTATGTTTTACAAACCTATCTCGAGACGGGCTCCATTTTCAGGGGCAATTAAAGTTTACCACATGTCTCAACGTTACCCGGTTATGCAGTTATAAAGTCTCGATGCTCCCTACAAAATTCTTTAAACCGGTTAATCTCAATCGCTGAGCTCTCCGAGCTGTTGTACAGATGCTATATTTAGTAGGCCTGGGCTTGTCTTCCGTTGAAGATATTACTGTCCGTGGATTGAAGGTTGTGCAAAAATGTGCTCGAGTCTATTTGGAGGCATATACCAGCATTCTCATGGCTGCTTCGAAGGAAGACTTGGTATTACCGCCAGTTTCTCATGTCACGCCCAATAATTAACGCGACATATAGGAGAGTTTTTATGGAAGAGAAGTTACTCTCGCTGATAGGGAATTGGTTGAGAGTTCAAGCGACACGATTCTGGAAGATGCTGACAAAGTTGACGTAGCTTTTCTCGTCGTTGGTGATCCATTTGGGTACGGCAATTACTATTTTGAACTTTTATTCTCGGCTAATTGTGCATAGTGCCACCACTCATACTGATCTTATAATACGAGCACGTTCACTCGGGATCCCATTCGAGGCGATTCACAATGCCTCGGTCCTGAACGCAGTCGGCGCATGCGGTCTACAGCTGTATAACTTTGGGCAAACTGTTTCGTTGGTATTCTTCTCGGATAATTGGAAGCCCGACAGCTTTTACGATCGGATAAAAGAGAATCGTAAGATTGGTCTTCATACGTTGGTGTTATTGGGTATGTTTGTCATTTTCGGTGGTGACTGAGAATGATGCTAATTGAGCTAGATATCAAGGTTAAGGAGCAGAGCTTCGAGAATATGGCTCGCGGAAGAAAGATTTACGAACCACCCCGGTACATGAATATTGAGACCGCCGCGTCACAGCTATTAGAAATTGAATACCTTAGGAAAGAAGAAGTCTATACAGATGATACGCCGTGTGTTTCTGTCTCACGATTGGGATCACCTGACCAGAAATTTGTCGCAGCCACGCTAGGAGAGTTGTCAGAAATCGAAAGTGGAGAGCCACTCCATTCGCTAGTGATTCTTGGACATCGAACTCATGAGATGGAGATTGAGTATTTGCTTGACTTTGCTACCGATAAGACGAAATTTCAGAAGGCTGTTGAGACAGAGGTAGAGGCTGCGAAGGAACTGCAGCCACCGGCGACTGGTGATGAGGATGATGACTAGTGTAATATATATTCTGGGATGAGATTTATGTAGTAGATACGAAGGGTATGATACAATCAAGGATTCAAAACAGACTTATGACGATCTGGATATATGCTCTACTCTCTTGGAGACTATGAGCTCTGCGGCTGAATTGTGGTTAGGTTTCGTTCTTTCCATCTGTAGGAAACTTCACAATCAACAGCCGAACAGGCCTGACGGGCAACCCGAAACATTTCACCAGCCCGGAGTCATTCTTTCATCCTCTCCACCAATCAAAATATTATAATTTTACAGCTGTGAAATGGGACTATTGGCCCAAAGTACCACTTAAAGAAATTCGACCCGGATCTTGTATAATAATAGGTTCGGTTGGTTTAGATAACTGATAGCCACACAGCAGTAGCAATCTTGTCATATAAGGCGTGCTCCCTTGAAGAATGCGAAGGGGAATACCAATATTATGGCCTCAATCCCTACGTCTTCGTCAGAGCCATCGGTGCCTGACTCCGAATACACTGGGCTCGATCGGTCACGGATATTAGCGCACCCGCAGTCTACGACAGACACACCAACCTCACCTTCCCCAGCACCGTCACTATCGCTCTCCCTCTCGTCATTCCTAATCGGGCATCCCGCTGCATTATCAGGAGGCCTCGCGTCGCCAAGTAATGCCGTTTCACCGTCACATCTCTCTGCAATTGCCTCCTTAGTAGCGCAATCATTTACACCACGCGTCTCCATATTCGCGTCCAATGACGCCAACGAATTCGCCAGAGATAAAGGTTTCGCCTCCGTCCTTGAGCTCTTTCAACCTTTTGGTGATGTTGTGCCTGGGCCAGTCGTTGTCCGAGATACGCAGGGCATCTCCACAACTCTCGATGACTTTGGCATCCGCTTCGCGTCCTCCGCACTATTTCCCTCCACGCAGAGTTTACATCAACAATCGCCAACAAAACTCCGAAAGGAGTCTGCTGCCCCATGTTTTGATTTACAAGATCTGGACGCATTACTCGATATCTACCTCGGCAAAGGCATGCGCTACTTTGTGACGGACGTGAATGCCCCGCCAACGACTCTGCACGACGATTTGTATTATAAGTTCCTACAACGATTACTAGCATCTCCACCAGTTTCTGCACACGAATCATTTTCTCATCCAGTGGCGGGGATTATTGCGATATCGTCCAGAAACCCACAGCCGATCGAGACATTGTCAAGCTTGTATAAAGCCGGCAACGATGCGCCTGTGCCGTCGTATATGAGCAAGGATTACTTGCGATACTACGTGCTCGTACATGACGAAGATCATAGCGATCTCGAACGGTAAGTCAATATTTGTTTGGGACGATAAGATATGGATGGAACTTAGCAGTAATTAGATCAATTGCACTTTTCGAGCGCATGAAGCGGCATTTTGGAATTCACTGCCACATGGTGCGCCTGCGGTCCGTAAAGGCGGATTTGTCGTCGTCAGAACCGATAGCTCTGTTGCCGCCATCCCAATGGATATCCGCCGCCGAAGAGATTGCCTTGTTGAAGGCACCACTGGAGTCCGCTGACCGGTACATATTCGAGAGCGACGTGCAGAATATGCGGGCGTTTGCACATGAACTTGTAGTCAAGAGCCTGGTTCCGTTTATGGAACGGTGCGTTGCAACCTGGAATGATCAGGTTAGTCTTGCACTTCTGTTTGATTGGATCAGTCATATGGTGCTAATACGCGCAGATCGCGGCGAGCAGACGTGGGCTAACAGGTCGATTTTTCTCTGCGTCTCGACGACTCCTGGGCTCCAATAACAGAGGCCTAGGGTCTGGCACGGCCCACAGTGCGACTTCGGGCAACTACGACCCGATAACAGGTTCCTACGGCTTTATGACCGCGGAATCCCAAATGCGCAAGCTAGCCGACTACGCTTTCATGCTCCGGGACTGGAAACTAGCGCACAGCACGTATGATTTGCTGCGCAAGGACTTCTTAAACGACAAAGCGTGGAAATACCACGCCGGCGCGCAAGAAATGGCTGCCGCAAGTCTGATCCTGTCTGGCACGCCGTTGAGTTCAAAAACGCGCGCGGACACGCTGGAGCCACTGCTGGATTCGGCAACGTATTCGTACATTTCGCGGTGCTCGCAGCCCACGTATGCGTTGCGCACGATCTTGATTTCGTCGGAGTTGTTGCGGTCGCGTGGTGGTGGGGCGGCGGACGATGCTGCGCGATGGCTTATGAAAGCTATTAGCGAGAAATTGATGGGGAGCCTTGCACATGCGTTGATAATCGAGCGGGTGAGTGCGTGCTACTCGATTCGTAAAGGCGTCGGGTCTCAGGGATGGGGCAATCGGCGACGGAAAGCTGCTTTTTGGCAGCTCGTGGCTGCGAAGGAGTGGGTTAGCTTGGATAAGAAGCAGCATGCCCGGTTGTGTCTTGACGAGGCGGGCGAGAATGTTTATGATGCATTGGACTGGACGGATGAGCCCGGTCAATTATTGTTTGAGCTGCGACACTCGACCGAGTCGATGGTGTACGATAGTAGCATTAGCTAGGGTCGAGTGAATTTACAGTTAGGTAGTTACAGGATCAGTAATCAGACGGACTGTAGTCAAACTTGTTATTACAGAGATCACATGCCAAACTTTTTTAAATTCGTTACAAGTCATTATATCTCGCAAGCACAGGTGAAAACTTTTGCCTAGAGAGAAGATTTCCCGAATACATATATAACGTTCATGTTCAATTAGCAGACGCCCTTATAATGGCCATGCTTGTGTTTCGTCGTTTGCGACAGATGGCTTGTGCTGCCGTGCTCCGACAGCGATCCCAACGACGTGGCCGCGCGTGCGAAATGGGACTCCTCCTGAATTCGTTGGAGCGGGTGCGCGAGCGCGGCCATGTCAATCGGGTCCGAGGAAATGAGCGTTTCGGTCACGATGACAATGTCTTCGCACAGCTGTTCCAGGAGGTCGGCGGACATGCTCTCACGGACGACCACGCGGAGGATCTCGACGTCTGCTTCGTCCGATGGGAGGGGGTAGTCTGGATTTGTTAGTTCGTACTACGACTGTAGATCAGGCAGTGGACTTACTGGGAATGATGTACCCCTTTACTCTCAGCATTGTTGAAATGCTGGCTTGCTTGAGGTGGGGATAATTTTTCTTAAAGTCGTCACTCAATCTCCACGCGACGACCGGTAAACCTGCGTTGTAACTCTCTGGGTCGTCGCTGTCTTCAACGATACCCGGTAGGTATTTGTGCAAGCCCTTCTTGCGGTGGATTTCTGACAGACAGGTGAAGTAGCCGGTTGATTCGAGTACGTTCGACAGAAGACGCGCATTGGCCAGCGAGTTGCGCTGGATCCGGCGGTAACCACCTTGGCCAAGGTGGATGAAGTTGTAATACTGCTGGATAACCTGGTATCCGGGTCGAGAAAAGTTGAGAGCTAAAGATCAGTTAGACAGTAACGCACGCCAGTCCTCTATCAATATGACGTACTAAAGCTCTGTTCAACACCGCCGAGATATTTGAGCTCAAAAATAAGGTGCTTCGGGAGATATGCTTCCGATCTCCAGATAATCCAACCCAAGCCTGCAGCCACTAATCCATATTTATGGCCGGACGTGTTAATGCTGTGCACGCGCTTCAATCTGAAGTCCCACACAGTGTTCGGATGGCAGAACGGGGCGACGAAGCCGCCGCTGGCAGCGTCGACGTGGATCGGGATGTCAAGCCCGGTTTCTGCTTCGTATTGGTCAAGTATCTCTGATATCTGCTTGACGGGCTCATAATGGCCCGTGTAGGTCGATCCAAGGATGACGTAGATGCCTATGGTGTTTTCGTCGACGTAGTCGAGCACTTTGGACGCGTCGAGACAGTGGTTAGATTCCTCGCTGACCGGGATCAAACGTGACTCGACCTCGAAGTAGCGTGCTGTCGATTGTCAGTAGTCAACGAAATCAGAAAATTCAGACGATTGCCCATACCAAACTTCTCAAGAGCGACCTGGGCATTGGCTCCCATGATGATGTTGGGATTCGAAGTATCCTTGCCCTCAGCCTTGCGCTTCTCCTGCCAGCGTCGCTTCATAGCCAAGCCGCCGAGATGAATGGCCTCCGAGGATCCCGTGGTCGCGGACCCGATTGGCTTCTCACTTGGCGACGCGTTCCACATACTTCCGAGAATGCTGATACACCGGGAGTGAATGTCCATTAGAGCGGGATACTCATCGCTATCGGCCAAGTTCTTGGTGATGTTCTCGACGGTCAGACGGAGGCATTCGTCCTCCACGAACGTGGAAACGAAACTCGCGAGGTTGAGGTTCGGCTTGCCATCGAGATCGAGGTCGTCGTGAATGATCTGGTACGCAGCTGCTCGAAATTTAGCATGATTCTGTGACTAGGGCAACATTGACATCACTCTCTTACATTTGGAGTCGACACCATTTATCGGCAACTTGCTATATCGCAAATCAGCTCTAATCCTTCCCCGGTCAACGCAGGAATAGAAAACATAGAAACGGACTATTTGGGAATCGGCTCCCAGGCGGTGTATCGATTTATGTAAGGGGACGCAACATGCATGCTACGTCCACTTGTGCACGGTGCGCCGGATAACTTGCGACCACTGTGGGTCCTATAGCGTTCCTGGTGCTTCCGGAGCAAGTCATCGGGGGAAATATGTCTGCTAAGCGGCATTTCGTAAAGTTGGTTGTCAAGTACGTATAAAAAGAGAACGGGTAGACTCCGTGGGCTTTATTTAAAAAGCGCTGATTATGAGTGAGAAGTTAGTCTAGGTTTACAATCATGTGTAGCCCGCCCGGCAAGCGAAATTAGCGTCAGCAAGATGTAGTTTGACGATCTGCAAGGCATGGTCGACGGCGGTATTATGCTAATAATTGATACATGCTTTGGCACCTTGTTCTTCATTCCAGATCTAATTAACTTTGCAAATAAGTAAAAATGCAAATATCAGATAATATTGGTCTACAAGTCCGCGAATCGTCGCTCCACATGGGCGATCAATTGCTGTCAGGAATAGTTTTGCGTAGCTATGGCGTGACGTCATAGTTTGGGCTCGTCAGTCAGGCCGTCACGCCATATTCCTATGCCTCCCCTAGTGTGCAACAATCCTTGGGATATGGATGCTATATCGCAGGTCAACCTCGACAGGAGACGGTCTGGAATAGTATAATACAAAGCAGATCGGTGACTTGGAGAGTATTAGAGACGAATCGCAGAATTTTAATAGTTCGTTATATGTGTGACTGGCAGTCGAACCGTACACATATGTACTGCATATTTCAACGTAATAAGCCGCCGTCCTTCGACAGACCTACGTTAGATGCCGTCGTTTGCTATAGCGAGACTCCTCCATAATCTACAGACGCAGCGGCACAGTGGCACATGTCTGCAAGCCTTGGCTGCTCCATAAAAAGAAGCTGATTGCTGTTTACGTCATTGTCGTTGTGGCTCAATGGGACGCCCACGTGAAGCGCCGCGAGCCACTTCCAGCTGCGTAAGAAAGTAGTATGCGCAAAATAAGCAATTTCGGACAGAAATACGCATATGATCGGAGAATTCAAAACGTACGGCGTTTCAGGGGCCGGCCAGTGTTGGCAGGAGCGAAGTGAAACCGGAGAAAGGCAGTCGAGAGCGAGACTGAAAATATAGTATGTAGTAAAGTGTCGTAATAGTAAATCAAGAGCATGCAGGTACCAGGAACGAATTATATACCAAAATGCACCGTACATTACGCTTGTGCAGGTATCGACTCAGTACTGTAGATATTTATTCGCCAATGGACGGGCCGGGCCGCATCTAGCTTCAATTTTGACAAGAGGTGGCAGTACAGAAGAAGCTCTATTCAGACTGCAATCTGCAAGCTGCACGGCCGGTGGTAATAATGATCAGCCTGCCCAAGCTATACGCCACAGCAGCTGAACCACGAACCAATAAAAACCAGGAGTGGAACCGGTCGGAGCATACTGTAACGACTAACGAACTTCCATGCCAAAATGTCGATTCGAACCAGAGAGCCTTACATGTCGACTTCAACCAACATTAACGCGCGTTCCCAATATAAGCCATGAGCCGCAACCCCCGATATTGCCGATCGATTGAAAGTAACTCAGTTGTTACCAAGTAACAAACACGCGTTTCGAAATGACATCGTATATTCTATTTTCCGGTATGATCGCGTGATGCGGTGGTCGACAGCGCTGCAGTTTGTTCCAATCGTAACAAGCTGGCTGCCACAGTCGCTGCTTGCCATAGACAGATAGTTCACGGCAGTGGGGACATATAGGAAGATGACGATGAAAACGGGAATTATCGGTACGATAATTATGCGTGCAAATAATGTCATCATTGTGATACACTCCCTGTCACCGCTATAAATAGCACAAGAAGAATAGGGTTGTCGGAAGTGTTTCGTTCCAAGTCGGCCTGGCATCGGAAGTCCTATATAGGACCGCGGCGAATGGAAGTTGCGGCATAAACGCCCAGTTAGCACTGTGTTTGATTCTCAGGTCGCCGAAAATGGTAACTGCAGCGAATGAGACTAGCGCGTTCGGGCACCGTGTTCGGTCAGCAAATCAAAGTCAACTCCGAGACGCAACGTTCGCTGTTTGTCACACGACCTCTACAAAAGTGAAAGGAGCTATTTGAAGCTTTGAAGTTGTTGAAGTTGCCACACCCTGACAATAATATACTACATGAGGCAATAATCGTAGCGACAAAAATCAATGCACGGGCCCGAGTGGCGCTGTTCCGCAAACAAGACAGACATCAGTTACGAATATATATACCAATGTCCCGCAAATTTGGCTAATTCGCATTACTTTAACTGTCTCTATTCTGGGAACTTACCTGGACAGTTACTATAATATTATCCAAATGAAAAATGTGTTTGCATTTGTGCCCGAATTTGTACTAAGTTTGAGTTTCGTATAGACGGACGTGACGGTCTTTGTAGCATATTCCACCGGGCCACTGTCTTTATGTTTTCGTCTTATCCTCACTCCGCAGCAATGAAAGGAAGAATTAATTATAGATACTCCGCTCCTAGGTCTGAGCCGCATAGGTCTACTTTTTGGAGCAGTGCATCATGGCTGGCGCGGAATGCGACTTAGGGAGATTTTGAGCCCGTGGCTTGCGCATTTGCAGCAATTCTATATGCATATTTTATTGTACATGGGATCTACCGGAGAATTTTGGCTCTTTAAGACGAGCTTGTTCAGTCAGTCCCTTTGGTTGAATCCGACGTAGACCCAAACCCTGCTAAGAGTGTTCCGAGAACCGACATGAATCGCTGCAGGCGGCGGTCCCGTATTGGGACTAAATGGCCTGTCCAGGCCAAGACCCAGGAACAGCCAGGCCCAGTTGGCTCAGCCGGTCACGTGGCGCTTAAGCATGTTGGCCACGTTGTGGCTTGAGCTGTGGCGGTCCGGCAATTGCGGATGTGCTGCTGCCGGCGTATGTCGACACGACATCTGCCTTGGGGTGACACGCCGTTGTGGTCGAGCGACATACTCCTCGTGCGTTCGGGTGCACAGCCTGTGTCGACTGCGACTCGCCATACATCGCAGAAACAGGGTCTGGATGTGTGCATAATATCAAATAAAAACATGAGCGTTACAACAGAGATATTTATATTCAACACAATTTTAACTGGAAGTGATTGGTGCTGGCTTTTGATACAGCGAGTATTGACTTCACCGGTTTCATGTCGCGCAGTGTCGCTTTCTGTAGCTCCTCGACCTTCGCCCGAGTGCGACAATGTTGGCCGCGGCTGGCAGTTCCTTTTGCTCGCTGCCTCGCGCTCTCCACACGCTACACTAGCTCTACTCTTCTCTCTGCTGCACTTCAAGCTGACTCTCGTCTGGTATTTCCACGCATCGCGTTCTCTCGCTTTTCCTCGACCTCAACTCCATAGCCATTTTCCGTCGTCCTCTCACTCCTGGTTATTCTCAGTCGTTCATCGCACCCACAGCCGCCCTGCTTCCTTCCCGCGCTGGCTGTTCCCTGGACTATTGAATCGCTTGTTCCGCGTGCTCCCATTTTTTCTCGAACTATCCCGCTTCTCTCTGCGTGTCAACCATCGTTTCCACTCGACAGTGCTTTTATCACCCGACTACGACTGGTGTTTGTTAGGTACGTCCAATTGCACTTTGCATACAGCGACCGTGATCGCTTGGTCGACTGCGAACAACAGCACCACTCTCTCATCGTACTTTCGCTGTCTTCAACCTCCATCGCTCGTTATAGCCATTCTGCATCAGCTATTTGATGTATGAATTGAGGACCAGTTTAGACTGACGATCGTTCTTGTGCAGTTCTGAGATTTTTACGACCTCAATCGCCACTTCCTTCGTCCGCCAACACGCGTCCTCACCTGGTTCTTTCGTCGGCACGCATGTACGCGGTTCGAGAGGACTTGTAACTTCTATTCGCTCTTTAAATTTGTCTTCTACCACAGTTCTCGTCTTACAAGGTACGTAAGTCCACTTCCGCGATGCGGGTGAACCTTTCCGTTGCTATTTTTGGCACGCATCCAGCACAACTCTGACGATCGGGACTGGTCCATTTGGTCAAGCAAAGAAATGCTGTTTGGCGTCGAATGATTGTTGCGAAGTGGAACAATGGCACTTTATTTTGAACCGACTGACACGCCTCCCATTAGGTCAACTATCGACATTACTGGCTCTCTGCGGGTCTTTCAGTGAGAAGAACTAGACCGTATTAAGCATTGCCTGCTTGAACACCGTTACGGGGAGCAGACTAAATAGTTTTTGCCGAACTCAACAAACTCTCATCAGTCCGACGTCCTACCTGACTCTAGTCCGAATACACATATCTTATCATTATGAGCTCCGCGGCAGATAGCAGTAAGCTAAAGGTCCTATCAAGTGCGTTTATTGTTTTTGGTCTAGATGTGGTGCGCCATGATACTGACGATCATTAGTCGGAAGCAATCCTACATGCGCATTTCTGTCATGGCGGCTGACGGCCAGTAATGCCACAGATGTCTCGCTTGTCTGGAAATCACAGTTCGACATTGTTTACAACTACGGAGTGTCATTTAAATCGGATCAGCTTGGTTCGCAGCGGTTTCGGCCATACCAAGGTACGTGAGATTGCGAAATTTTTGTCGTACCAGAAATACTGATGTACGTCCGTTAGCTGTTAAATCTGTCGATGACCTCACAATTCCTCCCGGCGGTTATGATTACATACTCCTCTGTGTCAAAGCCTTACCAGATGTTTACGACCTGTCGTCTGTGATCGAACCTGTCGTTACTCCGGGACATACTTGCATTGTAGTCAACACTACGGCCGGCCTCGGAATAGAATCATATCTCGACGACGCTTTCAAAGATAATGTCGTCCTCTCTCTTGTTTGCGATACCGCCGTCACACAAACCGGTCCAGCAGATTTCGAGCAGACTGAATCAGCACCGCAGTTCTGGATTGGTGCCAATGCGAAGTATATTCCGACAGATGCATCGCTAGTAGATGATATGGCCGAATCATTCGCCCTTACTCTGGAGGCTGGTGGCGTCAAGTGTAACGTATCGAAGAACATCCGGCAGCAACAGTGGGAGAAATCAATCGGTCCCATTGCCTTCCATCCTCTGTCAGTCATAATGGAAGAGTCGAACCTCACTACGCTTATCTCACTTCCCCGTGCGCGATCCATCGTTGCCGGCGTTATCTCGGAGCTCATCCAGATCGCTAAGTCACAAGGTTGTGCTTTCGACGAGTTCACATTTGCACAGACTGTGATCGACACTATGGTCGCCATCCAGAAGCAAGCTATGATGTTTCAAGACTACGTTGCTAAGCGACCCATGGAAGTCGAGGTTATGTTGTCCAATCCGCTTAAGATGGCTGACACTGCTGGAATCAAGACTCCAAGACTCGAAATGTTGTGCACATTGCTATCACGACTCAACAAACTAAATCAGTCCCGGGTATGAATAATCTTATTTCAATGCTGATGGTGGAAATACTAACAAAATGCAGACATCCGCTCCTCCTACTCCTTCTATTCCTCCACCTATTTCCCGACATCCATCCATAGCTCCCATCGCCGCCCGACGACCGCCTCCTCCATCAGCCAATGGCTATGCAAACCGCCGGCAAGGACTCCAGATGACCCCGCCGACTCCGAACGGATATCACAAGCAAAACGGACACGGACATCGGCCTTCGCCATCGTTATCCCGCAGGAGCTCTTGTGAAGGCCTAGAAGAGTTCTCTGACGTTGTTGCTTATGCCAATGGAAACGGAAACGGAAGCGGAAACGGAAGCGGAAGCGGAAGCAGTAGTGGTGGAAATACGCCTAATGGTACCTCCGGATACACAAACGGCTTGGCCCCGGTGCCCTCGCTTCAGGACCTGACCATACGGGAACGAGAGCTCGAGTTACGGCAGCGAGAGCTGATGCTTCGGGAACGGGAAATGATGATGCAGCAGCGTGGACAGCGACCTTCGCAACCAATTCGTGCGCAGACCGGGCCTGCGTCAAGTGTTATAAGTTTAGCTATAGGCGAAGCTGAGGACGACTACTTTACCTCGCACGCGCCACGGATGGGCCAGTATGAGGATGTCGACATGCTGTCCATGACATCGCGACGTAACCGGCGAACTGGTAGTGTTGTGCGGAGTCTCAGATCTGCCGACAGAAACAGCCAGCCACACATCAAGCCACATCGGAAGGTGAGCGGCGGAGCGGACTTATCTCCTGCTGCGCTCGAGTATTACGAGTCGTTCATTGACTCACCGCTCATCAGCTACACATCCGACAGATACCACAGTGTCGACACCCGAGTCTTGACCGATCAGTCCCGTGCCAACTCAATGTCGTCCAACATCCAGCGACCCATGCACCCGACCGCGTCCTCATCACATGTCCCGTCGACATCGGTTGCTGCTCCTCCTGGGGCAACATCCCCTCGATGGCGTTACGCTGGATCGCCAAAGTCAGTTCAGGAGCCTGCGGCACCTGCCATCCAAGCACGGATGCTCAGATCCATGGCGGGCCCGAGTCCGATGGACGCCATGATGACAGCAGCTAAAGATACTTACATGCGCCCGTCATCGCCCAACTTACAAGCTCCTCCTCCACAACGAGGTCAGTCTGTCGTAGCTCTGGATCAGCATGCCGCCGGAGTCGCTAAGGACGCTCCCCCACCGCCTGTCCGGCGACGAAGCTTGACTGGCAGCGCAAGCGCAAGCGCGAGCACCAGCAATGAGAATTGCAGCGGCAACAGCAGCTCGGCCAGCAGTCTTGAGCAAAAATGAATGCGACATGATGACCATACTTTCTTTGAGTTGCGGTTTGGTTTGGTTTCTATATCGTTGCGAGTGGAATCGGTAAAATAATGACAGTTGTTTCTGTGTGATTTTGTTACCTCATATCTTCGGTTGTTTTTTTCCTATTCCCCAATCAATAGTCTTTCTCTTCTTTCCTATCTTATCTCTCATTTGCAGGCATATATAATTAATAGCTGTGTGTGATATGCGAAAATGGTCACATTGGTGCGTGCGAAACGCGGGGTGTTCAATATTTTATACAGTTGATTTTTTTTCAAGTAAAGCATTGGGTCATTTAGAGATAATTTTTTCTTGATCTTGTTTCTTTGCACGGTTTTGTTAAGGATTATTTTAGGTCCTCTCCTCTTTTCTCGTTCGCGGTTGCTGCTGCGTCCTGTGGCTAGAGTCTTTCTATGCGTGGAGACCTAATCGGGTTGTTCGACAATTATATATTCGTACAACAATCTCCGTTACTTTTCACGGTATTTCCTTCAGCCGAGGTATTGCAGTCGAATTTAATTATTATTATTATTATTATTATATGTGTTTTTATTGTCAAATCTATTATTACCTTTTGTTTTGTATTCATTATTCGACTCATCCGTTAATCTCATATTTGCCTTGTTGTTTTAAAGGTTCTTTGTAGTAGTATATATATTATGTCAATATCATAAATATTAGTCAATTTATATCTATGATGGTATTAGTCTATTTTTTCAAGATCGTGGTCTTGGGTCATATCGCTTTGCGTGTCAGCATTACGAACTTCCGTGGCTTTTTGCTCCGCATGAACGCGTCCCCGACATGCATGCTCTGTGTAACACGCGGGCCTCATATTCATTGCCGGGGACGCGATGGATTTGCAGACCCGGAATAAGATTTTGAAGGACATGAAGGGCGCGGACGTAAATAAATATTGGCGGATGCGTGGTGTATTCAGTTCGATTGCGTTCAGGTATGACTTTTCTTCTATTAAATTGGTGACGAGGATGGTTGGTGTTTGAGAAGAAACATGCGGATATTGTTCTTGATGCGCTTGAGTACGTCTTGAAGCAGTCGTATTCCATCCAGCACAGACCCTAACCCAAGCAGTGGGGACACAGGACATGAAGGTAAGTAAAATTACCTCAGTTGCTGTGTTGGATGTACACAGATAGGTTCTCATGCTTTCACTAGTATGAAACGAGTAACAGGCATTTCCAACCTAGAGGATTCATTGTCGATAGAATGATAAGAGATATCTCCGAGTTTAGGTCATCTGACCGCGAGATGTAATCGACGCGTCACTCTTTCCCCCAATTAACTTCGTATTCAGCTCGATTTGAGTTGTGGTAAAATTGACTCCCTATTCTAATTTTGTTCATTTCCAAAACTTGAGCCCATGAACTAAGTAGACTCAGCCGAAATATTATTCCCTTGGATGCAATTCAGGCATGGTTGCTCGCTCAAACATAATCTTCATCACCCCCATTTTTCAGCTCATTAAAGGCTTTAGTCACGGTCGCGTCACATTCCTTAACTAATACTTAGGCTCCCGACTTCACCGCTGATTGAGCCAATGCCTATCAGCTTCAATGCATGACTTCCAGCACCAGTCTAGCATCTCGGCGACCATCGTACGCTTTCGCTCGATGTCACCCGCTCGCAGGCTCTTCATGCTGTGTATCAAGTCGGCTTCTTCGTCGTGTATGCCATCAGCTCAGCTGGGGTCGCCGCTAGAGCTCGCAGACTGATTTCCTCACGAACCGTCAAAGACATGATATCTTGCAAGCCGCAGGCGGTGTCCGAGCACTTCTGGGGCTCTTGCCTAGCGCAATGAAAGTGGATTGTCACAACGGCTTCCCAAAACCTGACTTGACGACGTAGAGCTTTGATATTCCATGTTTGCGCTGCAAATTTTTCGAAGGGGGCACGGAAAGGATTGTCATCTAGCAAGCGAATGATTCGCGAGTCCTTCGCAGAAATGACATTGAAGAAAGAAGCAGCCAACAAGCTGAGGGCGAGATCTCACATATCCAAACCTACACATCTGTCCCTCACACAGTCGATTTGCGGCGGAGGATCGTTGACGCAGAATTGTTGAGGACGGAAGAGATCGTGGTTGGTCAAGTTGACCTAAGAGTACTGAAAGCTAGAGGAGATGGGAAGGGGCATAGACGAGAGGGGACTGTCAACAGGCAACACAGCACGACTGAAAGTTTTATGCCAAATTTGACAAAGACAATGTGCTATTGGTTTATATCGACAAATTGCTCGTATTCGTATTCGTAGACTCGGAGTTTAACCGGCAACTGTATTTTGAGAACTTCAACCTGCCTCCTTTGCGACGCTGGATCGGTACGAAACAATACCCTTGACGGCAATTGGGGTTGCCAGTTCCTTTCTGCTACCCCCAGAAGAGTGTGATGGGCGACGCTGTTCATCTCTATCTTTGACTGAGTACTCCTTCGGATTCCTCGACGTAGCACTGCTCAGCGTTTTCCAGTCTCGGCCCAGGAAGCTTCTTCGAAGTTTGTATGTCGCTTCCCAGCGTACTTGTCAGGAACCGGCGGTCCCATGCCGTCCAGGGGTAGGGTTGTCCTGGCTGATCCGAGCCGGTAAACGGGTTAAGGTTTCCGAGTCTCACTTCGGTTCAGGGGAAGGATGGCTCTTCCCCGCCGAGGCAGGAGTCAAAGTTCCGCATAGTGGAATTAAGATTTGGATAACATGGACATTATGAAAAGTTTGCCTTGCGTGGCTATAGCCGCTAGATGTAATATTGACAAAAGCTTTGGCTAGCGCGTCTTTACGCCGCTTCTTGTAATATTGCGAAAATTTTTGTTAGTTTTGTCGAATACAAGCGACGAGAGATGCACAAAAAATGGGTTCATACCCGCCTGTCGCCGCTCGAAAATATATTTTACAACAATCAGTTACTTAGTTGACCTTCACAAGTGCAGGCAACGAAGGATATGATAATAAAATGTCGACTCGCTAGTTCTAAATTCTACAATATGTCATTGCTAAAAGGTTATGTAACCAGCGGAGGGCCTCGACTGCGTCCGGCCGTTAAAATTGCTTCCATATTCAAGATGCAATTGCGATAGCCCCGGATCTCAAGAGACCGCCACGAGTCACGTCTTCCATGCAGCCCGTTGAGCTCCACACTTTGAACCGCGCATGGTACAGGCTGAATCAAACGACTTGGGTACCAAACGTAGAAGATGAATGATAACAATGAACTTCAATATACCTGTCAGGAAGAACCCCCAGAGTATCAGGTCCTGAGGGTTTCGTACCAATCGGCGACCTCCGACCCGTCGGTGTCCTCCGCCGGAACCGGACCTCGGTCGGCGCTCCTTCCGCTCGTGTGCGAGGATTTAATTTCTATTTATAGCATTGATACTTTTATTAATTCATTTGGGTTTATTTGCAAAAGTTTTCATTGGATGTAGAGGCTCGGACGGGGGCCCAGGAACGCACCTAAGAACACGCTTGTCCCGCGTCGAGTCCTCATAGTTAATATTCTAAAATATACAGTTACTTGCTTTCCAGCTAGCGTAACATATAGTCAAACCTTCTGACCTTGGGACCCTCGACCCTCGACCCTCACAATACCATCAAAGGCATAGAACGTTCATTCATGGCTCAGGGGGGATCCGTCTTGACCCATAGCATATTCCGCAACACCGAAGATGGATCTGACCTTCATAAGGACGCTAATTCCGTATAGCATGTAAAGACTTCGTTTCCATTGCAGGTCCTCGTTAAAAGATTCGCGAGTGCCGTATCGGTGCATACTAGCTTGGAAGATGACGACTGTGATAGCGAAAAGACCAAAAATGACAACCTGGATCAACAGACCGACAGTTACGATGACTGTCCCAGACTTGGCATTTTGCTTGAAATCATAGGGGCCGATATCACAGTCCAAGCGATAATTAAATATGTGCAAAGCGACCCTGCTGCAGACACATGCCCTCACGCTATTCAACCGTACCAAGACTCATATAACTGCCGACAATTGCGTCCCTATGTTCCTGAGGCGCTACCTCAAACGAAAGAAGGTATCGGGCGAGAGTGCGACAGGCGCCAGTTGCTCATTAAGTGTGCTGATTTAGGCCCATCGGTCATCAACGCATGCCAGCAATAGTGCACTTGCAGTGGGTGCTTGATGGGCAAAGTACGCTGCCAGAAGGCAACCCGAATGTGATTTTTGCTTGGCCATTGCTCGTGTCAGCCGAGTATGCAGACTTGCTGAAGCAGCGAACACCAGAGACACTAATAATCTTTCCTATTATGCGGTGATATTATATTATCATCGCGAATTATGGGTTTTTGACGATGCTGGAAAATTTCTGATAGAGTCGATCACCAGACCACCTCGGAACGTATTGGGAGACGTGGCTTCCCCGGCCAAACAATGTTCTTGTTGCGGCTTCTCGACCTGCACCATAAAGTCTTATGAGCTGGTGCAGAAGTCAGATATGATATGATACAGTGAGTTGCGGTTGTAAAACTAGATAATTGACAGACATAGAAGGAGTAGCGCCTAACGCTCCGCAATGTTAGATTCACTTAATATACAGATGCAATATTAAAGCTTAATTTCCACCGATTTTATCATTATATTACACATTAAAAACTCGTCCTCTATCTTACACACCGCAAGCCTTATAGCTCAAGCCTGCAAACTTTCCTATGAGACCTTCTCTTTACTCAGCGCTTTTGATAATTCAAATATCAGCTTCTCCGTCCGTGCAATAAGTGCCGGTAACGCATCTGCACTGAAGTTCAGCTTTGAGCTGGCGTTACTATTGCTACTTTCTACGGTATAGTTCGGAAGCGGAGATGCGGGCTCCTCGTCCGAATCAACGTCCCATATCGTGTCAACCTCGAAATCGAAATCATCGCTTACGCCCTGAGCCCCTTCCACATCCCTACCCATCACAGCGCGATAATCACTCCCCATGGTCTGTACATTTATTGTTGCTAGTTCGTGTAATATATCCCGTCCGACAGTCGAATGCCGTCTCTGTTCTGCCTCGAGTATGCTGTCTTGTGGTCGCGCGACGTCATCGCTCAAGTCATTATGATCGTCACGATTCTCCGCCAATGCAACAATAGCTTCGGCCTCTTCCAACACTTGATCCGTTACATCCACGTCGCTATCATGCTCGCCTTCACATCTCTCGCCAGAATTCAACTCAGATCGACGGTCTGAGACGAGACATAGTACACTTTTCAGTTTCGAAGCTGCAGCCGCAAAGTCGCGAACATTGCGTAGATGCAACCGGATCGAGTCCTGTGACCTTACAATTTCGGACGGAATTCTAAGAGTCGGACGAGAGTGTATACTCGGATCTGCTGATGGTGTCGTCGATATGAAGTCGTCGTCCCATGATTCGTGCTGCGTTGGTTTTGCTAGTGACAACTTAGCATCCGTCGTTCGACAGTGAAGAAGCATGCAGATGTAACATACGTGATAGTACTATAGCAGGCACTGTCCGCCCATCTTGCTTTTCATCTTGCGATTGTAATCGTGTGTTAGCTGACCTCTGGTGCGTGCCCACTTCGACCGAACTCATTGTCGGTCCTGCCACAGCATGTAAATCGCAAACCGCAAAAGAATAAACCAGTGCTAAGAATAAGCAATTTATATGCAATAATATATGTTATCGACTTTATGTTCAAAGTAGCGGTAGATGGTTTGACGCGCGTTAGTGCATCGGCTTTTGTTTACAATTGCGAAGAAGGCGCGCTCCGTTGGCGCTGGCTTTGTGGCTTCGCAGATATTAGCTCTCACTGATCGTGTAGCTCGAACGAGAAAAGGCGCCGCATAGCCTTGCTGGTCAAATTACTGTAAGTGGTGCAAGAGCAAGAGACGACTTGAGGTGTGCCCTATTTGAAAGTTAAATTAGGTTTCTTGATTTTTTTTACGAGCTCATCGAAAACACAAGTACGAGGACGCATTCTAATCGTTGGCATCTTACGACTTCAAATTTGATATCCGATAGAAGATGCCGTCGATAGCAGATCAAGTCCGTAAGGCTGTGCCAGCCATCGATACCGTCGTCTCCGAGTACTGCGCGGGCTACATGAACCACGTCTCTACTACATCTTCAGCCGTCGATTTACAAGCCGACATCGAATTCGTCAGAGATTTACTCCTCAATGCTGGAGCCAACATGCATGCGGTCACAACGTTATGCGAGAATTTACTTTCTGAGCTTGCACCTTTGAAGGCGCAACAGTCGCTTTCGACGACTACGGCTAAGAAGTTGGATCAGGCTCTAGTGATCGGTTCGCAGAGGGAGAGCGCGTCGTCTGTCGGTTTATTTGGTGGGAGTATGGATATCGATTCAGTAGGTGGACGAAAGGTTGACTCGCGTGTCGATAAGAAGAAGCTTGAAAAAGCAGAACGCAAGATTCAAGCTAAGCTTGAGAAGCGAACGATGAAGACCGTCGAATACGAGACTTCGAAATTGCTGAATGCACCTGCAGAGGAGGATTTCGATAAGTTTTTCATGGAAATCAATCCGCTTATGCTTGGTGGTGCTGCACAAGGAAAGAGCAAAGATATCAAGATAGATAGCTTTGATTTATACGTAGGAGCAGGAAAGCGGATATTGTCTGACACGTCGCTTACACTTGCGTATGGTCACCGGTATGGTTTGATTGGACAGAACGGTATTGGCAAGTCTACGCTGTTGAGAGCATTGTCAAGACGTGAGCTGGCGGTTCCCAGGCATATCACAATTTTGCATGTTGAGCAGGAGGTTGCCGGTGACGACACTGCGGCGTTACAGTCAGTCTTAGACGCGGATGTATGGCGGAAGCATTTACTACTCGACCAAGAGGTGAGTCATCTATGATTCTTGATTGTATGCTTATACTGACGACTTTTAAGAAAATTACGAAGCAGCTGGCCGAGCTTGAAACCAAGGCGGCTGAACTAGACGGCAAACCCGAGGCTGAAGAAGAACGCAAGGCAATCGAATCCGAACGCAGCGAACTTGACTCGATGCTTTCCGAAGTCTACTCGAAGCTATCCGAGATCGAGAGCGACAGGGCCGAGTCACGCGCTGCCAGTATTCTCGCCGGTCTTGGGTTCTCGACCGCGCAGCAGATGAACCCGACAAAATCATTTTCCGGAGGTTGGCGTATGCGACTTGCGCTTGCGCGCGCGTTGTTCTGCAAGCCCGATTTGCTGTTGCTCGATGAGCCGTCTAATATGTTGGATGTTCCTTCGATTACGTACTTGTCGCACTACCTGCAAGGATATCCGTCCACCGTGTTGGTCGTATCTCACGATCGTGCGTTTTTGAACGAGGTCGCGACGGATATTATTCATCAGCACTCTGAGCGGTTGGACTACTACAAGAGCTCGAACTTTGACATCTTTTACGCGACAAGAGAAGAACGGCGAAAGAACCAGAAGCGGGAGTACGAGAACCAGATGGCCTACCGCAAGCATCTGCAAAGTACGTATACATACGCTGCTATATTTCATGGTTCGTAACTAACAACGGATACAGCTTTTATTGACAAGTTCAGGTATAACGCGGCCAAGTCGCAGGAAGCGCAAAGTCGGATCAAGAAGCTCGAGAAACTCCCGGTCTTGGAACCGCCGGAAGAAGACCAGACGCTCACGTTCCGGTTCCCGGAAGTCGAGAAACTGTCACCGCCGATCATTCAGCTTGAGAACGCATCATTTGCGTATAACGCGAGTCGAACGATTATCTCGAACGTCGATATAGACGTGCAGCTGGACTCGAGAATCGCGCTTGTGGGCGCGAACGGATCGGGCAAGACCACGCTGCTGAAGGTCTTGACGGGGCAAGTGAACCCGACGTCGGGCATGGTTTCTCGGAACGCGCGGTTGCGGATCGGGTATTTTGCACAGCACCATATTGATGCTATGGACTTGAACTTGAGTGCAGTGTCATGGATGGCGAAGAACTGGCCGGGCAAGAGCGAAGAGGAGTACCGACGGCATTTGGGCGCGTTTGGTATTACGGGCACTCTCGGCCTGCAGAAGATGCAACTATTGTCGGGGTAAGTCGATTAGTGGGATGCGTAATGGACCTTCACACGGAAATGCTAACTCAACCGCAGAGGTCAGAAGTCACGCGTGGCATTCGCCTGTCTCGGGCTTAACAACCCGCACATTCTAGTGCTTGATGAGCCAAGTAATCATCTTGATACTGCGGGTCTGGATGCTCTCGCGGAAGCGATTGATAAGTTTGAAGGCGGGGTGCTCATGGTCTCGCATGACGTTACGCTGATTTCGCGAACGTCAAAACAGTTGTGGGTATGCGAGGACGGCAAAGTGAGCAAGTTTCCTGGCACGATTGAGCAGTATAAGCAGGATATTTTGGCGAAAGCTGATGAAGCTGGTGTTGTGCAAAGACATTAGCGGGTAGCGGGTTTAGCATATATAGTATAGAGCGTTAAATGTCATATGTCTACAACAATATGTACAACTTTACCTCATGCCGGCAGAGTTCGTGCCAAGTCCAGCTGCGTGGGCGGGAAGGAAGGGCTCGAAAGCGAAGTCTGCCCAAACCATACTAACAACGTCTCTGCCGAGTATTGTAATAGCTCGATCACACAGCTTCGCTTCGGGTGATGCAGCTGCCTAGCAGCACTTGTTTTAGTAGTCACAGTTATGAAAACTTGCGTAAGCAATGATGGGAATGTTGGAACGCATCGATCAGACGTCAGAGCTGTCTATGCATGCGTGCATTCCGTAATTACGGCAGGAGGCCCGACTGCATTAGAAACTAGTTCTAGTCGTCACGGCCGCAAAACTCCGTGCCGAGCATTTCACAGCTCGGTTGCAACTAAAGGCGCTTTGGCTATCTACGTCGCCATTGATGGGAGCTGGACCACAAATGCAATTCGTGACAGAAGGACTATCGGATAGGGCATAGAAGCTAGCGCGAAGCACCGGACGGTTCACATTACCATTACATGTCCTATTATGATCCGACAAAACAGACGTAGACAATTTCAGCCAGACCGGCATTCTAAGATGACAAAACAGAATTCAGTAGCTTATGCCAGCCAGGTAAAGGTGCATAATTGTCACATTCAACTTCCGAGGCAGGAGAAGTCTGCTTATATTTCCCCCGGCGGTCAGAAGCCTCGGCCGAGTCTCAGTAAGTATCATAGCTCAGGCGATAAGCACCGACGTCGTAAGGTAAGACTTGGAATCAGAAGAAGTACAGACGACACCATTTTCAAGCGACAGCGACAAGCGAGATGAATATTGACAGAGTAGCAGGGGATTAGTGCCGTGCGGTTCGGTGTTGGAGTTGCCAATGTTGGAGTTTCCAAAGAGGGTGGATGGCAGGACGGAGCGAGAGAGTTTATGAGGACACAGACCGGAAGTTGTGGACGTTAGCCAAGCCGGATTGCAGAGCAAATATATGACAACGTATGCCTTATGAGGGAACGGGCAGAGCTACAGTCCACTCTCAGAAGGAAGATGCCGTTCTGCGTATTCGCGCCCGCGCTCCGCAGGAACGACGTGATGCGGGATAATGATGACATGAGATTTCGCGAAACACGAGCTCCGGCTGCAAAAAGTCATACGCCATCGGCCGTCGCTCCTGCGGTCTGGATGTATTCATGCGGCTCCGAGGCGAACCAAAGAAGGCATGTTGGGGCCCTGCCAACGTTCCACCATATCTTGTGCGCTAGTCCCGATTTCCATTTGGGTCAGAAGGTCCCTTAATTTAACTCGGTCCATTTGATACGGGTCAGGAACAGGATGGCACGGGTCTGTACCCCTGACCGTGATAATCCACGAGGGTTAGGTGAATACTACAGTTGCCCTTAACGTACGCTCGGAGCGAAGGGCATTAACCGCTGACGATCACGAAGGCGGCAAGTCAGTGCGATATCTGGCCCCCCTCCTCGTCCGACGGTAATAGAAGTGGCTCCTGAGAATATCGACCTCGTAGAATAATTGCTGGATAAATAATATGATAATCCAGTGCAGTGGATGACCAATGCAAATTTGTTATGGCTACAGCCGAGAACCGCAGCGGTTGTTCTGAACGTGGGGTGGTGGAGGGAGGTGCCTCTTTGGGGAAACTTTGCATGGAGGCCGCCCATGAGCCACGACAGGCCACTAGCACGCATTCGACAGCTGAGTGCGGGGCCTGCGCCATACCAAATAACTTTCTTCTACTTTAAACTCTGCCTGAAAACCCGCCGTCGAGGCTCGCTTGTTAAGGGCTATCTATCCTGCAAACCAAATCCAGAAGATCTCCAGAGACACTTCACTTCGTCGGCACTTTTCTATCGTCGTTCGCCAGTCGCCTTCGACTCTCTAACTGCTCATAATTCTCGTCAACTATATCCTACGCTCTTCGCCATCAACATTATCCACTTCTCTTCGTTTTGGAAATTAGCAGCGTATTTGTCATGCTGCTCAGTCTACCGGACGAACTGCTTTTGCAGATTCTCGTCCTGCTCGACCTTCCCGACGTCATCAACTTGTCGCTTCTTTGCAAGGATGCACACACACTTGTGGCCCACAACGAAGCCCTTTGGAGGGCCTTCTTGCGGCAAAAGTTCGATTCCATAGTGTTCCGTGAGAGTAACCCGCGAAGTCCACCGCGCTCGGTAACCGATATAACGGCCCAGCAGCGATTACTTAGCGTCTCACATGAAGACCATCTGGCTCTCATCTATAACCTCCATGGTGGCTTCGGTACTTCTACTGGTCGATCCTCGTCTCCAGCCATTTCAGCAGCGGCGGCGACTACGGCCTCGTTGTCTTCGACGAATAGAAAACTTGCTTCCGCCTTTGATGAGATGAAACGCCGTTTCCGTCTGTTCCTACGTAACGGTCCTGCATCCCGGTCAAAATACGCCCACCCGCAGTATCGTCTGCGAATGCGCGAATTAGTCGTCTCGTATTCTTTGCAACTACTTCGGGAGCATGAACACAACAACTTCGACGTCCTCGCGTCGTCCCAGTTGTTTTCTGCGATAATCTTCGACCAGTTACTACCGGGCACAATTCCTGCTCTTCAACTTGAGAGACTACCATCAGCAGCTGCTTATAGTCTCAAACCAAACGCATTTTTCTTGCAGCAGCGTGTGGATATGCTGAGATTAATCTTTGGCCAAAGACTAGCTTGTTCGCCGCTTCCGTACGACCTCCGGGAAATGCAAACTATCGCCTACGACTCGTCGCGATTTCCGCTCTTTACCACCGACTCCTCCACTTCCACCAACCGCGCTGGTGCTCTTTCAATTGTCCGTAATCCAGGTCCTCGAAGATTGCCCGACTCAGCCTGGGCAAATATCGACATTCTGTGCGACAGCACTGTTGTCCCACGTTTCGACGTATTACTTGCTATCATAAACTTTTTCGTTTACAACTCAGACCGAAATGCAATGCTCAGGGAAGGATTTCTGCCGTTCTTTAATACTCCTCCAGACGCGGCAGATTTCAATTTCAAGTGTGGAGACACGTTTGACTTTCCTAGAGATTGGACTGGCATATACGGTTACCTAGCATTCTGGGACTTTGACTTGCTACGACGAGCATCTGCAGGCGCGGGTGCAGGTGCAGGCGCGGGTGCAACTGCGACTGCAGCGTCGCATTCTTCTCCGGTTGCTGATACGAGATTCACCCCAGCTACCGCTGCTCCACCTTCTGGCTCTGCTGACGGAACTGAAGTTAACCAAGTGCTCACTACTCCTGGAACTAATTTGCCGCCAACTCCGTTCCTCCATCCATCCATTGCGGCAGCTTCGTCGTCATCCTCGTCCGTATTATCATCTACCGAGCCGCCTTCATCGCCGCAGACGCTCCCGCAGGCACAGGGGCCGGAGAGCTTATTAACGTCTGTAAAGAATGCGGGGAACAGGTCGCCGAGAGGAGCACGAGATCCGGCGACAGTAAAGTTGCAGGATCAGTTTGATGGCTTCCAGGTTATGGAGACAGACGTTCCTTCCATCCACGGGCCAGTCTCGTTCATTGGCCGAGGGCGTGACAGATTCGACTACGTCACATACGCGACATTGGCACCGTTCGATCCTTGCTACGGACTCCCTGGATTTGCACGATTCGGCATGCGAAAAGAATACATCCGATCGGAATACTCTGCTGAGGAAGAAGATGAGGTTGTGTGGGAGTATAACGGCGTGTACATCCCCGGACCGAAGATCATCCTCGGACGTTGGCGAGACGGCAGCGATATATCGCAAACTAACGCAGTCGAGGGACCATTCATGTTCTTTGCCGATGAGTTATAGTTATCCTTGTTAGATATATTTGGGGTTCTATGTTTTGTATCTTTTGGTTTGTCGGGGTTAGTTAGGTTTCGAACAATTTGCTATTGGGTTTGTTATCAATACCGAGCATGTCTTATTTGGTTGGTATTTGTATTTTATGTGTCAAGATGTATATCTTCTGTGTCATACTGTGCATTTGCCATATATTTTAAAGTATTTCGCCGCATTTTGTTGTACATTATATATCGAGGGGACTGACTTGACAGAAAACTGGGATGGACAATTGTCATAGGACGGCATTTTATGTTATTATTTGCTTGTACATATTTTTTAATACATGTGCATATGATATTATTCATTTGAATCGAACTCGCATTGAAATTATGATTTATCAGCCTATAACTACAAGTATAACAATTCTACACTATACATAGCGATACACGTTCACACGGCGCATTATTCCTCAATAGCTCCACACTCCTCCCATTCACCTTTCAAATTCTCCTTCCACAGGGTGATCTTGTTATCTCCGCTGCTAACAGCTAAGACGTTGCCAGACAACGACCAACTGACTCGCCACACTGTCTCCGGGAATTTATCTCCGCCAGGCCTCTTCAAAACCTGTTTCTTCCACGTTGCGTTGTTTTGCTCCTGAGTCCATATGATGACCGTTTTGTCCTCTGATGCACTGGCGAGGTACGCTTTCGGCAAGAGGGACGGCGCCCAAGCGAGATCGCGCACCCAATCGGAGTGCCCTTCCAACACCGCTTCCTCGACGTAATTATTCGACGCAGCGTCATATGTCCAGACTTTAATCAGCCCATCCGATCCGCCTGTCAGGAACCGTCTCTTCGCAGTCCCCGACATTGCCCACACGGCCGCATATACCGCGCCGGAATGCGCATGGACGGTGACCGCAGACGTGTTCCCGTCATCGTTAAACTCAACGACCGAAGCGCTGCCGTCGGACGACCCGCAGACTAAGACGGCACCAAGCTCGGGAGGCGACCACTGCACGCTGTTGACGGACTCTGTGTGCGTCACGTGCTGGGAAATATTGGACCAGGTCTTCGTAGATTCGTCTTCGCGCCAGATGAGCACTTTGCCGTCGAACGAGCACGAGGCGAGAATTACACCGAATTTAGGGTGCGCCCAGCTTACTTGCCAGACTGGACCTTCGTGACTGTAATAGAAAATTGTTAGACTTCATTGCATTGCGTGGCATGGGACTATGCGTACCCTTGCAAGGTCTCGATTAGCTTGTGGTTGTCACCGTCTATTTCAAAAATCTTGATGGTCTTATCAGACGAGCATGTCGCCAGGCGCTTGCCGTAATAATCTAAAACCGCGTCGTGCTGGGTAACTGTGTCAGTACTACAGCAACTACAACCCGTCGTGCCATGACCGTTGACGAGCGCCGGGGATGAATAAATATATTTGAAGATATGGAGGGCTAACTTACAATCACGTCATTGTGCAAGCTTCCTATGGCTGCCTGTATCCATTTAGTCACTATTTATGGTTCGTTCCCATATTTTGAACTTGCTTGATTCGAAAAAGAGAATCATCCACTGAATATCTCCCCAAAACAGGAAGCGCAGTCCACATACCATTGTAAATTTGTGCCTCTCTGTCGTTATATATAGAAATATATATCAATCAATATCCTCCTTCAAGCTGTACAAAGGAAAAGAAGCCGAAAAGATATAGTATATCGTGTATATGCTGTTGAGTTGAAAATGATGTTCGGTGTCCTTTATGACTTCAGATGGCCGACGTCGACGATGCCATCTGAGAGTTGTGGTGAAATTAGAGTTTCACAGTAGCGACATGGCCACGAAATTATCTCGTATACACTTCCAGAATGAATACCGAAAATGTTGTCATACGCCATTTATAGCCTTCAATGACCACTTTTTCGCATTGTAAGTATGAGGCCTCTGGTGGCATATGTGAAGGCTCTACGAGCAAGGAACAACTATACAGCCGCTGGCATACACAGTTTTCGCCGCCGGCAGATCAGCAATAAAAAGTAACCGAAACTCCGGATCAAGACGCACATGAATAAATATTCATTACAGCTAATTATCTAAAGGTATTTGTGATAGTTGGATCACATCAATTAAGATCGACAACATTAGGTACAACTGCAATAGTATCCCTAACCTTGCGCATTCTTCCATATCGCGGAAGGAAAATGTTTGAAATGTTGCTGTGATCGTAGTTTAAAATGCCGAAAATACCTGTTTTAAAAGGGATTTGTAGACATATATTCCTTGTATGGTACAATGTTTTCCTAAGCTAGCCACGATGAATTCTGCGCGGGGAAGCGGCTCCAACTTCAAATTGGGAGATTGCGTTGCGCTCGCCGAGTCTGACATTGGTTTCGTGAGCACGAAATGCTAACGACACACTTAACTTTTCGACAACTACAAGTTGCGCTCATTTCGACTCAGGTTACACCCACAGTCGTCTGATACCACAAAAGGCACACCGTCCAAGGCAATTGTGGTTCTACGTGATTACAGTGTCAATCTTGTGAAATATAATCTTTGTTCGCAAAATCTTCTGTCGACAACCCACCCACTAAGCCACATTATGACCTGACGCACATGCCCAGAGTCCAACTCCACAGCCAGCACGTAAAATGTCGCAAAAACGATTATCAATACCGACAGTGATCGTCGCGACATCCGGTGCGCTAATACTCGGCATTCTCCTACGCAGGAACTACATTGCACAAGTTGCATTCGAATCATTCTTCCTCGGCGTCGTCGTGTGCGCAGTCCTGAGCCTTGCTGCGGTAGGATATTTCTACAAGCATACGTCTCCTCGATCAGAGAACTTGCGACGGTATAGACCGGTCAAGTTTCCGCCGTACGCCTTCACAACTGCAGAAGCATGGGAGAAAGAACTTGACTTGTTGTCTTCGGATAAAGCGTCTTCGGCACCACTGTATCCTCCCTCATTCGTCATTTCCGGGTCTTTGGATATAATCATCGAGTACATACTGAGAGATTTCATTTTGTCATGGTACTCACAGATCTCTATGGACGCGTCTTTCCCGGCGCAGGTCGACAACACAATAAGAATCACAGTCGAACACATCAGGGATAGACTACTGCAAATCGACCTCGTGGACTTCACAATGCAGAAAATTATTCCGATCATCACTAAACATGTTTCAGACTTTGCAGCGGCAGAGACAGCGTTACGGGGCAAACACCTTAATAAGCAGTTCACAGAGTCAAGAGAGCTGGATATTGCTCTGGCCTCAAAGTACGCGAATGGAGAATTACATCCTGCAGCGTCGTTAAAGGCGCCAAATCCAAAAATCGCGGAGAAAGAATGGATTAGGAACTTAGTGGGATCTATCTTGCCATATATTTTACCCGAACGCGAAGCGCAATCTCGAGCAGTGTTCATTCTCGTTCAGGAGATTGTAGCGTGCTCTGTAATTATGCCAGTTATTTCGGCACTAGAGGAACCGGACACATGGAACCAGATTATTGAAAAGTACGCGAGTTCAACATTACAGGACCGCAAGGCCGTACAGCGGCTCCGTGCAGCGTTGGATAAGCATGCAAATCCTGCCCATAACAAGAGCCAGCAGCCAATCGTTAGATTGACAGCAAAGTCCGATGAACGGACGTATGAAAAGTTTGTCAGGGGTATCCGACGGTGTACATTATTGTCGGAAGCGAGACGGCTGCGATATGACATTACAATCCAACTGAAACGTGCGCTAATAGATGGGAGTACGCAATCTTGAATGGTGAATGCTAGCGCGGGTACAGGCTAACAGTGCGATAGATGACCTCCTTCTTATTAGACGACTTAAAAATGCGAGGCGTTTGATTGACTTGAAAATTATGGATCTCACGAACGAGAACTTGTCTCCTTCTAAACGAAGAGTACGTGCTTTTCGTCCCGTATTACTTTAGCCAGACTAATCCGATGATAGGGCGTGAAAGCAACACCTAGTCAAACCCCCAATAACGACCCACGAGAAAAATATACAATACTACAACTGCTGCAGAGTTCTGCTGGTTTATCATATTTTATGGAATTTATGGACCGCCAACGACGAACAGTGTTGCTACAATTTTATCTAGTTGTCAACGGGTTCAAAAATCCGTTGGAAGAGGACAACGACGACAGCGACGGGGATCCGGAATCAGTCGTAACCTGGAGCACCTCTGAAACGTGGAGCTCTGCCGACAGGGACGACATTAATCAGATCTACAATTCGTATTTCAATGACCCACTGATTGAGCTCCCCCAAGCTTACAAAGACGATGTGAAGAAGTTCTTAGATAATCCGGACAGTACACCAAATGATTACCGGCGCGCCAGGCGAGCTATCCTACGAGCCCAAAGGGAGGTACATGACATCCTGCAAGAAGAGGATCTTCCAAAGTTCAAGACCTCGGATATTTTTCTGAAATATCTCACTTCGACAGACCCGGAGAGCGAGACGCAGAAAGGTACGGTAGATGATTATCACGTCGGACTCCTAGATGATCCGAATGATGTCGAAGTCAACGACAACCTCAATATCGACCCCGAATACATGACTGTCGACCGCAAGAGCTTGGATCTGGATCAAGATGGGCTCTCGATATCTGTACATCCGGAAGATGACGTGGTACAAGCTGTTCAGGCTGCATTTGATGATATCATGCAATCACGGCCCGCCGCAGATGACGCCAGCAGTAGCCGTTCCGCTGCTTCTTCAAATCCAAAGGCCCCGTCGTCGAATGAAGATGCAGTACCAGAAACTCCAGGAACTTCCGAATCACCGCGATCATCTATGGAGTCGTCCCGCATCAATGCTCTCGATGTCGTTGACACCGTAAACACATCCAAATCAGCTGCATCTTCCTATCTCCGTTCAGACCTCTTCGGTACAGCTGTGAACAATGAAAACAACATATTCCCATCAGAATCTGCTCTTTTTGAAGAAACTTCTCGCGACATTTTCTCGGACGACTCATACTCCTCTGAGGACGAAATTGACACAGCGCTAACAGACGACATGATAGACGACGCCGAATCATCCATTCATCGGGCAGACCCCGGGGATCTCGGCCTTACTGAGGCGATCCAGCATATTACCGATGATATTAATAAGTTAATGAATCAGGACGCTGTGCTAGAATCGTTGCTGAAGAAAGCTGAATTGACTAATAATGTTGCTGACTTGCGGATTTTGAAAAAGTCGAAAGCCAGTGTGGAGAGAGAGATCCGGAGGAAAGAGCTTCAGAGACAACAGTATATCGTCCAGGAAAGCGATAATGGCCTTTATGTACGTGCCCCTATTACGACTATGACTGTGGAATTGGACTAATATTGTACAGGGTCGGTCTACTATTAGAATCCAATCAGCTGTTAGTGGTTCAGATAATGGCAAAGCTTACGCTCTGTACATCATTGAGGTCCAACGCTTAGGCTTTGACGGGTCGATAGCAGCAGCATGGATTGTCGCGCGTCGCTATAGCGAGTTTTTCAAGCTACATCAGCACGTGCGTCGCCGATTCCCACAAGTTAACGATATTGATTTCCCGAAGAAAGGCGTCGCTATGTTGAAATTCCAAAAGTCTTTTATTGAGGGTCGCAAGGCTGGATTGGAGGCGTATCTTCGAGCACTGCTGCACATTCCGGAAGTTTGTCATAGCCGCGAGCTACGCGGGTTCTTGTCTTCTCAGGAATTCCACGGGTACCAACGAGAGGAGACCACGAATACGTCAAAGACGGACGCGACAACCGGAAATGTCTCAGCGGCCACAGCTGCAGCTGTTGCCGCCGCCACAACTGCGGGAAGCGGAATGTCTGGAAAGCGTTATAGGACACATCGGAACCAGCCTGGAGATCTCGTCGCACGTTTGTATAATACGCTATCTGACGGCATGGACGATATATTTGATAACTTCATCGTTGATTATGCGACGCATATCCCTGGTGCGATTTATAATGCTGCTACCATGCAGCAGAGCCAAAAAAATAGTTCTGAATATCCTCCGGCCGGACATGTCCGAACCGCAAGCGCTGGCAACTTGAGCGTAGTGACTTCAAAGAATGGCTCCACGTTCAATGACAATATGGCCCTGAACGGCAGTGAAGTCAGAAGTTCACGAAGCAAGCACCAGGCGCAGGTCCAGCTGCAGCAAATGGCCCAGTCATCTGAACCAAGGTACGGCTCATCTCACGGTCATGACATCGCAGAAGTTGAAGCGGAGCTGAACTCATTCGAAGAAGCGTCGAACAGCAAGAGTGGAGAAGTCCCGTTTATTAAACCTATTTGCGACTTGTTCCTGGAACTGTTTGACTTGAACAAGGGTAATAATTGGCTTCGCGGGAGGGCTAGTGTGGTAGTGCTGCAGCAGTTGCTCGGTGGAACTATTGAAAGGAAAATTCGAGAGCAGATCGACGGCATCGCGGAAGAAGGCATGGTAATCAACGTGATCAATTCAGTTCGTGAGAAAGTGTGGCCAAATGGTAGTCGCACTACGGAGCGCATAATTCGTTCCTCTAAGGAACAGTCAAAGACTAAGAGCGACGCCTCATTCCTGCTAACGACCCTTGTTCAAGGTATGACATTATGCTTGATTTTTTTTGAAGTGGTATACACTGATATCGTTATAGATTTGGCGGCTAAAGTGGTTGGTTCCTCGAATGCGCGCCATGCATCTCGGCGCCTATTCGCCATGCTTCAAAATAAGATCTTGAATCTTCATGTCGTTTGCTTGATTGTGGATGAGGTCGTTCAGGAATTATTTCCTGAAATAAAACAGCATTAGTTTGTACAGTATTGTGAAGGAAGTTAGTGATAGAGGCTAATATCGCTAAATTGCTTATTTGGTATTTGTTTGGAAGATTGTTACTTTCATTTTGTGCTACATACTTGACCATGCTTTCTTCGTGCTGCAGTATTGGTATCGGGTCCGTATTTTTTACATTATTTGTCTTAACATTGGAGTTAGTCGTGTTGATGTATTTTCATTTGCTCGGTTACAGCATAGATGTACCCCAAATTAATTTTCGTACTGTACAATATTTAACAATTCAGTATAATTCCCTTTATACTTAATATAAGAATTTGACTATATTTTAAATTCAATGGATTTTTGACCTTTCATAGTGTCAGTTAAATACTTTATAATATCTTCAAGCGTAGAAGTCGAAAATACCATGAAACTTTTCCAAAAGACAAAAATACACCCACCGTACGCCAGAAAATCATGGCCGTCGGGGGTAGGGTTGCATTCCGTCGTCAGGACTAACGTGCATGCACCAATAGTCCATTTCGACTGTGGGTTTGGGTATTTGTACCTACATGTTAACGTGCTGATCCTAACATGCGTGCCCATCCTATGCAGACTATCATGCATTAACGAGCCGTCCATGTCCATACCGACAGGCAGTCGAAACAACATTGAAGAATCGTATTTGTCGTTCACACTAACTATTCAGTACGCTAACGCGAAATCGAGTGGAACGGCACCATGAGTTACAACGGTATCACAGCAGAACAACCGGCCAGTCCGAAGCAAGAGCAAGAGCCAGTGTCTTTAGCAGCGACCCCTCAGCAGCAACCACAAGCCCAATCAGCTCCTCAGCGACCGCAGACGATACGAGTACCATCTAATACTTACGCACCAGCTCGGAAGCCGCAGATAGTAAGCGAAACGTCGAGAAAGAATCGATCGTCGTCAAATAACCGGATATCGACCCGCAAGCAGCAGCAGAAAGAGAAGCTGCATAATCAGCCGGATCAAAGCGGCCACGCACCAAGAGCGACAGATGATTTTGAGGCGCAGCAAAAATTCTATCTGAAGAAAATGCGAGACGATCTTGATGATGAGTACTACACAAGAGGGATCAGCCAGTATGATTCTGAGGCCGACGATGATTCCACAGTCATTGATTACCCCGTACGAACAGATTTTCAGACAGATGTATTTGACTCGGACTTTGTGCCGCCGATAGCTGCAAATCTGACGACGTCGAAAGAGAAGCCAACTCCTGATGAACTTGAGAATCCCAAGAATAGAGAGAGACTAGAATGGCAGGCTATGCTTTCGGCGGTGCTCACCGGCGAAGTCGTTAAGTCGGAAAAGCGGAAGTTACAAACAGGCCAGACTACAGGAAAGTTTTCACCGGAAACGGAATTGTGGCTGGAAATTAGAGCAAAAGTTTGTGGTCGGCCGTTAGCTCTTCAAAGGAAGATATTAGAGGATTCTCGGAAGGATGTTGATCAAGTTATTGATGAGCTTATGAACTTTCAAGTCCAAGGGAAGGACGAATGTCCTTATCCTCCAGACGAGCAGATAAAGAATATTTTACGGAAGATCGAGAAATGCGAGAGCCTGTGGAGGTGTACATCGGCCATGCGCGAGGACAAGCCGGTGGCAGCCCATGCGGAATTTCAAAGTCGATGCGAGGCGTTAATATCATGGGTCACTATTTCCGGGAGTATACATTCGCAAGTCGAAGCTTTAAAAATATGGACTGGCAATGATGATCTGGATCTCACACGGACGCCTGATAAGACCGAAAGCACTGCTTCCATGAGCGAACCTATATCATTTATCGAGCGTATATTCAAAGAATCAGATATTGCAAAAATTTTTGAGACCAAAATACTGGCGACTCTTGGGCCTCTGATTGCCAAGGCCAAGCAAACGACAATTGATCAAGGCAGCATTTTTGCGCAAATGCATTTGCCGTCATACCTGGAGGAATTGCTTATTCTTTTGAACTTTCCTACTCGGCTCATTCAAGAAATTATCCGAACTCGACTGATATATGCTCGCAAGCTTATGAACCCCACAATGATGATGATCGACCAGATGATTGATGTCTTCAAGGTTTCAATCCCACTCGCAGTTGATATCAAGAAAGATTATTTTGAACTATCGGCACCCGAACCGGGGTGGGAATTACCAACAGTGATTGATGAGAACTTCGACTATATCTTCTTGGATGGATTGAGCTTCTATCTTGAATTATTACATCGTAAGCTGCTTGGCGGTGCCAAGGGCCGAAGGTACTTCAAAGCGTTCAGGGAGGCGGAGTTTGTGGAGGGAGAATGGAATTACTTGAAGGATGTGGGACGATTTGTTGAGGGTGCAGACCTTGAGATCGCCGAGCAGTTCAGGTCAGTCGTAATTTAGCAGTTATTCAATTTTGGTATTCAAATTTCGGTTAGCTAATAGTCATTCAGTCTTCTCACTGGGAAACTTTTGCAACGGCTCACGTCGTATTTTGAGCGGCAGTTGAAGGGTCCGCCAGTGCAGACGGAATCAGAAATTGACAAATGGTACAATACTACTATTGACCACGTCAGAGGTTTCCATCGAAAGCTTCTACGATTCTCAAGGTACGATGGACTGGTCCGCGTTGAAGTATAAGCTGACTAGTATTAGAATCTTGGAAAATCGCTTCGAGAACACTAGCGAATACGCAATTGATGCGCAGCAAATGCCACAGCTCATCAGAAGTTTAATACAAGCTGGGCACTTTTTGATATACTCTGGAAAAATAGAGCGTGATGGTGTACATGTTGTTGCAGATCCTTCACTGGCTGACAGACTGGGCATGATCAGCGAAATGGTACGTGCGTTCTCTAGGGAAGAGATTCCTGAAACCGATACTACGTTCTCCTATCTTCTCTTCATATGTCCGCAAGAGCCGCTCGTATGGGATGGTCCTACTGTAAATCTCGATCTTCCGGATCTTCAGCTTGATCTAAAACCTGGAAGATTACGCCTTGTCGCTGACGGATCTGTTTCTCGATTGCTTGCCGCACGAAGCCGATTCACCAATGCCGTCTCAGATATTTGTTTAGTTGTTGTCGAACAGCGTGCTTTCTTCCCTCGGGTTGATCGTGAACTGCAACGAATTCGAAAGACATTTTACAAGTTAGCAATGCTCATCATCACTTCAGTAGATACCGTCAGAAGTCAATGCAAGGGAATTGGATGCCAGGAAATGGTGAACCACTACTTCATTTTTGCTCGCGAAGTTGGGCAACGTGCTATGCGCTATCTCGACTCTAACAGACGGGCCGCTTGTGCGCTAAAATTGGTGCTGCTCAGTATCGATTGGGTCAGCTTCGTGTGCGACGATTGTGTTGCAACGGATAAAAAGACATTTCAGTGGTCCGTAAATGCACTTGAGTTCGCTATGATGATGACAAAGGGCGTGAATATCCTTACCGTCAGCGATGAGGAGTTTTCAAGGCTGAGGCTAAAGGTTGCCGGTTGCATGACGCTTCTGATTTCTCATTTCGATATCATGGGCGCGAGGTCTAGTTTGGCTGCTGCTCTTGAACTGAAGCAGCAAGAAAAGACCATCAGCCCGATCAAAGAAGGGGAACGGGATGACGAGGATTCAATTAAGATGGTAAAGGCCGAGTGGATGAAAGGGTTGGTGACGATTGAAGAATCGAGGCGTTTACAACAAGAAGAACAGCGTAGTGTTGGAAAAGTCCTTGACGACAGCAACAGTGAAACTCAGTACCTCATGTTTTTGACTTCATCGTTCACCAATGTGTCTCTCCGCTGGCAGCAGGGCCGTTTCATTGGGGGTGGCACGTTCGGTAGCGTATATGCAGCCGTAAATCTTGAGACTGGTGACGTTATGGCTGTTAAGGAGATTAAATTACAAGATACGCAGTCGATTCGACATATCGTGAAGTCAATCAAAGATGAGATGACTGTTCTTGAAATGCTGAACCATCCAAATATTGTACAATACTATGGAGTCGAGGTGCATCGTGAGAAGGTGTTCATCTTTATGGAGTATTGTCAAGGTGGCTCGCTGGCGAGTTTATTGGAACATGGCCGTATAGAGGATGAGACTGTTAGTCAGGTATATACTCTGCAGATGCTGGAGGGTTTGGCATACCTTCATGAGGCGGGAATCGTACATAGGGATATTAAGCCAGAGAGTGAGTTTTATGGGATGTAATTATCTGAAACTGGCTAACAATATAACTGCAGATATTTTACTGGACCACTTGGGCGTTATTAAGTTTGTTGATTTTGGTGCGGCGAAGGTCATTGCACAGAGAGGTAAGACTCGAGCTGGTGGGGAGACAGTTCGAACCAATTTGAACAGCATGACTGGAACTCCAATGTACATGTCTCCAGAAGTTATCACCGGAAGCGGCACTGGCCGCCATGGAAGTGTTGATATCTGGTCTATGGGATGTTGCGTCCTTGAAATGGCAACTGGAAGGCGCCCGTGGGCAAATCTTGACAATGAGTGGGCTGTATGTATTATTTCTCATGTGCGGTCGTGATTATGGGCTAACTGCAATTTTGTTTAGATCATGTATCATATCGCTGCAGGCCACCAGCCATCACTTCCCTCCGCTGATCAGCTTAGCGAAACTGGCCAACAGTTTCTGCTCCGCTGCTTCGAGCGCGATCCATACAAGCGCGCATCTGCAATCGAGTTGCTGGATGACCCGTGGATCAGATCGATCAAAATGGAGACTTTAGCGGGCGAACCTCAAACACCGTCCACGGACAGTGAGACTTCGAGTCGAGGCGGAATATAATGTAGAGACAAGCATTACGAATACTATGTGAATCACATTCATGATAATATGTTATTGATGTATAGACTCCTATGTTATTAGGATTTTGGCGCATTTTCATATTTGGTGCATATACGACAGTTGGAGTAAATATTATTTATTGGGAGTTGTTAATTATCACTCATATATGCAGTCTAAACATTTATTTGTATAATATCTTAAAACAATTCCATCCCCTGTCCCCTGCACATGAGCTCATCACGACGGGGTTAGGTCTCGGCAGATCGATATTAGAGCCCAACGTCTGATCGCTATATATCGTTCCCGCAAACGCCAATATCATTACTAGCGGTTAGCAAAGATGAATCAACCAGACAGATTCGAGCTCTTCCTTCTGCCAGATGGCGTCTCTAAGTAAGGTCTCCTCTAGCTACAATTTTGCGTGTTGAGAAAATGGCCTGGCTAACGGTTAGAAAGAGTGACGGTCACACCAGATTCGCGAATTCCAAACGCAGTCAACATTAAATTTGAGCGAGAAGATCATACATTGGGAAATCTATTACGATGTCAGCTATTACAAGACCCAAAAGTTATCTTTGCCGCGTATAAGGTGGAGCATCCTCTTTTCGCCAACTTTGTTCTACGTCTACAAACCGAGGATGGCTACACGCCGCGGGAAGCTTTACAGCAGGCTATTTTTACATTGATTACACAACTGGAGCAATTGAAGAAAGAGTTTACAAAGGAATGGGAGTTGCGGAAGCTCTCGGCAGATGTAGATGAGTTTTAGCTTTATCAGTTGGCCACTTCGTACCCTCGGTGACGACTCGGGAGGGAGAGCGGTGCTGGCATATAGCATGACATTTCGTTTGTATATATTCATGCTCATTACTTGTACATTAGATTTGGGATCGGGAACTTGTAACAGTAAAAGTATATTGTATTTATATGCCAATTAATTGTTTTCTGGGCACTACCATACTTGATATTCTACTATCTTACATGTCTACTTTGGCAAGGCTTTATTGGTATGGTAGGGTAGCACATGACTCGCTCTGGTACCAGCCATCATGCTCAGCGTGGTGTGCGCATATATTCAGCAAACAGTCGGTAAGTTACGTCAGGATTATCATATTAGTCAGTTTTAAATGCTGTCGCTCGTCATTTATCTAAACTTGTAAGCTTTTGTCGGCTAGGCAAGTCCGCCTTTAGTGTACATTCTCATGTCAACATTGAATGTAACCAGCGATCATGACTATTCAAGATCTTAGATCATGGTTCCCACATCTGACAACTCCAATTATCTTCTCAGCACCGATGCGTCTATTCTCATCAGAGAGACTTGCGCTAGCGGTCTCGCGAGCTGGTGGACTCGGTTTCATCGGAGCTGGCTACGATTTCTCTAATCTGGATTCAATGCTTTCGAATGCGTCCTCTAGCATCACTTCGTCACCGATTCCGACAGCGTCAACTTCTACTCTGCCTATCGGTGTTGGTGCACTCCTTTGGAATGTCGATCAGGCAGAGCAAGCCAGGTTCATGAACTTGATGCGCCAGTACAAGCCATGCGCAATCTGGCTTTTCGCGCCAAAATCTGACGCTCAGATGGATGAATGGATAGGAAACCTGCGGCAATCTTCTCCTGATTCCAAAGTTGTTGTGCAAGTGGGCACAGTAGCAGAAGCGGTCCGGGTTTACAAGAAGGTCGATATTCTTGTCGTTCAGGGCTACGATGCAGGTGGACACGGCGCAGCGAGGACAAGTATTATTTCCCTGGTCCCCGAGGTGTTGTACGCTATCTCAATGCGGGGAAATACGGGAAGGGAGAAAATTCCGCCTGTGGTGGCTACTGGCGGTGTTGTGAACGGAGCAGGCACCGTCGCTGCATTGGCATTGGGTGCGGATGGGGTTGCTATTGGGACCAAGTTTCTCGCAGCTAGTGAATCGGATGCTGATCATGCGTTTCAGGAAACGATTGTCGGAATTAAAGATGGCGGTAAAAATACCGTTCGTACCAGACTATATGATGATTTACGTGGCACCTCTGGTTGGCCGCAGAACTACAATGGCCGAGCGTATATAAATGACTCATATCTGGACGCTGAGCGCGGTGTCGAAAAAGATGTACTGCTTGACAAACATAAAGTTGCTGAGCGTGAACATGACCTGAATCGATTGGCCGTTTTCGTGGGAACAGGTGTTGGCCTCGTGATTGACGTCAAGACTGCTGAGGAGATCATAGTTGAAATCCAGAAAGAAGCTGACGATGTGATTGCGAGGCTAAGTTTAACTAAAAGTACATAGGCAAATCTACTGTTACACACAAATAATTTTCACGAGCATGCAAATATGTCACGGATCACCTCACAGATGGTATAACTCCCTAATATTCATCAATCACTGCTGTTAAGTCTTTACGAATGGTTAAATCTGTGAAGTCCTCACTATTTTTGATATCTAATCCCTTCTCATTTGCGAGATGTAGCAAACAAATAAAGCAGAAGCTAGTTGAAATGTCCGCCATAGCTCTCGCAGGATACATCTCCTTCAAGCTACCAACAATCTCTGAGAAGTACTTGGGTTCCTCCTCAGGGAGTGCCCCAGGACGTATAGAGCTGGCACGCCTGGCTGCCGGCGTCTCCTCTGCGGCCTTTTCTGGAACAATAAATCGATCATAGTCAAGAGTCGTCCACAGACTATCCTTGAGCTTCTTGACATCGACCTTCTTTGCAACGCGAGCGTAATTGACATAGTCAGTCTTAAACTTGCGTCCACCATTCAGAACCAGTTGGCTGCCAAATTCAAACTCCTCTTGGGCTTCTTCGCGTCGAATAAAGGTCGTGAGATTGCCTTCGTTATTAGCGGTTGCATCTACAGGAACCATTGTATGACTTCCAGAGCTGCCACCATCAGCTAAAGCCGAGATCTCAGCTGAATACTCATCGATATTCTCCGCAGCATCCACAAATGATCTGTCATCATCAGCAAGTCCGGGACCAAACTCGTCATCATTGAAGAAATTGGCATCATATGTTTGAGGACGAGACTCGTCATTGCGAGACTGTGGAGCATAGTCGTCAGGATTTTGGACATAGTTGTTTGCTTGAACACCTGCCTCAGGATACCTGCGTGGTACTGGAGTATCGCCGATCTTTGTCCTTCGTTCCCCAGGCTTGAGAAAATGCAGCTGCACACGGGGCTTGAGGAATAGACGGAGGAGCTTCGTGGAGTTAAAATTCATCTCTTCTTCTAGCAGGTTTCTCGTCTCTGATCGCCACTGAGATTTCGGAAGTAGGGTGCTGGTAAGATTACCTTGCTCAAATATGGCGCCTTCGTCAACCTCGTCATTCTCATTAAGGAAGTCAATAATAAGCTCCTCTTTCTTGCGCGATTGGCGAGGTTGCTGAAGCTTCTTTGTTCCTTCGACATCTTTGAAACGTTCGTTAATATCTTGAGTACATATACAAAGTAGCCACACACATACCTTTCTTAGCCTTCTGGATCCTCCAATGTTGAATACCGGTCAAATTTTTCTTAATGTTATCATCGAAGTAGGCGAAAATGTCATTCTCGTCCTCCCCAGCTTTGTTCTTAACAAATTGAAGCACGTATGATCCAAGATTTTGTCCGTTTTCGTATCCGCCATCTTCGTCCAGGTCGCCGTCGATGCCGCTCACAAAACCGTCGTCAAATTCTGGCACCTCTGATCCGGATCTAATATTGGATAGCCAAAGGTCCCCACCATTTCCAAACTCTTCCTTGACGTTAGGTGTGCCTTCGCCCTCCATTGGCTGCTCAACAGGATAGTGAACACTGTCATCATTACAGCCGTAGTCGTCGCGTAGACCATTCGGACATATTTCAGAAATATCATCATTAAACGATCGCAAAAACGGGATATCTATCGGGACAGCATTCGGATCCGCCGGAAACTCGAAGTCCTTCAGGGACGGACTGATGAACTTGTTGTCCAGATCATCGAGAATATCACTAAAATAGCGATCTAAGTCTTGTCAATAAGCTATTATCAGAATTTACTCCTAGACCTACCCCGCAAAAGCTCCAAGTCGAGTTGTTTAGAGGGACCATTCGTTGTTGACTCGGCATCCTCCAAAGGATTAACCTTAGCATCCTCGCTTGTGTCGAACACCACCCTGCCACTGTTGTCAATAGAAAGATGATTAAACAGCAATCCCTTCGCACCGCCTTCGTCGAAGTCGGCGGACGCTTTCTTAAACAAAGGATCCACAGAAAATTCTAAATCTAGCTTCTTAAGCTGAATGGCACTGAAGTCCTTGACGAGAGTCGCTTCCGACCGCACACGTCTCTTGGCTTTCTTGGTAGCTCCGTCATGCTCTTCATCGTCGTTATCACTGTCAGTTACGTCATTTCCATCCCCCTTCTTTCGCTGCTTTGACGAATTTTCGGTGAGACCGCTGAGTAGCTTGCCGGTTTCTGTGGCGACTGAATCAATACGAGACGTGTAGATCTTAACACAGCCATCTAAGGTGCACGATGCCTTCTGAAAGTTGATTCCATCCCCCTCCTTTAGGAGAGACATGTCATAGAAGTAGTCGATCAGTGCGAAGTTCCAACTGTTCGTGGCGTTGATTTTCTGTGGTTATTAGTCAATAACAGTCCGATACTCAAGTTCAATTGCATACGTTATCCGTCGCGAGTTTCATCCATTCCTCAAAATTAGACAAAATTGGTACTCGCGGAGTACTGTATGCGGAGTTATCTTCCGTATCTTTCTTCGGTCCATCAATGGTTCGTCGAGGGGTCGCCACGGAAGCCAGAATGTTTTTGTTTATCTCATTAAGCACGTTTCGTCTGTTCGTCGTCCTCACGAGTTTTTCTGACAGGTCATCGTTTAGCATTGGAGTAGAGACCGCAGATGAGAGTCGACGCTGCTTGACTGGTGAAAGAGAGTGTCGGTTAATCACTTTCTTTGATCGGCGGGTTGACTCTGGTGTACTGTCGAGGGATAAATATGACTGGCGCGGCATTGTTAGTGGCTATGATTTGAGGCCGTCAATATGGTCGTCAGAAATGCATGTCGAAGTCTGCAAGGTCCAGGTGACGCGAGAGTTTAGATTGTTGCTTGACGAAACGAGCCGCAGCCGAGTTTGTTATGCTGGCGTTGACAAGGCAACCCGGTTTGTGTGGACACCGAGCCGAGTTTCAGGGGGTTATTTGATGATGAACACAAACCCTGATCCTAGGCATGTGACAATGGAGTAAGTGCACAATGAGCAGCTGTTTGGTCAAAGGGACGTTACAACCCTCCAGAATTCCAAGATCCCCAGGCACCTTGAAAGCGAATGTGCAGCAGATGGTGTAATGGTCAGTTGGATGGTAATAAGACCTAGAGATAGGGTATTCCGCAGCAAAGTGCTAAACTACATTTGCAGGTAGGATGCATCACAGAGTAGCTCCATGTGTGCTGGTGCGTGTAGTTGGAAGGTATTGTTTAAGACGACCATTTGATTGCATTCCGGGCAATTACTAATAGTCCAGACAACACATGCCGGCTAAGACACAGAACCAAACTCAAATCGAAAGAAGGGCTTTGGTCGCGAACAAAGAAAGAGTTGCCATTTTATTAGTAAAGGCCTTGACGCAGCACCTACGTGTCTCGAGAAATCGCAGTTTGTAGCTTTGTTCATTAGAACCGACCTCTTCTTGATGTCGCTTGTATTAGACGGCAACCCCGGATTTGAACATTACGAACAAAATGCCGGAATCTGGTGGTCCCACCCAACGGCCAGATGACAAGGAGTCAAGCCTCAACGCACGCTACTCGCCCAAGGGCTTGTAGTATGCTCGCATGTGTATAGATTCTCGAGCTTTAGAAAGGAAGGGAACATCCATTTGGACAAGGGCGTAGGCTGCGGGAAAACAAGAACCCAGTGGGAAAACAAAGAAACCCGGAGGTAAATCTGGACACTGTTCTCTGCAGTTGTGCCGTCAGGAGCCGTTTTCTTTTGCCATGCTCGCATACAGATTGGCCTATTAAAGTAATTAAACTAAGGAAGGAGTTTGCAAGAATAGATCGGAATACGTCATTCTTCGAAAAGTCATAGCCGTATGACATGGTTGGTTTAAGCCCCATGATTCTCCTATATTTTATAAGAGAAAAGCTTTAAAATACACTGAAACTTTTGAAATGTCCAAAATACCACTGCCCGCCGTACCCACTGGATTGCTTTCATTGATCGCTTGAATATAGTTTGGAAGTTTTTGGAAGCTCCCAATATCGGTTCCATTAGTTTGTGCAGAACAGTATTCTTTGCGCGCAATGCCAATTGATAGTTGATCTGGACTTTATGGTCTGTGTGAACATCCACTTTCAAGTGTTTTGGATTATAACCCATCCCTCTTGTTCTCAATGGCGGAAGAATATGTCGTAGCAGCCCAATTCTTGTCAGCGTGCTTATTCTTCTGAACAGTGGGTGTACAACTGTGTGTACCATGGACTCTCGTGATCTCAAATATTGAACTTTCACCAAGTTCGTCTGGCGTGAAGCTTCCGCCCGCATGACGCATCTTTACAGAGAGCTCTATCAGAACAAGGGGTGTTGAATTGGTACCCTTCCTTGATGGCAATATCTTACATATCAAACATAAAAGCATTTCTATCAGGAAACTTGTCTTTAATTTGAGGAGTCATAGTTAATACTATTCTGTACGTGTCTCGGACGCGTCCTAAAGAAGCAGAACGCTTCTGGTAGAACGACGCGAGACGCGTCGAGGGAGTCAATTTTAGAGTTATTCAGGGTAAACTGCATCGAGGAGTACAGAATGTTGAGTGGGTACCGCGGGTACGGCGGGCAGTGGTATTTTGGACTTTTCCCTATTTTATATTCGACATGTAGTGAGACGCAGTCGCCAAGCCTGGACGCCACCAAACATCAACTAACTGTGATCTGTAAGCATTCTTACATTCTTTGACCTGCGCTTGTATTAGACGTTACCAAATTGACCCTGCAGAATCCGGTCGGAATGTTAGATACGCCATGTCGTTAAATAAGCCCGTATTCAATACGAGCAGTGCAAGTAATTTGACTGCAAATGTTATTCGAGCTGATCATGATATATGAACCAAATAATTGCAATTTCGTTGCTAATCAAAGTGCAGAGATCCTATGACGTAATGAATTATTATTTATGCGTGGGTTGATTTTGTAGTCTCTAAATCCTGACTACTTCCTGTAGGAATATACTCAGCCATGTAGCGCAAGTAATATCATATAAAAAGAGCACAGGTTGAATCTGATATACGACTGTGGTGCGAGCATTGAGCGATGACTGTACTGTGAGGCAGGTCACTTGTTAAGCTCACGGCTCTTGATGATTTGATCAATACTTGTGATTGTTACGAACGAGACTTGCCCTGCACTGCTCGGTAACGCATAGAGATGGCCTGAAAACTCATTATTGGTTATGGTAATTCATTACCAGTCGTGTTCCGACGAGAGCCAGGCGGACATACTTTTACTTGCACGTGCGGACCACCAAACACAATATTGCAGAAGTCGCGTTGTTAGCTGGCAGGCAGTACCTGTGGTTTGTACTGGTTTGTATTGGATACTTTAGGTTAATGCTCGGGCCTGCGGAAAAGCCGATCTATAGATTGCCTGAATATACCTCGACCGTTAAAGCCAACCGCCAGCTAAAATGCGAGAGACGACCAGGGCAAAGTACTGCAAATTATTATTGCGTCACGTGAAAACTAGTCGATACGCAGCCGGGTAACTCGCAGCTCCCCGCTCTTATCGGCTCATAGAAAGCATAACGGTACGAAGCGCGACTACTGGCGTCATCGAAAGTATAACCTTGTCGCATCTCAGCCATCGTGACTCGCGAAATCGGTCTCGAGACCGACAATCTCTCTTGCAAATTCCCGCCACGACTCGGCGTACTCGTCTACAGTATCTATCGATCATACTTGCGAACTCGTCATCTGCAACTTGTCCGTCGGCACTAGTAGTGGTTTTGCTTGCCTGTTCACTGCATGTCGTCCAGCATTCGTTGACCTCTCCTATACTCAGCCGTCATTCTGCGACCGGCCAGCGATGATCGCGTTGTCATTGCCACGGCAGGCTCTTCACCTCGCCTTCCCATGCATCCTGCTTATTATGGCACTTTCATTTTTTGTGCATGCTGAGGTTGCCGTTGTTGGCGGCTCGGATGAGACTCGACTGCCGTCCAGCCCGATGCTGAAAATGCAGTACACGCCTTACCAGCTATTGTCCTTTAAGACCGCAGCAGATGGCTTAGAGGTATGCGCACTGACTTTCTCTACTGGGTAATATATGTTTCTAATATACATCACCTCTAAGTGTTCCGATGTTTTAAAAGCAAAAAATAAGTGCGCCTTTGTCAAGCAGTATTGTGCCGAAGACCAACTAGGGCTTTTCAACTACCTCGAGCTGTACTATTGCACCTTTGCTGACGCAAAGCCTATTGCATTTGTTATTATCACTGTATGGCTAATCGCAGTATTCACGACAATCGGCATCACTGCAAGTGACTTTCTCTGTCCCAATCTTAACACTATATCCGACCTTCTCGGTATGTCGGAGAGTTTAGCTGGCGTCACTTTCCTCGCACTTGGCAATGGATCTCCGGACGTTTTTAGCACTTATGCGGCCATGAAGACCGGTAGTGGATCGTTGGCTGTTGGAGAACTAATTGGCGCTGCGTCGTTTATAACCTCGGTGGTAGCGGGCTCTATGGCGATCATATGCCCATTCACTGTTAACTGGGCCTCGTTCTTACGTGAATTGGGCTTTTTCACCGTTGCCGTTGCATTTGCAATGTATTGCTTGCAAGATGGTCGTATCGCCCTATGGGAATGTACAGCAATGGTTGTTTTCTACCTTGTGTACGTCATATTCGTGGTCTCATGGCATTGGTGGCTTACGCGCGGTGACCGGTCTATATCGACACCAATTCACCACGATGATCAGCTTGCAACCACACCAGACAGCTTTGGTTCCGAGCAACAGCTGGCGTATTTTTCGAATGTCGTCGACAGCAGGGGTTTAGGCGAGCAAGAAGTAGAATCTGCACCACTATTGGGCACTGCTCCCTCGTCTTCGAGTATGGACATCGAACAAGCGCTTGACCGATATCATCTCCGGACTTTACAGGAAGGCACGTATGGAGAAATTGCGCAGACCATGCGACTTCAGCGGCCGTGGAACAATAGTCATAGTGGATACGGATATGGTGAATCGCCAAGTCTGGCCTCGTCTGTACCTGTCCGGCCCTCATTGATTGGTGCTCTAGAATTGCGATCTGCAGTACAGCGAGGAAGGAAGGCAATGAGATTGGACGAGGAAGCTGTATCACGGCATTTCAGAAACCGATCGGTCAGTCAAGGATTCTCACGGCGTCATAAACCTCTCCATGCACACAGATTAAGCGTCGATCACATCATATCTACAGGGGTATCCTCGCGATATTCATACGGCCAGGAAAATGTTAGGGGCCATAAGTTTAGATCTCATTCGGCAATAGAGACTGGAGATCTGGCTTACTTCAGCGACGGCAGCCGCCCATCGTCGAGAGCATCGTCTCGATCGCCGCCCTATTTTGCCGCGACTTTTCCTCGGCCCTCCTCATCGGCTATGGCGCAATATCATCAAGGCGAAATGAGTGCTGCTGCTCTTGCGTCACCGTCACTACAGCCTCTACGGAGTCCCTCGGTATCGTCGCCTGTTCGACAGAACGCATCACACTCTCAATCATCACTAACTGCGATGCCGTCAATATTCGGTCCCAGAAGTCGATCGAATTCTTCGCAGACAGAGCGAGGAATGTCACCCTATGGTCGTTCCGGACGTTCAAAAAAAACGCATGCGCGGAATACAAGCAGTTTAAGCAGGAGATCAAGGTCGACTTCTCCGTTCGACAGATTCTTGGCGTTTCAGCCACCATTACCGGTTTCGTCAGAGGTTCCTCAAGGTGTAAGCCGGATACCTCAAGAAGACTTGGTATTTTTTGATGATAGAAGTAGCAGATATAGTGATGCACCGGCTTCGTCAGGCGTGGGTCTTCTGGATATTCCAGAGCCTGATCACAATGAGACGATGTCTAATATTTCGGAGGTAGACTCCCAGATATCGGACGTTTCTTCACGATGGTCGATCTGGTTCTGTGTTCCTCGTCCATGCGACGTAAAGAAGGCACTGTTTCCAACAATTGACCGTTTGCATGAAAAGACCAATCTCAACAAGTTCGTCAGTATCATTGTCGTTCCCAGCGTGCTCCTTCTCACCATCACTGTCCCGGTTGTGGAAGCAGAGCGGTTGGAGCACGAGGATAACGAGGCTTTCGAAATTCCTCAGGTATATGTCGATGGCGGCGGCAACTCTGCAGACGACGACAGTCCTGACGAGGTGGATGGGAATGTAAGCGCGATGGGGCAGACGAGATTCAAAGGTTGGAATAAGTGGCTGACGTGCGTACAATGCTTATTTGGTCCGCTTGGCATTTTATACATGAACTGGTATGACGTTGACAATCTGTTGCAAACTACTGTTTACGTAGCCCTTGGTAGTTTGATTGCCCTAGCTTGGTTGTTGAGATTCACGGAGACTCACAAACCACCTGTGAAGCTTCTGCCGGCATTGTGCTTCGTTGGTTTCATCGTCAGCATCTCGTGGATTTCTGCCATCGCTGTTGAAGCTGTTGGTATCTTGAAGGCATATGGTGTTATCTTTGGCATCAGTGACGCTATTCTCGGTCTCACTATCTTTGCTTTGGTTCGCTCCCGCGGTGTATTTGTACAACTTGATAAAGTCAGTGTCTAACTTGATTGTTTTAGGGCAACTCGCTTGGCGATTATGTCTCAAACATCACAGTGGCTAAAATGGGATATCCAATGATGGCCATCAGCGCTTGTTTTGGTAGTCCCATGTTAAATATTCTTATCGGTATCGGTGTTTCCGGCATTATCATTCTTCCGAATAGCTCCGACTACATTGACGACGATGCCTACAACCTTGAGATCGCGCCATCACTGATTATATCTGCGGCTACGTTGTTCTTGAACCTTCTTCTGTTCTTGACCTGTGTTCCACTCAGCAAATGGCGTATGACCAGAACTATCGGTATCGCAAGCGTGTCGCTGTGGATCGTCGGCACCTGCATCAACGTCGTCCTGGAAATTATGACAATGTCCCGATAAAATCACTACAAGAAGAAAAAATTTTGTATAATACCGGGTTCTCCTTTATATGTCCTTTTCATATTTGACTTTGAATTTTATTTATTTTTGTTCAGTATGGTTGTGTGTATTCGACAGGTCTTTTGTTTTCTACTTTCAAGTTTGAATTTTTGGGATGTATCTGTTTGGCCGATGTATTGTTAGATTAGGATCATATCTCAATGTTCCATGTGCGTATGTTCTGCGTCACCGCCTAGTTGGTTCTTGGTTTATATTTATACATATGTGTATGCGACTTTTTGTTGTAGATCTGCGAATATTATTTTTATGTATTGAGCAGTCTTCTCGATACTCCAATGCACTAACGAATATGTGAAGTTCCGTTGATTTCTCTATGGTTCTGATCCGATATAACGGTAGTATCTTGACTGCTCTATACGAAGAAAAATATAACTTAGCTACAGCTTTCATACGTTAAATGTTCAATGCTTCTTGATTATACTCTGATACCTTATAATTTTGTTTCAACAAGTAACCAAAAATCTAAAAATTTAAAGCTTCCCTGCCAGGGGTCGAACCTGGAATCTCCCGCTTTGACATTAGCACATCGTAGGCGGACGCCTTGCCATTGGGCCACAAGGAACAGGTAATACTTCGGCTTTGGAGCTGGGCAACATTCGCGCTTACTGCTCTGCATTTCATGGTCGGGCTACCCGCACCAGACCGTCCAGGCCGTGACGCATTCGTGTGTTCCGTGGGAGCTGTGGCTCCGGGGTCCGCACTTCCCGGACCACTTGTTCTTTCACTGCTCGGTCTCAACACATCTGGAGTTTAGAGGCCGAGCATCTCCACATTCTGCATCCTCCGTTAGTCTCGGCAGCGACCCTCGCTCTCGGCCGGCCGCCGGTGGTCTTCGAGAACGTTCTACTCTACGGACACCTGGTGTGGATGTCGTACCGGCGTCGTGTTCGATGCACTGGTCCGCCGCTTCTTACAGCGCCAACAGTACGAAGAGCCCTGGGAATGAGGAGCTCTATGGGCGACCGTGTTCTTCACATTCGTTTTTTTATTTTCTGTCCTTTTCTTCGTTTCCTGGGCCTTCTATGTACATAGGAATCGGTTCGTGGTTTACAAATGTGGTACCATCGTATGTACATGTTCATTCGTTTTTCGGGCTCGTGGAGGGCCTTTTGTCGTTCGTTGTTTCGCTGTTTTTCGGGCTTGTTGTATCTATATATATAGCAATAGAACGAGCCTTTTCCAAAAAAAAAATCATGTAGGCAACTACAGGGCTAGGGTCTATCCCCGAAGCAGCCCAAAGGACGATATCCGATCCTATTTCCGTCAAGAACTCATACTCTCGGATCGTCTTCAAGGCTTTAAATACGCTACTCCTCAAGGTTCTCCCCAGAGTAAAGTCCCAGAGTAAGGTCCCAGAGTAAACCAGATTAATCCCTGGCCGGTGGATCGGAACAAGCACTGAGCAGCTGCTTTTCCGGTATACTTCCACGCCGCCATGCCGTCTTTGGACTTCAAGAAAGCCTTTACGACCGAGGAAATCCCCACTATCTAGATACCGTACTCCATCACATGGGTATACCGGATCGTTTCCGTAGGTGCCTCATGGCCACAGTTGCGGGTCCCGTATCCATGTCAACGACACTTACACGCGTCTCTTTTCTCTCAACAGCCGGAGTGCGACGAGGCAATCCTGTCTCTCCCTTCTTGTTTGCGCTCGCCATTGAACCCGGCCGATTCCTCCGCTCGCACATGACCATCATCGATCTCTTCGGCGTCCGGTTCCGATAGAGTTTATTGCTGACGATCTGGACATCTTTCTCCAGAGCTTACATGAGCACCCTGTCTGCAGCTTTAGGGATCTATTACTGGGTTATGAGCCCTGGTGCAATGTCAGAGACGCAGACTCTTATGAATGCAGTTATCGGTGGAGTTCGGGTATTGCGGAGACTCTCCAAAACTCCACGGAGTGGAAACAATTGTTGTGAAGGAAGCAGAACAAGGTTTTGCATCTGCGTACGCTCCAGCTCACCGTTTCGGCATTGTTGGTGAATATGGAAGCGCCATATCAACAGGGTTTCTCAACAACAAGAAAGCTTTTGATATTTGAAATGAACTGGCATACCAGTTCGCTCTCATCTGGGCAGCCTCGAAGCCCCAGTTGATGTGCGCACTCTTTCCACGAATATGTGGAAAAACATTTCTTCTACATGACTCAAACTTCTTCGAGACTATCTTGCGGTGGTCGGCATGTAAATCGACGATTGTCATGTTCATCGAATCCGGCGGTCGACTCAGCCTGGGCCCCGACGGATGGGTTTTTCCCCGCAACACAGTTCCCTGTTCTTGCCGATGGCTCCTTTCGTTACTAGGTGTCCCCGTAGGTTGGCATTCTGACGTGGCTGGCTCATGGATGCCCCGGTTCAATATACTACACTCCGGATCCAGGATCCTCCAAATTCCGATGTTCGACCTTCCACATGCCAAGGTGTCGCCTCATAAGCACATTCTGCTTTTCCAAGGTATACATTTGTTCCCATCTCACGCGACACCTTGGATGCCCACCAGTGTCGAGGCAACTACGGTCAGTGGTGGGAGCGTCGACGTATGCTTCCGAGTCCTCTCCTACTCCGCCACCCTCAGGATTTTCGACCTATCCCTTCAATTGCAGAGCGCTGGGCGTGCCCGCCCGCAATGGGTCTGCCGTCTTCTTTTGAGCTCGACGACATTGTGGGTCCCATCCTTCGCCTCTTAACGCCTATAACCTTGCTGGCTGGCGATGGACTGTCGGCTTTCTTCCAGCTACCAACCTCACCGGCCACTATCACGCGATCTTTGACCGCGCTGCGAGTTAAATCCACCGGGCCTTACTCCCTACGGTGGCAGACGTATCTCGCTGCCTGGTGCAGTCTTGTTGGCACTGGATTTTTCTACAGCTGACTGACCTTCCAACTCTCCGCGACCTCCGGTCGACCGATGTCACATACGCCACCAATGGAGTGGTTTTCTATGGGGCACTGTGTCCCTGCCGTTCCTCCCCTGGCGTCCCACTTCCACAACATCCGGCGTGAGTATCTCACCGCTGGCATTCCCCTTGGTGGTGATGCTCTTTGGGAGCGCCGCATCCAGGCCGCTATTCTTGCAGCTGCCTGGGGCCCCGATTAGGTCAGCTTATCCTCGCTGCTAACATCTTCATAGTCCCCAACTCCGTTACTTACACTGGCCATCCACAAAGTAAGTGTAATTCCTTCGTCACCGCTCTTGGTTGCATGACCTGGCACTCGCAGACTCCCTACTGTTCACTGCAGCGTCTTGTGGCTCCCTGTATCACCTCTTTTTATCTGCGCCGCCTCTGCTTGTATGGACGACGATGACCGCTTGCCTTGGTCTGCCTGCGCCGCCGCCATTATCCGCTACCCGGCTCGCGGCCTGCCGGCCCCCGACCGACGTGCGACACGCGTTTGGCAGTTCAGATCGTGTGGACCGCTTATCTCAGGCGCCGTCGCTCCCGCCATCCTCCTTGCGTCTAGCCACCGGATTTCTGGGTGCTGCTTCGGTCTCAGCACGCGCCATTTCGAACATCCACGGGAGTAAGGCTCTTGCGCATATATCTTTGGTTTGTATTTTTTTTTGTCATAGTTGTCCTTGTCGTCCTCTCGGACGACTCACTTACTGCTACGCTGGGTCCCTTTTCCCCCTGCCGCCTTCTAATCCTTCCCTGACCCGCTTGTGCGAACAGTGCCGCGCCTCGCTCGCGTCTGTTGTGCGTTGGTCGTTGGCCATGTCACCCAATTCCGTTCTCTCTCTTCTCGCGCTGAACTTTTCCTGCATTCCGGTTGCCTCACCTGGAGGTTGGCTCGCTCCATCTCTCTCCACTCTGCCCCGTCCTCACTGGCCGCGGGCGTAGATGGTCGTCTCCGCGGAGGGGATCCTAGGAATGACGATAAAGTACACGCGGAATGGCCGACATCTAAAAATCTGAAAGTCTTCAGCGATTCTTGGGCATTGCCAATTTTTACCAACGATTCACCATGAATCCTCGAAGAAGCACCAAGCGTTTTCACCATTGTTGAAGCAAGTGCTTACTTCCAATGGACTCCGGTAATGGATGAAGGCGCCAATTACGATGGTCCGGACTGTCGGGTAACTTCGGATTCAGCGTCTTTCCGGAAGGGCAAGTAGAATGGACGTGCTGATCCCCACCCGAAGATGGTCCGACGAATCCCGATGATCCTCATGCCGCAACCGTACATTGCCCTCAACGTCATGCGTTTGACCGCTGTCCAACTCATCGCAGTACCAGATTACGAGTTGGGAGATCTTGTTTGACGGGCGATGACAACAGATGACGTGCTATAGACAATAGTACAGCATAGAAGCGAAAAATCTGACACGGGTTGGCTCGGTTGGCGTCCCGGCTTTTTGGCCCAGACGGCGGTTGGTGCCTCGCCGGCGAGCATCTTCTGTCTATCTTCGTTCCTTTCTTTGTGTCATCTACGGGTTTATTGTTTGTTCCGCCAGCAACTGTAATATTATATAGTAGTTAACTGGCTTACAATCAAACAAAATTTTACTTCTATACAAATACGTGCATTCTGCGGTTTTTTTTAAAAACCAAAGTGAACTTGGTCCTTGCTTTCGATTGCTGGCTAGATGACAGCTGGTGCATTGGTTGGCGTTTTGTTTCGAGTAGCATTACGACGGGTGGTGCCATTATGAGTTCAGAGTGATGGCTCTTTGAAAATCGTATTTTTGAGACTTAATAACTGGCAAAAGTTTGCAAAATTTATGAGCGACAACGAAATACATTTTAGTGGCAGATTTGGTGCATCGCTGAGCTGGTATTAACAAACTCGACGGATTTCTAACATAACGCGATCGATTTTCTTATGGTGCAAAGTATGCTACAATTGTTCTCCACACATTACTACGACTTCAGATTTTTACGCTAATTGCTGATACCACCCGCCATCCGGGTACAATAATTCAAGTTGCTAGTATTTGCACAATCAGGACGTCATGATTGGTTCTCTCCGTCATCAGATCTCTAGTCAACAACGGCAGCATTCAACGAACATCCCAGTAAACAATGCTGACAGAGGCATATCATGCGCGACTGCACGCTACGATCCACATCGACCTCGCATACTATTAGCTCTCTGTTACATTGTCTCCTTTATACTTGTATGCTGTTTCATATACGATGACTGCAACCAAATTTTCGCCATTGTGCAGCATCCGTCCGGCGCGTTGGCAAGTGGCCTGGTCGAATATATCATCAAGGCAATACTGATTGCTGCCATGATTCGACTGGTGTGCAATCTGGGCTTGAAATGCCTTAGTGCTTATTTTTATGGATTTTTTTATTTAAGGGATGTCTGCGCTGGTGTGTTGGGCAAGTAAACTAAACTACTTACATGTTTGATATCATCTCTATCGGCCAGGAACTAATTATCTGCCACTGTTCATATTCTACTGAGGATCATGACAGTATTGTACTTTTATTACGCTCTCTTTAAGAGTGATTACAATCTGTTTCCAAAAAGTAGGACTCATTATGGCAATTTTAGGCTATTGTGGACTAAATTATTGTGTGCTATTTAGCAACATAAAATGCGCAGCATCGTTTAGAAAACGCGTATTCCATACCACCTTTGGACTATGTCAATAGGTCAATCACTGAAATTGTCGATATAATGCTATAACGGCTCAAAGTCATTGCTAATTTTAACCTGTGCGCTGTTCGTTTGTCCATATCCGGTAACACATAATCGTACAGATCCGGGGGCACACTCACTACTATATATTCGAATTCTCCGGCATTTGGTTCGACTGGAAAGATTAATTAGAAGATAGCACATGTCGAAAACAAATGGCCATAAACTGTCTCCTGCCACATTCCTATCTGCTAACGGTAGCTGCATTTATGGAGACTCAAACTTTATGGGCATCTTTGGAAATAAAAAATTAACTTCGTTTTCGGAAAAGTAGCGTCATACTGCATGTGACTACCTGCTCTCTTCAATGTCCAGATACCAGGACTGATCTTCCTACAAACGGCGAGCAGGCGGTTCGTCTTAGGACGTAAATGGCATTTAGTAGGAAGAGGACACTGCAATCTTAACGCACTTCTTACAGTCTTACTTCTCATGCAAGTAACAAGCTTTTGATACGATTACTAGCTACTTTTAGAAAGACGCTGAAGTTACGCATCAGGGTTTCCAGTACGAACTTATCTTTGCAAAACTTTTCTGAATGTGCGGACAGCTAATTTGCAGCAATGGATTCATGTCAACACATAAGACTCAATGAACATTCAAGATATTATTAGCAGTACAAATTTCTTACTGAAATGGCGACTTACGACATGCTTTTCCCTCGTTATCCAGGACGCTGATACGCCCAATGCGGATATGGAAGCTGGATGATTGGAAGCATACAATCTTAGAAATTGTTGAAGGTCTGGACAAATTTGTGAGCACACACCGAGGAGGCTTGGAGAGAGAAACTCCGTAGTCTATTATTTCTGAAACGCAAAGAAGTTTGATGTACGAATACAATCACTATCAGCAAGTCTTCAAGACAGTGAAAATAGAAACTAGAAATATTATACGACAATAAAAAAACAGTGTCTCTTCCCTGCCAGGGGTCGAACCTGGAATCTCCCGCTTTAACTTCAATCTGATCTGGTGTATCACATCGTAGGCGGACGCCTTGCCATTGGGCCACAAGGAACTTAACAAAACCTAAACCGTAAATGTGAAAACAAATTACTACAAGGGTTAGGGTCATACTACCTTATTATCATGAACCAATACTAAACTAGCTTGCAAAAACAAATAAAAAAATAAAATAAAATAAATAAAATAAAATAAAATAAAATAAAATAAAATAAAATAAAATAAAATAAAATAAAATAAAATAAAATAAAATAAAATAAAATAAAATAAAATAAAATAAA